>JAWDJE010000005.1:11995000-12382500 GCA_035047345.1 Bradypodion ventrale | reverse complement strand
GAAGAGGCGGAAAAAAAATCTGAAAATACACCATGTGTATGCAAGTGGCGGAAGCAGCAGGAGGAACCATTCCTCCAGACCGCACACCTGTTTGAGGGGGCGTAGTCCGGCCCAAGGCGTGGAAAGGATGCAAACCCCTGCACTTGGATATCTATATCATCTGGACTCCAGTTACCAGCGTCTTTGTTTTGGGCTCTAAGACAGGAAATGATGCTTGTGTCAACAAGCAGTCTCTATCACATCAACAAAAGATATGTCTGTTTCAATAATTTTCAACTTAGTGAAGTTTTCAAAAGGTTAATTCAAATTTAGTACCAGCATACTATAAAAAGAACAGATATAAAAGAATATTCATTCATCACTATGAGCAGCAAAAATAAAACTCACAAAAAGTTCCACTCACCTTTAAATCTCTATGAATAATGGGAGTTTTGCACTGATGCAGCCTAGCAACAGCTTCACAGGCATCACAAAATATTCTTAGCACTTCTGGTTCAGTAAACCCTGTCTGTAATCTCTGATTCATCTGATTCACTACCTGTCCCGCTGGCAAAAAAGAAAAAAGAAAAATGAAGAATTTTCAACAAAGTTTCAACAATATTTTCTTTTCAAGGTATCAGAATTAATAAAGACTACCAAAGAAGAGCCACTCTAACGAAAACTTAGGAGGCCTGGGTTCAAACTTTGCTTGGCCATGGAAACTTGGGATTGGAGGGACAGTAAAAAATAAACTATTTCTTTATTCATATCTGAGCATTGCACAGTTTAAAATTATAGACATACATAATGTTCTAACAAATTAAAATATTTGACCGAATAACAATTTTTGACAAAAGCGGACTACATCTATAGCATCATCTCATACATTTACTAGTAATTCTTTTGTACACGAGAAGGGGTGTAAACTGTATGCACATAAATGCTGCATTGATTGTATTTCTCCACATTCACAGAAAATCTGTCCTGTATTCTAATAGCCCCATTTTACTTGATTATTCTTTGGTCTTCCTACTTCACTTCAAAGTTTATTATTTATTATTTATTTATTTACTAGATTTATAGGCTGCCTTCATTGCCTCGGCGACCCAAGGCAGCTCACATCAATTAAAACCATCTTGTACATTAAAACCAACCATTAAAACAATAAAATGATTAAAATCTAAACCAATAGCCCCTTAATTAAAACCCCAAACAGGGCTAGATGAGCAAGTGCGGCTCGGTTGTGCTGGCAGGCACACCCCATGCCTGCTGGCAGAGCCAGGCTTTTAGAGCCTTCCTGAAGGGATACAGCTCTGCCTGGAGGCGCAGCTCTGTTGGCATGAGGTTCCAAAGGGCCGGGGCAGACACCGAGAAGGCTCTCCTCCTGGTCCCAGTAAGATATGCATCCCTGGCTGATGGGACCACCAGAGAGCCCCTACGGTCCGCCCTTGTAGGACGGGTCGAAAACCTTGGGATGATGCGGTCCCTTAGATATCCTGGCCCATTGCCATGAAGGGCTTTTAAAGGTCAAAAACAGCACCTTGAATTGCACCTGAAAGTCTACTGGCAACCAGTGCAGCTCCCGCAGCAGTGGCAAGGCACGGGCATAACTTTATAAAGTGACTTCCAGATGGTCGAGCCAGAATCTTGTCCTGGTGGGAAATATTCTTTGGCATTCAACCATTCGGCAAGGTGTGTTAGTTTTGCCTATCCCCTTCCAATATTTAGAGCATGAGAAAACTTTTCCTTGATTTTATCCATCATATAGTGGGCTGGTATCCACTTTGGTGGGAAGGTAAACAGCACTCCGTGCAGAAGCAGACAGCACTGACTCTTGCCTATGAAACAGAGATGAGCACTGAACCCCAGAGTCTGGCTTTCGAGCAAGGGTGACCTTTACCTTATCCACGAAGTGGGTGGATTTGGTGCTGTATTACTTTATTTCATTCATTATTTTCTAACACCTCTCAATGTACTTCCAGAGGGGCAACATGTGCTGTTAGGCATGTGCTGATTACGTTTATTCAGCACTAGTATCTACTGCTGCCGAGTAGTACAGGGACGAAGATATTGTTCTTATTACTTATAAAAATGTATCCCAGTCTTCAAGCTACTTCCTGAGTATCACACATACCTAGAAACATTTTATTATGGTCACCATAAACTGTAAGCAACTTGCTGGCACATAATGGCAACAGTCACGAAAATAACCCAAGAAAAAGTAAATATAGGTAGTATGGTTTATATATGACATAAATGTAAATTGACCTAAACCCTCATTGCTTCCTTCTGTTGCCTTTCTTGTGAAATCAAGTGAGCCATAAAATCTGCTCCCAAAGGAATAGCATAATAATCTATTTCAGGTAGCAAAGTATCATGTAACACCTTAAAGCCCAAAGTGTTTATTATACCTTATGCTTATTTTGGAAAACAGCTCGCTTCTTATATGGACAGGGCCGCCATCAGGAATTTCTGTACCCCATACTGAGCAATCCTATTGCCCCCACCACCACTACATTTTGGCCATGCCCCCCTCTGGCCAAAATGCGACTCACACCCTTTCCGGGACAGCCAAAGCAACCAGGCAAAGCTCATCTCTTAAGGAGGGAAAGGTTAACTCACGGTCACCGGACATACCCCCCCAACTCACTCACACTTTACTAGACGTAGGTGCATCTTTAGTCCACACACTTTCCCCCATTTATGTGGGCAGCCCTCCCACTTTCCCGCCTTCTGGAGCAGAAAGAGGGCTCGGCACCACTGAGAGGGAGAGAGAGAGAGCGCATGTGAATGAGTACCTGAGGCGATGGGGGAAGGGCAGGGGAGGGGAGCGAAGGAGGGAGGGTGAGCAGCTGTTGCCGCCGAGCTGGGCTCTTTTTCCTGAGGCCATTCAAGACTCCCAGCAGGGAGGGAGGCGGGAAAGTGTGGGTGGCCAGGCAGCTTGCGCGTACTGCTCTGAGGGGCAGCCACGCCATCTTGGCCACTCTCCGTCTTTCTGCTTCTGGAGCTGACAGGGGGGCCCAGCAGCAGGCGGCCCATAGCTCATCTGCGTGAATGTTTGTTTACTGGCGCCACAGTTTAAAAGGAAGTGAAAAAAATTCACGCAGCTGAGCTAGGGGCCGCCCGCCGCTGGGGGCCCGTCAGCTCCGGGCCTGGTACACCAGTCCTGCTTGTTCCCCTCCCCCCCACCCCCTGATTGCAGCCCTGTATATGGATAAAAGTGGACTAAAGTCTACAAAATCTGATATTGGAAGTATAGAATATTATTTTTGTTATTAACTTTAAGATGTAATCACCAAGAAACTATGGAGAATCAACTGTATTGAATCAAACAGTTTTCATAATGTTAAACAGATGTACTGTAGTAACATATTTTTGTCATTCCAATAAAGACAAATTTCCAAGAGATTGCTCGTTCAACCCAGGCAAAACAAAACATTCTAAATCACCCAAATTTTGACAAAGAGATTTGCACACAACTCAAGAAGTACTGCTAAACTTAAACAACGCTTGAATATTCATCTTTAGCTAAACTATAATCTTAACATTAACTCTATGTCAAAGTTTTCCCCTTAAAAAGCTTAATTGCCATGTCTTAAAACTAACCTCTGTGTACCTATGAACCTATACCCCTATTGCCAAGTATTATATAAACTATAATACAGGGAGAAAGCCAGGTCAGAAATTAAATAAATCAGTACATAATAGAGCCTTGGTGGCACAGTTGTTAAATTGCTGTACTGCAGCCAGAACATTGTGAGTTCAATCTTGACCAGGACTCAAGGTTGAGTCCTTCCGAGGTTGGTAAAATGAGTACCCAGCATGTTGGGGCAAAATGCTTATTCACTTGTGAACTGCCCAGAGTGCACTAAGCACTATGGGGTGATATATAAGTGTAATTGCTATTGCTAATTGCTATAGTCAAGAGGTTCTCAACCTTTTCAAGCCGTGGGCCGGACTACACCCTCTCAGACAACTGAGTGGGCCAAACTGGTGGTTCCTCCCACCATAAACCATGCTCGCGGCTGTCATAAACGTGTTTACGACAGCAACGAGTGCATTTATGGCTGTCGTAAATGCATCTATGTCCACTTCCGCTTCCAGTGGTGACGGTGATGTGGGCCACATGAAATGGTGCTACAGGCTGATTCCGGCCTACGAGCCCTAGGTTGAGAATCCCTGCTATAGTCCTATGTCTGCATCTCAGAAGCACTACACACAATTTTAAAAATCCCCATCAGCATAGCACTATGAAAAATCAAAACTATATTAACAGTAAAAGGAAATGTTGATTGCAAAAAAAGTGGAAAGCATCCACACTTCTTCCTCTTTTGTCTTCTAGAGTAGCAGCGAGCAGTGCAGTGCAAAATTTAATTTAATTTAATATTCCAATTTTTATGCCGCCCACTCAGGCGAACTTGACTCAGGGCGGCTACAGCAACAGTAGAAGAGTTGAAATTCCTCTCCCCACTAATCCCTGAAATATTTTTGCAAAATTTATTTGACAACTACTTAAAATCAGAAGAGAATTACTTACCACGACAGTATTCCATCAATATGAGTACCTCCCAAACATTATCACTAACAGAATTAACAGCACAATCCAAATACCCTACAATGTTCTTGTGCCCAGACAGTTCTTTCTGAAAAAGAAACAAGACTCTTGAAAGTAAAGAAATTGCAGTGTTTTAAAAGGTTCATAAAAAAACTCAGGTATCATAAAATAGCTATGCAATATTAGTTAGTGAAGCACACCATTTGGAGCAGTGGTTCCCAACATGGGGTCCATACCCCACAGGGGTACTTCAATTCCCAGAAGCCTGAGTCAGTACATTGGCTGATCAATGCTTTAGGGAATTGACTTAGGCTTTTGGGAATTGAAGTCCAAAACCAAAGGTTGGGAAACACTGATATGGAGAAACAGGGCTAGCTGTCTTTGCCCTCCCTCTTCAACTGTCACCATTCCATTAGGCTACCTGAGCTGAAACCTGACTTTTCTTTTCTTCCTCTTTCTGCATGTTTTCTCCTAGTGTGTCGGCATTGGACAGCCATCTGTCATGTCTGCTTTGATGTGGAATCTTGCATTGAGCAGGGGGTTGGATTCCATGGCCTAAAAGACCCCAACCCAGTGATTCTATGATTCTATAACATGCAGACAATAAGCTTTTACAACACAGATTTTAAAATAATTAATTTTAGGTTTCTCAGAACTTCTGGCTAGAATAAGTTAACTCATTTCTCCCACAGCAGTACAAACTGTTATGCGATGAAATAAGAAATGAACAGCAACTGGAAATGCACAATCATATATTTGGCAATGAAGAATAGTACAAATATTTATGAACAAGATAAGAAAAAAATATTGAGAACTAAATGAGGGACATATAGATTTTGAAAAACTTAACTAAACCCCATACTGAATGATGGCATTAAAGGTAGGTCCAGCATCAAATAAAATACTAAAAATTTGCTGTTGATTCCACAGCATGCAGCTAAATTTACAGTACTAACAAGACTATTATGTGCTGCTTATGAATGTTGGTATTAACCCCAGTAATTTTTTACAAACTCACAACTTGACAATTTACGACACATACTTGGAAGCATATCATATGAAAATACTACGGAAACTCTTTTTAGACGGA
This sequence comes from Bradypodion ventrale, assembly GCA_035047345.1. Classification (NCBI taxonomy): domain Eukaryota; kingdom Metazoa; phylum Chordata; class Lepidosauria; order Squamata; family Chamaeleonidae; genus Bradypodion; species Bradypodion ventrale. Next base: position 12,376,876 of record JAWDJE010000005.1, on the reverse strand, counting down.
ACAATTAAAAAGAGAGACGTTTCCAAATTTTGTAGTATGCAGGTTCAACAAGAGAAGTGCTATTATCTTCTCAAGATAATACCACACATGCTATAATACTGGCACCATCCATCCCCTACATATGGTAGCAACTCAATTTTTTTTGCCAAGAGCTAACATAATATACAGAAGTATATTCACAACATGAAAACTTACCATTATTGTTATTTCTCTCTTGCAGATATTGAGGTCAGACACATTATTAACATACATTCGTTTCAATGCACACCGGATTCCACCATGTGTGCGCACGAGGAGCACAGTGGAAAAGCCACCTAAAGAGCAGAAATTAGATTATAAACAATCTATAAACAAGAGTGGCTGTTTATTTTTATTAACTGATTAAATTTATTTAATTTACATGCCATCTTTCTCCACAAATTTCAGGTTTCACTATTGAGAATAGAAAATTCATGTACATTCCTTTAACTTGCCACTGTGGTATAGTAGTGGATAAAGTGAGAGACTAGGACTCAGGTGAACTAGGTTGAAATCCCTGTTCAGGAATGGAAACTCATGCAAAAATAACTCCTTAAAAATCTTACATACAGTACTGTACCTTGAAAACCCTATTATGGTAACTATATACAATGGAACCTCATATAGCCATGAAATCGTATAACAATTAGGTTTTGGGGGGAAATGGCATCCCACATAACAATTTTCCCTATGGAAAAAATTGTACAACAATTTTTCAATGGGAGAAAACACTTAGTGAAAAAAATCGTTGTACGATGCATCCCATAGGGAAAATCGCTATACGATGCATGCATCGTATAGCGATTGTTTCATACAACAACGAACCCCGTGGAAAGGATTAAAATCATTGTATGAGGTACCACTGTATGCCCAAATATATGTTGGATGTGAAAATGGCACACAACAGATTGTAATTATCCTTAAATTAAATAACTTCTATTGAATATGGAAAATTATTAAATTGAATAATTTCTATTGAATAATGTAAATCAGATTTTGCAAGGAAGACTTTTATATAGCAAAAATACTCAAGTAGGTTACAGCAAAGCCTTTGACAGCGAGCAAGAAAAGCTATGGATCATTGTCAAAAATGTTACCATATTTGACTGTTCTAATGCATAACCTAGACTAAAGGTAAATCAAGTTAAATTCCCTGACATGAACTTCTTTGTCATCCTGTGTAAACCCACATTATGTGAACATGAAATTTAAGTACATATACCTGGATAATTGCCATGGGGCTACTTTCAATGAATCTTTGAAGGCTTCTACTGTGCCATTATATGGCAAAGATGACCTTGTTTCAAAAGATTTCCGTAGAACTATGTTTGAAAGCCAACCAGGTCCAAGTAATTATTCTTTTGCCATTAGGTGGCAACATTCTGCAACTTTAAATCCATAGCAGATCAGAAGCTAAATTGCATACTGTAATTTGAATTTACTATCATGTTTTGGTAAATAAGAAAAGTACTACATGAAGTTATTTAAACAGTACTAATAGGATCAGGAAAAGTGTTTAACGGTGTAAAAAAGTAAAACATTCATTTATACAACAAGTATAAAATTGTAATGCCCAAAAATCTTAACATTTAAATAATTTCTGGTCTTCATATTCAGTTGTTAGGTGTCTGGGAAATTTGTTTATTTATTTATTGGATTTCTGTACCACCCATCTAGGTGTTATCTCACTCTGGGTGGTGAACAAGCAGAGAAACCAATAACAGAAATATCCACAAAAAAATTAAAACCCAACAAGAACAAATGCCTCACAAACTAAACTAAACTAATTGGCATCTGATGGCATCAGGACTGAACCTAACTGGGTAATATCGATAAGGGGACAACACACAGTGATGTGCATTACAATTTTAGTATACTGTATACCAAAAGCCATACAACTGAAACAGATGTGCAGCTTTGTTTCTCCAATACTAAAAACAAAATCTATACACATCTTGATTTTATCCACTGTCAAGCCACTTCCAACTTGCAACAACCTTAACAGGATTTTCATACATGTGTGAGATGTTCAAACACCTCAGTGAGTTTCCATGGCTAACCAAGTATTTGAACACAACTATCGTAAACTCAAATATTATATGGTCAATACACCATATTGGCTCTCCAAGATGCCAACGAATATCTACCAATAAGGCTCCACTGAACAAAACTTGAATTATAACTGAGTAAAAATAATTACTAGCTAACATATTGACTATAAACTACATCCAGTATCAGAGGATACCAGTTTCTGAATAACTGTTACAAGAAACAGAAACAGCAGGTCATGACAAAAGGAGGGAAGTGGGTTCCTTGTACACAATCGGAAGACAAACACAGCTGATACCTTTATTAGACCACTAAAATCTCAGAGAAGCTAACTTTCAGCTCCAGACAAATCTTTGTTAGGCAGAGCATTACAGAGCTGAAGGATATATGGGAAAAACACTGAGGTTCCAAACTCAATGGCCAACTGTGCAGACCAAGTTCATTGTTTAACAGTAATAATTATTAATTAAATGTTTTCAAGTCAATGGTGACCCACTAAAGCAAGGGTTCTCAACCTTTTAAAGCCATGGGCCGGACCATACCCCCTCAGAAGCTGAGCAGGCCGGACTGGTGGTTCCCCTCCACCATAAACAATGCCATAAAATGCGTCCGTGGTTGTCGTAAACGCATCCGCTTCCGGTGGTGGCAATAATGGGGGCTATGCGAAGTGGTGCTGTGGCCTGGGTCCAAGCCCATGTGCCGTAGGTTGAGAACCCCTTCACTAAAGGTTTATTAGCTATAAAGTACTCAAACATGATTTACTTTTCCCTTCTTTTGCAGGTATTCTAGGTCTGTGCACAAAGAACAAGGCTACACAGGCTGGCACATCTCCATTGAGCCTGAGTAGGAAATCAAAATCCAAACCTCTGGCTCTGCAGCCTGATACCCAACTCAGATGCATCCATAAGCTCCTTGGTGAAATCAACCTTGAAATAAGGGCTAAGAATCTGTTCAGTGAACACAGATTTCACCCAAGTGTAGATTAGAATGCCTTCAATTTAAGACACAGAGCTGCCAGTACCTCACCTCCACATCACAGTTATATATATCAAAATACTTGGTTCCTTTTTAGCTGAGGATCATGATATTTGGCAGGCCACTGAGAAAAACAGGACACTAGACTAAACAAAACTTTGATTTGACACAGTGCTACTTTTTAAGAGTGAAACAACCTAAAACAATCTTTAATAGATTTGGATTAAATGAGTTTTCTATTTTACTGTAATTCATTTTCTTGCCCTCTCTCCCTCCAAATGGCCACACAAAAACAAACATGGCATATTTTAGGTACAGGCAAGACCAATACATTTTCACAGCTTAATTCCTTTAATTTTTGCATGCAGTTCTCCCAAAGATAAAAGTGAATTCTACAGCATTTACAAGTATGGGTTCTAAATGGAAATATTGGTGCATAACTATTATTTTAATCAGACTTTCTTTGGTAATATAAACTTCTATTCACCCTCATCAAGATTAAGATGATGCAAACTTTTAGGGTTTATTCTAATTGTACAGTAAAACCCCTTCTTACGTAAAAAGTCTGTTCTGTAGGCTTTTATGTAATTGGTTTTTTACTTAACTCAAAGCAAACCCATAGGGAAAATGAATTTTTACATAACTCAAAGCAAACCCATAGGAAAAATGAATTTTTTACTTAGCTCGAAGCAAATCAATAGGAAAATGATATCTATGTAAATTGAAGCAACCCCATAGGAAAAATAAAAAAATTACGTAACTCAAAGCAAACCCATAGGAAATTATGTTATGTAAATTGGGACGTTTATGTAAATCGGGACATGGTTTTAGTGCAAAAATCATTATGCAAGTCGAATTTTATGTAACTCGTGGCATACATAAGTTGGGTTTTTACTGTACAGTAATACCCTGGTTAACATGTGCACCACACAGCGTTAAAATCGGATAACATTGGGGAAGTTGAAGAAAACGTTTGCACCGCACAACGTTAAGATAATGTTGCGTGAAGCAAGTTTTCCTCAAATTCCCCTACATTGATCTCTGCCCCAAAGCCCACAGAGACCAGCCCTGCAGGCTTTGAGACAGAGATCTCAGGAGGTCCCCTTGCTGGGGGGGGGGGGGGGGGGCAAGGGGGCCTCCGGAGACCCAAGCATTGGGTCACCAGTTTCCTCTGGGTGAGAGCACAGGTGCGCTCTCACCCCAAAGAAACTGGCGCTCAGACCGCCAGTTTCCTTTGGGTGAGTACTACCACGATGTAACACAACTTCAGTACTACTAATACACTGCTCCTTGGGAGAGTGGGGTCCTGGAATCAAGTAAGACTGACCAAACAAACTATTTATTATTGTAGAGTTTCAAGTATAGAACAAATTTTAAAGATAATAATTTTAAAGACAATAATACCTTGGATAATGCTAAAACATGGTTCCAAAAGTCTTAGTATTATCCGGTTTTTAACCTTGTGTGATACTGTACATTGATTGTACAACGTTAAATAAAACCCAGTTCCCTTTCCGCATGCCCGGTCTAACCCCAAGGAAACCGGCACTCTGAGCATCGGACCACCAGTTTGCTTGGGTTGAGGACGCACGTGCAGCCCTCATCCCAAGGAAACCAGTGCTCCAATGCTCAGACCGCATGGAATCCCCGCTGCCCTTTCCAAAAATGCAGGCATATCGACCCCCTGTTCCCTTTCTTCTTTGGAAATGGAACCGGGTTTATTTGTTTTTTTTAACATTGTGCAATCAATGTATTGCACAATGTTGAAAACCGAATAACGCTAAGACTTGTGGAATCAGGTTTTAGCGTTATCCAAGGTATTACTGTAACTTTAAAATTTGTTCTATACTTAAAACTCAACAATAATAAATAGTTTGGTCAGTCTTACTTGATTCCAGGACCCCACTCTATCCTAAGCAGCAGTGTATTAGTACTGAAGTTGTGTTACATTGTGGTAGTACTAATTCACTGCACACATACTCTTGGGAAGAGACAGAAGACTGATTATGGTACTGTACCTTTACAATCCAAAGAGTGCTCAAACTGCCAGTTGGGGGCAGAGGAGACCTACCTACCTCAACCTCCAAATTAAATATGGCAGGAGGAAGAAATGCACTGGCTTGCTCTACTTCCATGGTTCCTGGGAGGCAGAGCAAGATTCTTACAGCACACACACCCATACACGATCTCCCTCTCAATTTCATTAACAAGTGGTGCAGAGTGCCCTCAACCTTTAAACAAAATTGCCTGTGTTCAAACCTTCTGCATTTAGAGGGCTTCACAATAAATTTTATGCAGTCAAACCTCAACTAGATATGATGCAAGAGAGAATTCAGTAAATATACTAGGATTTCTCTTTAATATACATTCATAATACATAGTTACAGCTAAAATAATTTTTTCTTCCATTCAATATCCAAATAGTAGGAAGCAAAAAGCAGCTGTAGGACAAAATCATGTATTATTTGCAGGTCCAGGAAGAAAGAGCACAAGGTTTATTCAAAAAAAGACTAAATTTATAAGGAATGTGATTCAGACATCACAATGAAGAGGGGGAAGGATAAGGACAGTGGGAGGAGAAATACGGTGTTGGCTAAGATGCTGACTGGAAGGCTGGAGATCAGCAGTTCGATTCCCAAGTACTGCAGGACGGAATGAGCTCCCGTCTTTGTCTCAGTTCCTGCCAACCTAGCAGTTTGAAAGCAAGAAATTGCAAGTAGATAAATAGGGACCACTTTGGTGGGAAGGTAAACAGTGTTCCATGCACTCCGGTGTCTAGTCATGCCTGCCACATGACCACGGAAATGTCTGCAAAAGCAGACAGCGCTGGCTCTTTGGCTTTGAAACAGAGATGAGCACTGAACCCTAGAGTCAGATACGACTGGCTTTCGAGCAAGGGAAACCTTTGCCTTTACTTAAGGAACAATACTGCATAGGGACATGGAAGAGATCTATGAATCAAGGATAGCTGGAAGTGGTAAAAAAGGAAATGGAAAGAATAAGCACTGACATCTTGGGAATCAGCAAGCTAAAATGGACAGGGATGGGTGAATTCAGCTGTGGAAACCATCATATCTACAACTGTGGACAAGAAAACCATAGAAGAAATGGAGTAGCCATAATTGTCTATAAAAGAGTGAGAAAAGCAGTAATGGGATATAATCTTTAAAATGACAGAATGATTTCAGTCAGAATCCAAGGCTAACCTTTCAATATCACTGTAATCCAAGTATACACACCAACCACTGGTGCAGATGAAGTTGACCAGTTCCATGAGGACCTACAACTCCTCACAGAACAGACACCAAGAAATGATGTCCACATTATCATAGGAGATTGGAATGCCAAAGTAGGAAATCATAAAGTAAATGGAATAACAGGCAGGTTTGGTCTTGGAACACAGAATGAAGCAGGGCAAGAGCTAATAGAGTTCTGCCAAGAGAATGCACTGGTCATAGCAAACACCCTCTTTCCAGCAACACAAGAGGAGACTTTACACATGGACATCACCAGATGGCCAACATCAAAACCAGATTGATTACATACTCTGCAGCCAAAGATGGAGAAGCTCCATAAAATCAGCAAAAACGAGAGCTGGAGCAGACTGTGGCTCAGATCATAATCTACTAATTGCAAAATTCAGGTTTAGACTAAAAGGCAAAGGAGAAAGGAAAAAAAATCAACCAATTGAATACAGAATTTCAAAGAAAAGCATGGAAAAATAAGGAAACCTATCTAAATGAACAATGCAAAGAAATAGTGAAACACATAAGGGGTAGGACTAGAGATCTTTTTTTAAAAAATGGGGAAATCAAGGGAACATTTAAATGACCATGATAAGGGACAAAAAACGGCAAGGAGTTAGCTGATGCAGAAGAGATTAAGAAAAGGTGGCAAGAGTACACAAAGGACCTCAACACCCCTGATAATCACAATGATGAGAACAATGAACTTGAACCAGACATCCTAGAGAATAAAGTCACAAAGGCCCTAAAAAGCACTGCAAACAACAAAGCCAGTGGAGATGATGGTATCCCAGCTGAATTTTTCAAAGCCCTAAAAGATGATGGAATCAAATTATTACATTCTATATGCCAGCAGATTTGGAAAACACAACAATGGCCACAGGATTGGAAAAGATCAGTATATGTTCCAATCCCAAAAAAGGGTAATGACAAAGAATGTTCAAATTATTCAACAATTGCGCTCATCCCACACACTAGCAAGGTGATGCTCAAGATAATACAGGATAGACTGCAGCAGCACCTGGAGAGAGAACTACCAGAGGTGTAGGCTGGGTTCCGAAGAGGCAGGGTAACTAGAGACCACATTGCCAACATATGTTGGATCATGGAGAAAACAAAGGAAGATCAGAAACAAGTCTACTTCTGTTTCGTTGGCTACACCAAGGCCTTTGACTGTGTGGACCACAACAAAATGTGGCAAGTAATCAAAGAGATGGGAATACCAGAACACCTTATATGCCTCATGAGAAATCTGTACAAGAGTCAAGAAGCAACAGTTAGGGCAGAATACAGAATGAAAGAGTGGTTTGGAATAAGAAAAGGAGTAAGACAAGGCTGCATTTTGTCACCCTGTTTATTCAACTTATACACAGAGCACATAATGCGCAATGCATGGTTGGCCGAATCACAAGTTGGGATCAAAATTGCTGGGAGAAACATCAACAACTTGAGATACACAGATGATACTACCTCCACCAACAGAAGTACAGTGGCTGCCTATTAATGTGTCATATTCAAGAGTTGCTTGTTGTCCTACAAAGCTCAAAGACTTGAGATCAAGATAACCACCAGAGTATTTTTCTCCATCAGTGAACGCACTGAGATTTTCTATCAAGGCCTTTTCAGTTGTTCAATAACGAAGTGAACCAGAGGGCAAGTTAACTGGAGATTTTGATAACCAAAACTCACACTACATAAAAATTTCATTTTAAAAAAGTGCTGTAAGACTTAATAGCATAACTGAAAGAATTCATGAAAGAAATAATTGACACTGAATACAGGAACAGAAACTCACTTAAGCTATCTATACCTATAAAATGGTGCGTTAACCGTTGGAATTTGACAAAGGATGTTGCACCAGGCCCCACTAGCCCCGTCCGAGCCTTCGTGCACTCGCCCGAACGGGGTTCGCAGGTAACTGTCGGGTTGAAATTTTCGGCCCGGGGACAGGAGCCCCCAGGACGCAAACAAAAAAAGGGAACTTCAATACCCAACGTTCCTTGCGCCGCGCCGCACCAGAGCCAATCAGGCTGAGCGGCGCGGCAAAAGGAACATTCGGAAATGCGCCGCAGCCAATCAAAAAAAAAGCCGCAGGAAAAAAACCACTGCAGTAACCAAACAGGCGCAGCCAAAACTAAAGCCCCAGCGTCCTGCGCGCCATGAGCGCACAGAAGGCTGAGGCTGCCAGCGCGCGAAAAGTAAAAGAATAAAAAAACGCCGCCGCTGCGCTTCGTTCCCACGGGCCACCCAGCATGGCCCATGGAAACGAAAGGCACCCCCGCCACCGCTGCGCTTCGTTCCCACGGGCCACCCAGCATGGCCCGTGAAAACGAAAGGCACCCCCGCCGCCGCTGCGCTTCGTTCCCATGGGCCACCCAGCATGGCCCATGGAAACTAAAGGCACCCCCGCCGCCACTGCGCTTCGTTCCCACGGGCCACCCAGCATGGCCCGAGGAAACGAAAGGCACCCCTGCCACCGCTGCACTTCGTTCCCACAGGCCACCCAGCATGGCCCGTGAAAACGAAAGCCCCCCGTAAGCACAAAAACACAAATCAAAAACACTCAAAAACACAAATCAAACATAGAAAAAGCAAACACAAAACAGCCAAAAACAAACAATAAAAAACACACAGACCCCCCCAAAAACTCAACCCCCCCACAAAAAAACCCCAAAGAGCCTACCATGAGACGTCTTGACTTCATGACGACCGGAACTCAAATGAGCAAAGAAAGGAAACACTTACCGGAAGCACCCAGAGGATAGAAGAGAAGAATTGTAGAGGAAGCAAAGCTCACCACCCTCACCCAGAGGCCACAAGAGAAAAAACATTCAAAAATATTTAAAATTAAAAGATTAATTCCCAAACAAATCAAATAAATTAGCAAAAAATTCAAAAATATTCACACTAATCTCAAAAAAATACCAAAAAAACCCCAGAAATCACTTTTCACTCAAAAAAACCAAAACACCAAAACAAAAAATAAAAAATGCGTAAAAATAAGGATTTAAAAAAACAAAATTAAATTTTACATTTTAAAAAATAATTTAAATTAAATTAATTAAAATAAAATTTGCATAAACCAAAATTAAATTTTAAATTAAAAAATAATAATATAAAATAAAAAATAAAATAAAATTTACATAAACAAAAAACAAAAACTTTCAAAAACCAATTTAAAGAGCCCAGCACTGAGGCGCACAAAAAATAAAAATAAAACACACACTCGAAGCCACAAAATCACAAAACCTGTCAACACCATTTAAAACAGCCCAGCACCATTTGTACAAGAAAAAGCCATGGTCAGATCACTATCTGGTGGCTCAAGACTTTCTGGGGGTGACACTTCATCGTAAGGAGGCAGGGTCGATTAAAGTGGCCCACCCCCGGCAACTGATGGATCCGGATGGATTCCAGAGGGAACTGGGGGAATTTCCTCTGGATCGGCGACACGATTCACCTGAGGCACTTGTTGACCTGTGGTATGGGTCGACGACATCTGCCTTGGATGTAATTGCTCCACTACGACCTCTCAGAGCCCGTGGAGCTAGGTCATCCCCGTGGTTCACTGAAGAACTACGGGAGCTCAAACGAGCGCCGCTGGGTGAAGACCCAGAGCGATTCCGATTGGACACTAGCTAGAGCCGCTATTAGGGCCTACCTAGTGGCGATGGGGGTGGTGAGGAGGCAGTACTTCACCTCCCTTATTGCCTCCGCTGATAATCGCCCAGCCACCCTGTTTCGGGTGACCAGGTCCCTCCTGGGTAGGGTGGGGCCTGTGCCTGGTTGGCAGGGATCGGCTGAGGACTTTGCTGACCATCTGGTGGAGAAAATCGATCGGATTCGCTCGGGGTTGAAACTTGCCATGGACGGGGAGGGTCCGGGGGGAGCCAGTGCGCAGTCTTGCGGTGTTACCTGGGATCGGTTTGATCCAGTTGCCCCGGATGAAGTGGACAGGCTCATTGCGGCGGTCCGTGCCACTAATTGTCCATTGGATCCCTGTCCCGCCTGGCTGGTAAAAGCCTCTAAGATGGTGACAGGTGGCTGGGTCGGGGCTATAATTAACATGTCTTTTCGAGAGGGGATGTTTCCTGCACTGCTGAAACATGCTCTTGTGCGCCCCCTCCTGAAGAAGCCTTCCCTCGATCCAGCAATCCTAACCAACTACAGACCTGTCTCCAACCTTCCTTTTTTGGGGAAGGTTCTGGAGAAGGCAGTGGCACGTCAGCTGCAGGGGGTACTGGATGAAGCGGAATATCTGGACCCATTCCAGTCAGGATTCAGACCTGGATATGGTACTGAGACTGCATTGGTCGCGCTGATGGATGATCTCTGGCGAGAGCGGGATGGCGGTCATCCATCCATCCTTGCTCTTCTTGACCACGGTATCCTTCTCGAACAGCTCCGAGGATTGGGGATCCAGGGCACGGTGTGGTCCTGGTTTTCCTCATTTCTGAGGGGCCGGACCCAGTCGGTGTGGTTGGAGAGTGAGAGGTCGAGTCCAAGGCCCCTAAAATATGGGGTGCCTCAGGGCTCGGTACTCTCTCCTCTCCTATTTAACATCTACATGAAGCCGCTGGGTGAGATCATCCGTTCCCACGGGGTGCGGTACCACCAGTACACGGATGACACACAGTTGTACATCTCGGCCCATGGGGACCCCAGTGATGCAGTCAAAGTCCTTTCCAGCTGTCTGGAGGCTGTTGGGGTCTGGATGGGGGCAAATGGGCTACAGCTGAATCCTAGCAAGACTGAGTGGCTATGGATAGGGGGTCCTGCATTATCCCAGGAGCTACCATCTTTGGTTTTGGATGGGGCTGTTTTGCCCCAGACCAACCCGGTGCGCAACTTGGGGGTCCTCCTGGATTTGCAGCTGCTGCTAGAAGAACAGGTGGCGGCTGTGGCCAGGAGGGCCTTCACCCAACTTCAGGTGATTCGCCAGTTGCGCACGCTCCTGGACCGGGACTCTTTGCTCATGGTCACTCACGCTCTGGTGACCTCCAGACTAGACTACTGTAATGCGCTCTACATGGGGCTGCCCTTGATGACCATTCGGAGGCTGCAGCTGGTCCAGAATGCCGCAGCCCATTGCTTCGGGGGCTGCACTGGTTACCAGTTTGTCTCCGGGTGCAATTCAAGGTGCTGGTTTTGACCTTTAAAACCCTACATGGTAGTGGGCCAGGGTATCTTAGAGACCGCATCACCCTAAGGACGTCTGTCTGTCCAACCAGAGCGGTCCTGAGGGGCTCTCTAATTGTGCCATCAGCCAGGGGGGCTCGCCTCTCTGGCACAAGGAGGAGGGCCTTCTCCGTGTCCGCACCGGCCCTTTGGAAGCTCCTGCCTGTGGAACTGCGTCTCCAGATGGAGTTGTTGCCCTTTAGGAAGGAACTAAAGACCTGGCTGGCGGGCCAAGTTTGGGGTGCGGGTGGGGATGGGGGTACCGTTGGGTGGTTGGTATAGAAAAGTGTGCCTTCTCCCAAGGTCCCTTTGGTACTTGCGCACCTTTTAGGGGTGGGTTTTTTAACTTTGTTTTATCATGTGTCTTTTATGTATTTACTGTCCGCTATGTAAACCGCCCTGAGTTGGGTTGTACCTGAGTGGGCGGTATATAAGCGTGAAAAATAAATAAATAAATAAATAAATAAATAAAACGAAACCCTTTACTATCCAACACAATTTAAAACAGCCCGGCACCGCCGGGCAAAATATGCTAGTAAATAATAAAACCTCATGAGATACAACACATGGTTTACTGTGAGACTGAACAACAAAATGAATCATGACTTATCATGACAGAAATATACTCCCTTCCCTTCCTCCTGCAGAATACTGTAGTAGGAGTTGAATATTTTCATTTCCATTTTTGATTAACTACAACTTTCCATCTCATTTGAACCTAAAGTACAAAACTAGCATAAAATGAGCTATGAATCCAGCTTGATTCAAAAAAATATTTAGCCACAGTTTAGGGTTCTGACTTAATGATAAAAACAAAAGTTTTCAATCTCGTCATTACACTGGTGCCAGAAGAAAAATGCACACATACTTTCATAGCTATAGGACAGAGCGATCAACCATCAGACTAGAGGATGAAAGGGGAACATTTTTTCTTCCAGTTATTTGGAACTACAATTCTTTACCACTGGCCATATTGAGTAGATCATAGCTTATGTGAAAATATTAGGTGGTATATAAATTGTCTTTGGCTAAAACACGGATTTCCAACCTGCGGCCCATGGGCCAAATGCGGCCCCGGTGCCATTTCATGTGGCCCCACCACCTCCACCACACCAGGAAGTGCCATGTGGTGCAGGGAATGGCAAAATGGATGTTCAGTCCCCAAAGCTGTCTGAGGGAGCGTGACCCGGGCCCAGACTTAAAAAAGGTTGAGAACTCCTGGGCTAAAGTATCAGCAACTATTTGTTCAATGCTATGCTATATACTACCCAGACAAAATTTTCAAAGATAGTACCATATATACTTGAGTATAAGCCAACCCAAATATAAGCCTAGTTACCTAATTTTGACCTGAAAACCCAGGAAAATAGATTGACCTGAGTATAAGCTGAGGGTAGGAAATGCAGCAGCTCCTAGTGAGTTCAAATAATCAAAATACATGAGAAAAAGCTAAAATTAATTAAATTGTTGGCGCATCTCAATCCGGCACGGACTTGGAACCCTTGTAGTTATTGATCTGAGTATAAGACATGCCCCCTTTTGGGGGCTCATTTTTAGGGCTAAAAAACTCAGTTTATACTCAAGTATATACGGTATGTAAAGTATGAAAGTAGACACTATAATACGTCAGATACTATTTCAGTTAATTGCTATTGAATCAGAGGCTTGTATGCAGAGAATTCACTTTTTAGTTTGAATCAATGTTAAATGCAACTCTAAGACTTGGTTCTCAGACATTATTACTACCTTAACACTATTATGTCCACAATGTTTACAATGATAGGACTGACAGCATTCCCTCTTACAAAAATCTAAAAATTCTAGCAACTCTGTCAGGATCTAGAATCGAAACAAAAAATAAAATAAAATAAAGACAAAATACTTTTGCTTTGCTTCCCTTATACAGTACAGTAATACCTCATACAGCGTCAAAACTTGGTTCCACAAGTTAGGACGATGTATGAATTCCGACTTTGTATGAGGAATGCAAAATCCTAGCTGCGATGCATCATACAACGTCCAAATTATTGCCACCGATGTTCCCATAGAGATACATTGCAGGGCAAAGTCAAAGAAACACAGGCTCAACAACTTAAACAGGATTTAGCAAAGAACGGGCTCAACAACCACGTCAGAATCCAACTCCAATTCCTCAGGATCATCGCCACAGCAGGGCAACAAATTATTATTAATAATAATAATAATAATAATAATAATAATAATAATAATAATAATAATAATAATAATAATAATAATAATAATAATAATAATAATAATAATAATAATAATAATAATAATAATAATAATAATAATAATTTAAATACCGCAATTCTGTACCTTTGCAGTTTTTTTGCTGTTGTTCAGTCGCACAGTCGATTCCGACCCTTTGCGACTCTATAGAACATCATCCACTGGAGGCGGGGAAAGAAAGAACTCGCCGCACTTGGGGATCGCCTCTCCGTGGCCCCAAAAGTGGCTCCCCGCCTCCAACGGACCCCACCGACACAGGGGCTGGGAGGCCGCACGGAGTTCAACCAGCAGCCGGCCGGAGGAGGCGGGGAAAGAAAGAACTCGCCACATTTGGGGCTTGCCGGTCGAGCTCCAGCTGCCAGTCGAGCTCCGTGCGGCCTCCAAGCCCCGGCGTTGGTGGAGGCGAGGTGAGGCAGGGCCGGAGGGAGGCAGGGCCGCTGGCCACAGCTGACTCCCACCCCAGTCCAATGGCGGGGGCCCGGGAGAGTCGCAGCGAGGCTTGTCGGCTGCTCCTCCGGCGTTCTCTTATCCCTTTGGTCAAGGCAGGGCCGGAGGGAGGCGGGGCGGTAGCCGCAGCTGACTCCCACCCGGGCCCGGTAGAGTCACGGCGAGGCTTGTCAGCTGCTCCTCCGGCGTCCCGGAGGACAGAGATCCCTGGAGGACGATGTTCTATAGGGTCGCAAAGGGTCGGAATCGACTGTGCGACTGAACAAAAAAACTGCAAAAACCCTAATGCCTCATACAACGTCCGCCGACGTTGTATGAGGCACCTTTTTTCCAAGAATTGGGCGACGTTGTATGGTTCCGACGTTGTATGAAGCGGACGTTGTATGAGTTATTACTCAATTCTCATTTTTCAGTACATCCACTAGTTCAGAGGCTCCCAATCTTTTAAAGTCAGAGACCAGGTCACGCTCCCTCACGACAGTTGAATGGGCCAGACTGGTGGTCTCCCCACCGTAAACATTGCCATAAAACACATCTGGGGCTGTCGTAAACACATTTACGACAGCCACAGGCGCATTTACGGCTGTCGTAAACATGTCCGTTTCTGCCGGCAGCAAGGGCCAGATGATTTGGTGTCACTGGCCGGGGCAGACTGTGGGCCAAAGGTTGCCCATCCCTGCACTAGTTACTCTGTAACCCTCTTTAAAGAAGTGTTAAAGAACCATGAATCCAGACTTTCCACCACTTATTTCACTCTTCTCCCTGGAAATCTTTAATTTGTTGGGGTGCAGAACAAAACAACTCCTATCAAGGAATGAACTGCACAGACTGAAGGCTTAACTCAGCTAAAAAAAAATCCAGTTTTATTGTTTTAATTTCTTACTTTGCAAAAACAGTGTGGGGATGTTTTGGCTCTAAAGTTAATAACAACAAATGCATTTGCATTCACGTGGGTTAAAAATAAATTAGCCCCAACCAAGTACCCTCACGGTTTCTTTTTCCTATTAAATATTTTCTTTCATGCTGGTCTTTTATCCCTCTAAATCCCAGTATTCAGCCCAGCATTCATATCTGCATAGGAAGGAAGGGAACTAACCGTTTCATAATATAATCACCCAATTTTTACACAGATAGGACAATTTTTTCAAGCTACATTGACTGTAAGACTATGTGCCTGCACATGCATGTATGTGCGCGCGCACACGCACGCACGCGCGCACACACACACGCGCACACACACGCGCGCACACACACACACGCGCACACGCACACGCACACACACAGATCATAGCATATCACTAACCAAGCCAGTTTTCTTGAAATACTGATTACAATACAAACTATTGTGTAATAAAATAAGAGTTGACAGAAGCCTAGTGGACCACAAATGATGTGCTCAGTTTGTAGCCAGGGGCAAAATATCTCACAGTTGCAGTTTATATGACATGCTTAAAAGCACAGTCCATCAGATGTCTTATGATCAGGCACTACTAAGAACAAATTATCAGCAGAACCATTTGAGGCTCCAGAAGAACCAATGCTGAGATATAATCAAAGTGGGTGTTTAAATTGGGTAATAGCTGTGCAAATGTAAAGTATGTTTCTGCCTATTAGTGTCACAGATCTTGAGAACAAAGGAAGAAACTTTCTAAAATACGTACAACTATTTTTTCTTTACCAGAGAGAAAGCATCTTATTTTGATGAAGTTTACCTGATGCTCTTTACAAAAGACTTCAGCAAATGCCTAGTAGTGGTTCATGCACTATTAAAGCAGATTACTAGCAGGGCTGTATAAGAACAGATTTTCAACTCAGTTACTTAAGTAGGAAGTTTGTTTATCTATCTACTTACCTACCACACACTAAGGTAGTGTTCCCACTCTAGGCAGTTTACCCAATTAAATCCATACAAAACAGAGTAATGATGAACAAGACCCATCCAGCAGCAACATATTAAAACATAATACAGTACTTGGATCTCAGTAGATCTAACCCACCCCCACCCACCCCAATAAAAAGCAAGTCCAGGAATTAAAACAATTCACCCTAATATTAAAACCAGACTAAATGGCTGGAAGGAGGAAATCTTTAAAGGCTTTATTGAACAAAACAGTTATCAATTGTTTTCTAAATACTGTATGATGAGAATGCAGCTCCATTCACAAGATGTTCACAATGTGGGTGTCACCACTGAGAAAGCTCGTCAAGAAAGGTCAAAACTCTGCCATTCTTGGTGTTAGCACCAAGAGGTGAGCAGTTTGGGAAGATCAAGTAATGTGATAATACTGGCATATCTTGCCACAGAAACTATGTGCAAAAGCTTTTTTGGGGGGACAGGGATCCAATCTAACAATTACAGTATCCATTCAATACCAGAATCTCGAACATTAGGGATATAACATTTGGATTTCAGCTCTTGAATTTTTCAAGAATTCCTCAACTGTGGAAGTTTCACTCTACAGACTCACACCATTTTACTCAAATGGAGAAGAGGCTAGACTGAAGAATCCATGGCATAGTTCCAACCAAGATTCCTGTTAAAAACAGACAATGTCAGAGTACTACCTGAGTACTAAGGCTCCCTGGGAGGTATAGTTCTTTGGAATATCCCCCCCACCCCCCCACCCCCCACCCCCGCCCATTGAGCCTAACAGGCAACAAGTCTAGACCTCCCATATTGTACAGAAGTAGCCAGCACGTAGCCATGAAGCCTTCAACCAATCTTCCAATGAGCAAAATGAGTGTGTGGACTGATTTTTAGGTGAAGGAACTGTAGGTGTGGGTTTGTGCACTGGAATTCCCACAATTTTTCTATCCAGAAACTGTTTATCTTACTTATTATCAGATTATTCCCTTGAATATTCCTCATTTCCCCTATTTTGCAAACACAGAATTCAGGTATTTAGTTATTTCAGAATCTCTGTGTGACCACACATTAATGAAAATGAATTATGAAACAACAACAAAGTATTTTAGACCCTGCATGCAAGTACTGTACAATGCTAGCAAATACTGGCTGGATAGCTTGGTGACTCAGGTACAGGTATTTGGTTGAAGATATATGGCTGGGAGATCAATAGCCCACTGTGAATTTCAGAAAAGGCAGTATCAGGCTGCCTCCAGAAGAAGGGAGTGGTAAATAAAGTCTGAGTACTCTCTACCTGGAAAACCCTGAAAAGGATTGTTATAAGACAAAATTGACTTGATGTCACACAATTATTATTAGTGGCGAATAAGTAAGGTGTCCCATCTAACTTCAGATCCACAATCAAAGAGGATGGAGAGAATGGTTTTATGAGCTTCACACATTTGTTTGCCACTGTTCTTTATATTCCATACACTTCCAGCATGTACAGAGGGGACTGGGAGCACTTATGGATGGGTGCTTAGTCCAATCTGGAAGAGTATCAGGTGCCAAGTATTTCTAACAAACAGCTGATCACCTGTTCAAAGTAAACAGATCAAAGAGTGATTTTCTTACCTTTCCCTATCCATTTTCCATGAGAAAGGAAAAAACTTGCATGTTGCATAGAAAATGCGATATTCAATGCATTAATAGTTAGCAGAATTTGCAATGCCACATATCTGCTTAGTCCGTGAAATCAGTGAGAAAAGGTATCAATAAGATTTTAGAATAATGGCATCTAAATAGGAACTGACCTGTCATAATAACATTTTCCCTCCAAGTGCACAACCCTTTGTACATGTTAAATCCTAGGAAAAGGAGGATTACATGTTCCTACTGAACATATGATACATGACATATATGCTACACTTGTCATCTCCACTTTCCTGGTAGACACCAGATGCAATTATTGAGACCAAAAAAATCTGCATAGCAATTTCCATTCAGAGGCCTGCTTCAGAGGCTCTGCTCAACTGCATAATACAAAACAGTCCAGGACAGCAGACACGTGACAAAAACTTCCTGGTGGAGATACCACAACTATGGAATTCCCTTCCAGCTGGCCTATGTTTGTCCACAAACTATAAGCATTCAGAAAGACCTTGAAAACTTATTTCTTCCCATACTCTTGCATTTTGAATACTGTACAATCAGTTTCCACCATCTCCATCGACTATTTGAAACTAGATCAGGAGTGCCCAAACTATGGCCCATGGCCCAGATCCAGCCCCCCGATGCCAATTAATCCAGCCCCCACCAGAACGGAAGTATGGGCATGTTTTACTTCCGCTTCCAGGAGAAATGAGGGTGGCGTGGGCTGGATTACTTGGCATCGGGGACCAGATCTGACCCATGGGCCATAGTTTGGGCACCCCTGAAGTAGATGGTTCAGTGAACTGGACACCTGGCTGTGGAAACAAGAGTCAAGAGTTCAACTCCCTACTTAGCCTCCCAGCACAAGAGCTAGCCTGTGTATTCTTGGGCAAACAACAGTCCCAGACGAAGGAAATAAGAAACCACTTCTCAGTACTTTATACCTAGAAAAAATCCTGGAAAGTGTCTCTGTAAATTTGAATCAATCTGACAGCATGTAAGCATTACTAACTTTGCTATAAATCCTGTGTGTGCAACTCAATAAGGAAACATCAGTTTACCTATAGCTTTCATAATAAACAATGGGTAACAAATAAACTGAATTATAGCCCAAATATTTTAAAAAAACAACCATCAGGAGGCTTAAAGCACTACTAACATTACTTTCCGTAGGCTCACATGATACACAGAGACAGAATTACATAAATGGGCCATGTGAAAGCCACTCCAAATCCAGATAGGAAGGAACTATGGTCTCAAAACTTACTGTGATTTTTCCCCCCAGCACCCACATAAAAAGTCCCTCTAGGACAGCCTTCCATGTTGCGATGGACAACTCGTATAATTCCCAGCCAGGACTGCACTGTTCTTCAACACATCTGGAGGTTTCCTGGCAGAAGACCATTCTATGGCCTATTAACTCCACAACATCTACAACACTCAAGGATGAGCCTTTCCTGTGCACAACCAGAGGTCTGAGACCAGGTTACTTCAACCTCAACTTGCTCTCTCTGCTGATGAATCTCACTAGGCATCTATAATCAGGATTATTTGGGTTGTGAGTTGTGCAAAAGAAACCAAGTCGAGCTGTCACTCAGTATTTGGCAACAGCACTTCTCTTTTTTTCCAAAGGAGAATGCATGACCAAAGCAGAAGTTAGGAACAGGAAAGAGAAGAATAAATGGGGTTATGAAGCTCAGGTAGTGATGGGGTGCGGGTGTTATGCCCGTGGCTCGCCTCTGCTCCGGGAACTGCGCTGGTTACCAGTTTGCCTCCGGGTGCAATTCAAGGTGCTGGTTTTGACCTTTAAAGCCCTACATGGTAGTGGGCCAGGTTACCTAAGAGACCGCATCACCTAAGGATGTCTGTCCGTCCAACCAGAGCAGACCGGAGGGGCTCTTTCATTGTACCATCCGCTAGAGGGGCTCTCGCCTCCCCAGCACAAGGAGGGCCTTCTCCGTGTCCGCACTGGCTCTCTGGAACCTCTTACCAACAGAGTTACATCTCCAGACGAAATTGCAGCCCTTCAGAAAAAGAACTTAAAACCTGGCTGGGCAAGCCAAGTATGGGGTGCAGGTGGGTGACTTCCGCAGGGTGGCTGGTATAGCGAATCCCAGCACCCTTGGCCCCTGCACCCTTTTTTAGTGAGTGGGTAGTTTTTTAAAGAATTTTAACCACGTTTTTAATTATGTTTTTTATTATGCTGTGAACCGCCCTGAGTTGGCAAACTGATATAAATAAATGTTAAAAATAAATAAATAAATTTTCCAAATGCAATCTATATGCCCAGACTCACAAAGGTTCTTGTGAACCACAGTAAACAGTGAATGCAAGAGCACCCAAGTCCCTACACCTAACCAAAGGGGGGGGGGGGGCGGGGAAGGCTTGGTTGGGGGAAGAGAGGCTGTCACTTGTTGGGTGTTTCTCCTCAGGCCCTAGAGAGGGGTGCAGCATTCACACACGGATCTTCCCCGTGTGTGTGTGTGTGTCCCTGAGGTGGGAGATCTCTCTCAGCCCTCCTCTCTCCACCACCCTCACCTTCTGCCAGCAGCTCCTCCACAGTGACCTGGAAGCGTCCCACAGCGAAGCCCCTGCTGCTGCCCACCGCCGGGCCAGTCCCAACCCCCGAGCCAGCAGCCGTGGCCGATGCCAACGACCCTCCTCCTCCTCCTCCGCCGCCGCCGCCACTAGTGCTCCCTCCGGTACTGTCAGACTTGGGCATGCGGGAAAACTTCTTCATGGCGAGCGAGGAAGCACAGAGGTGGTGGAGCAGCCGCTGCCGCCGCCCACGAAGCCGCCCCTTCTTCTTCTTCCCTCAGGGTCTCGGGTGGGTCTCCCTCTCCCGCCGGACCAGTCCACGCCCAGCCACCCCCCGTTCTGGGAAGCCCAAGCAGGCCGCTCCAGTGGCTGCTGCTGTGGGAGTCTCGCCTCACAAGGAGCCGCCGCCGCCGCCGCCGCCGCGCCTCACATCCCGAGCGGGAAGCCCCTGATGTGAGGGACGACGCGCGCCGACCGACGACGAAGCCGAGCCGCGGCTCGAACCGCGAACCCTCCTTTCCCTCACGCGCACGCGCAGGAAACACCCCGCACGCGCTCTCTACTGTCCCTCCCCCCCCCCCCCCCCCCCGCTTCACAACCAGGCTGAGGGGGTGGCGCGCGCGCTTCTCGACCGTTGGGCGCCGCGCCCTCCCTTTTTTTTTCTCCCGCGCATGCGCACCCGCGTCCCGCGCTCTTCCCCCCCCCCCCCCCCCCCCACACACACACACAAACACACAGAGTAAGCGCGCGCTGGACTTTGCACGCGCCGCCTCTTTTTTTTTTCTTCGCGCGCGCTCTCCTTCCTTTTTTCCCCGCCCCTTTCCTTTCCCGCCCCGCCCCTTTCCCCACTTTCTGGAGGGAGGAGGGGCGGGAAAAGGCGAGGCGCCTCTCAGAACAAGCTGCGCAAGCGCATTGTTAAGTTTGACGTCCAGTCGCCCACTCTCTCTTCTGGACTGTCTTGTGCTGCCGGAAGTGAGGTTTTCCCGGCGGAGTAGCACGTGCTGTGGAAGGGAACGGAGGGGAGGGGGAGCAAAAGGAGGAGGGGCTGAGAGTGAGGGTGAAGTAGGAAGGAGAGAAAGGCCTCCTTCGTAGTGGGCGTGGCGGGGGGGGGGCTTTGCTGATTGCTCTTGCCTTAGTTGCGCGTGAGGTAAATGTGCGAAGAGTGTCCGTTGTGGAGTGACCGTTAGGTGAAAGAGGCGTGGCTTCTGGAAATTGGGTGTGGTACATCTCTAGTGATGAGATTAGGGGGGCCGTGATCACGAACCTTGGCACTCCAGATGTTCTTGGCCTTCCAATTCCCAGAAGCCCCAGCACCCAGTGAATCCACACGAAGGGGTTTACTGCAATTCATCCGGCCCCCTCGTTGCTCCCAGAAGCGGAAGTAAAACGCGCCCGTATGGAAGAAGGGTTAACCCAGAAGAGTCTTAACCGTACGGAAAACAGGAAAACTCAGAGCCCTCTCTGTGGGCATGTGTGCCATCGCCCCAGCACTAAGGTCACCCTACCCCTCTCCCCAGCAGACCATCTGGAGTGTTTTTTCCCTCCCCCAGCACAGAGTTCATCCCGCCCCTCTGTTAGGGCACTTGACCTCTAAAATGTTCGCCATCACTGACCTAAATCATTGAGCTATCCAATCAGCCTGAAGTCTATTAATGCATGGTGGAGGCAGGGAGGTCTAGCAGATAAGATAGTTATCAAATGTTTTTAAAGGGGTTAGTCCCCTGGACTGCGAGGAGAACAAATCAGTTGATCCTGAAGGAAATCAACCCTGACTGCTCATTGGAGGGACAAATACTGAAGATGAAGCTAAAGTACTTTGGCCAACAAATGAGAAGAGAGGACTCACTAGAGAAGGTCTTGATGCTGGGAAAGATAGAAGGCAAAAGAAAGGGGCTCTAGAGGATGAGGTGGCTAGATGGCATTGTCGGTGCAATGGGCATAGATCTGAGTGGGCTAAGGAGGATGGGGTAGGACAGAGGCATTCCTGTCAATCACTCTGATTTGGCCGGGAAAACCCTGTAATTTGACGTCTATTGACGTCATAACCCGCCCCCCGCTGCCAAAACCACGTAATTTGACAGCTCGCGTAGGGGCTGCGCAAGCGGCGTAGCGCTTCCGCGCATGCGTGGAAAGCAACCTGCGCACAAGCGATGTGTGCAGGTCCTGTTTTTGCGGAGCCACGGGTTGACAGGTATAGATAGAGAAGCCTGGCATACGATGATCCATGGGGTCGCAAAGGGTCGGACTCGACTGCGTAACTGAACAACAATAATTTCAATGTTTGTGAAAGATTTTTGATTATTTTCTTTAAAAGATGCAGATTTCTTATGAGTATAGTGGTATGATCTGTGCTCAAGTGTCACTAAATGACACCAGCTACCATTAAGGAAGACCAAACACCCCCTTTGAATATACCCTTAGTTAGGACTGCTTCTGATTTGCTTTCACTGTTGCCCTTGTTTGCAGGTTAATCACATGCTCTAGTTATGGAAATTTATAATCTAGGTCAAATCAGCCTGAAAGAAAATGGGAAAGAAAAGATAACATAAGCACTCTGGGTCATAGCCTTCATTTTAGAAGTGGAATCTGTAACAAAATGTTACAGCATGAACTGCTATGATTCAGGAGCATAACCATGGTCAACTGTGCATACTGCATTTGAGCAACTCTATTCATCCCTTCTGTATCCTCTTTTTCTGCACTGTGATAATCAAATCCGCATTTGCATTGCTACTAAGCATGCACAGTCCTCATTGAAATGTCTTGGGATTTCCCTCTAAAACTTTCCCCTCTTTAGGAGTTGTATAATTTTTTTTTCAAATTGCAAATACATAGTAGAATTTCCCTTAGCCTACTGATAGCTTCCCATTGTACATTTCCCCCTTGTTAATGGAAACAAAGCATGTCTATGATAACAAAAACATGAGCAGTTCTGTTTTTTCAAAGAAACCACAATGCTGAAATTCCCTCTCTTTTCATGAACAAATGTTCTTTCTTTAGTTTCCCTGCCAATGACCCTGGCTTATTTGATGTTTTAGATACTGTAACCAACATCCCTATCAAATGTTTACTTTTACTGCAACAAGAAGCTGAAAACACAGAGTGGGCTTAAATGGGTTTTATTTATGTGTGGGGCAGGGCACGGAAGAGCCAAGCAAGAAATGAGACAGAAAAACCATGGCTGCAATTATACCAAGTGGCTTCTTCTTCTGTCGTATTCAAATCTGAAAATAGGCGATATTCACGGTGATCAGCCATGAAGATTGTTCTGAGAATATAATGCAGTGGCCTTTCATCTGCCTTCCTCATAGCAGCATTAGCCCCGTACCACTGATCCAGTTCTTCAAGTCACTTTCTGGGCCTGAGCCCTTTTGGCCTCATCAGTCCAAGGCCAGTATTGATGGTTGCCACCCTCCATCAAGATGGATACAAATGAGATCTAATCCACTTGGGGACCATCACCCTTCCCTGTGGTGTAGGAATCGGGGCCGCTAGGACGGCCGTTGGGTCCCGGAGGAGACTGATCAAGGAACCACACGAGGCAATATGGAGCGAGATCAGATCAGTGGTTTATTGAAGGAAAAGCATCATCATATATAGATCAGAAGGCAATGCAGGAAAGAACCGTCATCTGACAGAAAATCACATCACCCATTTACTCGGGTTAATGGGAAATCTCTCTTGGGGAAGTTAATTAACTCGGGCAAACACTGACAGGGGAAAACCATTGTCTGAGGCTTACACTAGGGTAAATATGGCTTCTATTTGCACCAAGGATTAGGCTGATCCGTGAGTCAGTAATTGCCTAATGGGTAACGGGAGGTTAGCGTTCTGCTCTCTCAGCAGAACCGCCGGTCAGGTCAGGTGTGGGTGAATAAACCCTTATGATTAATCCACCCCCCTTAATTTCTATGCCCGCAGAGCCCACGGGCCAGGAGCGTTCTCGACTGAAGTGGCCTCTGCGAGGGCCGTTCCATGCCAACTGGGCATGGGGAATCCGCATCTCCCCTTTCTCTATTGTTTAGGGACCTGACAGGCGACTCTGCGCAAGAGGGGCATCAGCTGATGAGCGGGAATGACGCTTCGGGGTTCCCCCCACGAGAGACACCTAGATAACAGTGAGGGAATACATTGCATGAAACAGCATCCTGCTATGCCTAGTATAATCACCCCCACAATTACTTGAAGCGTCGTCTGGAGCCACCCCCACGGGAGCCACGACCACAAGGAACTCCACCAATCCCATATCGAACCCTGCTTAATGTTCTTGACTAGGGTGTGGAGGTCCGTGAGCTGGCTCTGGACCTTGCGTGAGTTGTCAGTGAGATTGAAGCAACACATGCCGTGGACAGATTCGCAACCCAAATGATGTAACAACAAAAGATAGTCTATAGCTGCTCGATTGTCAAGGATGGCATGGCGAAGCTCTGCCTGCTCCTGGTTCAGCAGCGCTATCGCCGAGGAGGTATGGTTAATGGCTTTTGCTAAACCGCAAGCCAATTGACCGATTCTCCGAGCGTTGCCGACGGCTAAGCCTGGCACGCCGAGTATGCTGACTGCCAACGAGACGTATTCAGCTGGACTAAGAACCCTAATGTTGCTATCACATGAGCTGTCTAACTGGGTGGCACGAGCGTGTCGTATGGGTGAGGAAGCATTTGAAACATTTGTGCTTGGGGTGACCATATCCTTAGTAGGGAGTAACAGTGTCAAACGACTGATACAACATATCGCATCTGATACATTTGCGGGAATGTAGTTCCAAGTGTACTGATTACATGTAAAGAACCATCCTGAAGGTAGGGTAACATGAGCATACATTGAACCAAGTGTCTGTGGTTTGTCACAAGTCCAGTTGCCGCTGCCAACTTCGAGGCAACGACGTCGGGTTCGGCCGACTGCGGAGCAGCCGGTCATTCGAGCACAAGTAGAGTTCGGACTGACCGCCACTCGGGGAGTGTGGAGAGTGGCTGCGTCAGTTGGCAAAGTCATGGTGAGCCGCATTTCCCAGCGAGCATATTCTGAGGAACCTGCTGGGATGTATGGGCTGAAAATCCGTTTCACAAGCCAGTCTCCATCCCTGGGGTGCGCGCCTGGAGTGTGGCACACTGGGATGAGACAGGTGCTCAGGATTGAGGCAGAACCAATGTCCTGCTTCAGGCAAAAATCGGACTGGTTGACGAGACCCGCCAACCTTTCCCATATGTTGTAATGCATCCTGCCAGAGAGGTCTCCGCCTGGCATCAAGTCGTTGGCCTTTAGTGAGGCAGCCTGAACGCCTCCCCCAGCAAGTAGGGAGAGGATCAGGATGATGGTGACTGCCACGGTGTTGGCAGTAATCAGGGAAAAGACTGTAGCTACGATGTTCTCTGGCGTTGGCTCCCTCTCCTCGCGTTGGATGACGTCCTGGGCCTCAGTGCAAAGGGTCTTGACCATCCCCCAGGTGATCCTCGGCGCTGTCGTCTGTGGCCGCTTCTTCCGACGGATCCTCTCGGTCAGAGTGAGGTCCTCCATCTCCGGGATTGGACTCGGGTCGGCCTGGGTCCACGCCATGTGGTTCCAAGTGAGGCTTGACAAACCGAGCTGAAATCCAAACGACACCTGTAGGAGACATAACTGCAGCATACCCTCTTCCCCAGGTTATGAGTGGCGCCGGGCCCCTCCAGGAAGGGTCCGGTGGCACCCGGTATCAGACCATCGGTCACGGGAGAGCTTCCGAACGGCGAAAGTGCTTCTCCTGTGGTGTGCAGTCCGAAAAAACATTAAGGTGATTGTATGTGAACAATACCTTATTCAGACAATGCTGTGCCTGACCCTGTGACTTGGGGAGGGCTGGTGGCTGCCCCCTTTCTGTTTGTTTGTCAATATAGGACTTGAGTGTCCGATTGACTCGTTCCACAATCGCTTGCCCCTGCGGATTGTAAGGAACGCCAAAAGTATGCTTGATGTCCCAGGTGGCCATGAAGGCAGCCAGCTGCCTGGAGCTGTAGGACGGTGCATTATCGGTTTTCACGTGCCGCGGTTTGCCCATTGCCGCGATGCAGGAAAGGAGGTGCTGCTCCACGTGGGAAGCAGTCTCCCCTTTCTGCGCCGTTGCCCAAACGAATTGTGAAAAAGTATCAATGCAAACGTACATGTACTGCCATCTGCCAAACTGCGGAACATGCGTGACATCCATTTGCCACACCTGGTTAGCTTCTGTCCCTTGTGGGTTGACCCCCCACGAGGCCCCCCCCCGGTGCCCCTGCACAATGCTGGCAAGAGCGAACTATGCCTTGGGCTTGAGAAAGTGGCAGATTGAACTGTCTGGCGAGCGCTTTGGCATTCTGGTGAAAGAATGCATGACTCTGAATTGGAGTAGTGAAAACACCTAACACTGAACGTTGCTGAATTTCCTTTGCAGCCGCATCCGCTCTGCTATTGCCCGCGGAAATCGGACCCGGTAGGTCTTGGTGACTTCGGATGTGGGCAATATAGAGCGCTTCCGTGCGGTTTCGCAAATGAAATTGAGCTGTGAGGAACAAACTCAGCAAATTTTTGTCTATCACGGGAGTGATGTATGCTCCCGGTAGACTGTGAAGCAAATTCCTAACATACTGACTGTCAGTAATGATGTTTAGGCGCTCTTTGGCGAAGGTGCGCAAGGCAAGGTTCACCTCTGCCAACTCTGCCCGCTGCGCGGACTTCTGTGGAAGAGTTAACAGCGTGCGCCAAGCCTGGCCCTCCTGCCAAGTTAAGACACCATATGTGCGACCCCCATTGGTAAAAACTGTCCTGGCCCCCTGAAGCGGAACCAGCGAGAGCAGTTTGAACAAGCTGACTGTCTGCGTTTGAAGCGAGACAAGTCTGGGGTCCTTCGGCAAGTGGTATGCCAAGCATCCGGTGAATCCTTCCAAAGCAATTGGAAGCAAGTCACCGAGCTGCATCAACTGCTGAACCTGCTCTTTGGTGAACGGGACCACGATCTTTGCTAAGTCGTGCCCTGAAATGTCCCTAGCTCTCAGCCTTCCGCGGTAAACCACCGCGGAGACCAATTCTTGGGGAGGAACGATGTTTCGGGAAGAGGTGTTCGGCAAGTACACCCATTCCACGATACTCGCCCCTCTCTCGGAGTCCACTCCTAGGGCCCCGGTGAACATGGATCTTGCCCGAACGATGTATAAGTTCAGGATCGGAGCATATGGCCCCTGAGCAATCCTGTCCACCCACCTTTGGCTGAGAACTTGGTTGACTTTCTCAAGAGCCAAACGTGCCCCTCGAGAAATTTGTATCCGGTCTGCCGGCTGCTTGCCTAATGTGAGCAGCGAGAAGAGCGGCTTCAAAAGATCCGTATCCAATCGGAAATACGGTCTGGCCCAATTAATGTTCCCTAAAACCTGCTGCAATTCAACCAGGGTGACTGAGTCCTTCAAGCTGATTTGGGGCAAAACTGGTGCTGCGAAGGAGCGGAGAAGCCGATGACCCAAGTATGAGAAGGGCTCGGTTCTCTGCACTTTCTCTGGGGCAATGAGTAACCCTTTCTCCCCCAGGCTGGCCTGGAGGTCTGCAAACATTTCGCTGCCGAGTTGCGGCACTGCGACCAAGATATCATCCATGAAATGGCAAACTAAAGCTGTGGGATGAAGGTTTCAAAACTTTGCCAGTGCGTTGTGAACATAAATTTGGCACAGGGTGGGCGAATTGAGCATGCCCTGTGGCAAAAATTTCCACGCGTAACGCTGCGTGGGCTCGCTGTGGTTCACAACCGGCACCATAAAGGCGAACCTTTCCCTGTCCCTGGGGTCTAAAGGAATGGTGTAAAAGCAATCCTTGAGATCTACAACTAGGATCTCCCACCCCTCGGGAATCATATTTGGATTTGGGATGCCGCATTGAAGCAAACCCATTGGCTGTATGCATTTATTGATCTCTCTGAGATCGTGGAGGAGTCGCCACTTCCCCGACTTCTTCTTAATGACAAAAACAGGCGAATTCCAAGGACTAGTGGACTGCTCGATGTGTCCTGCGTCTAGCTGTTCCTTAAACAGTTGATTTAGGGCGACTAATTTCTCTCCCACTACCGGCCATTGCTCCACCCAGACCGGCGTATTGGTGAGCCATTTAAGTGGCAACGCCATTACCCGAAGGTAAGCGTAGCACCGTACTGCTGTAAAATGTCTCGCCCCCAAAGGTTGATATGCACGTCCAGAATGTGATCGCTGTGCCGTCAGCCTTTGGAATCGTGACTTCCACCCACTCCCGGCTCCTAAACGCTTCTTGGATGCCGCCTACCCCCCACACATCGGAGACCGGCTCAATGGCCCACTCCCGTGGCCACTGGCTTCGGCTGATTACGCTCACATCAGCTCCGGTATCTAATAACCCTGAAAATGATCTTTTATTCAGAAAAAGCTCAATAACTGGGCGCTGTTTCCACTCAATGTTGGTCTCCACTGTCGCTAAGACCTGGTATCCTTGCACTGCCTCACTGGTGCTCGAGCGGTCTGCTGACCGGGACTCTGAGCTGTCCCTGAGCCTTCCCTGGCTATCTGCTGGCGAGTGACAAGGAACCATAATCAGTTGCGCTAATGTGTCTCCTTTGTGAATTGTCTGGGGTAAGTGCGTCCAAAGCTGAACTTGGAGAACGCCTGAAAAATTGGAGTCAATGACTCCTGGAATTACAAGAATTCCGCGTGCTCCTGCTACACTGCGAGGCAAAACTAAACCTATAAAGCCCTTGGGCAGGGGTCCCATGTACTGGGAATCCACCAAATAGACTGTACCTGGCAGGTCGCATGTAACGTCTGCCTGGCAAGTCAATTCCAGCCCTGTACTACCCTTGGGGCTGGCCTGCGCCTTCGCAATGCCAGGAATGTGATCGGAATCTAGTCTAGCTCTGGCGAGCTCAGAGCAAGGGAAGCCTCTGTTTGGACCGGGGCCAGAGACGTGCCAGCGTTCCGGTTTCCCGAACTCGGACAGTATCTGGACCAATGGTAGCCTTTCTTACACTTCGGACACAGGGTGTTTGGAGCCTTGGAACGGCCGGAATTTTGTCCACCTCCCTTGGATCGGCACTCCCTAGCGAAGTGACCGACCTTGCCACAATTGTGACATGCCCCTTGGTTTTTATTCTTAGGTCTTCTACCCCCTTGCACCGCTGCTGCTAGCAAACCCATTTTATAGGATTCTGTGCCAACGTCGGCGCAAGCTCTAATCATGTCTGTGAGAGTCAAGTCGGGACGATTGCCCAGTGACTGCAAGATTTTACGGCAGTCTAAATTGGCATTATCCTTGGCCAATTTCATCATGAGCTCTTGTTGGGCTTGCTCATTATCGATCTGCCTACTGATCGCTTCCTCTAAGCGATTGATGAAGTCCATGTAGGGCTCCTGGGCTCCCTGTTTGACTGCGGTGTAATTTTTGGCTGCTTTGCCAGTTGCTGGAACCTTGAGAAAAGCCTTGAAGGCAGCCTCGGCTGACATCTGAAGAGTGGCTAGTGGCAAGTTGGTCTGCGCATCGATGGATTCGAAGGCACCTGAACCATATAACTGGTCAGGAAGTACTGCGCCTCCCATCCTGGCAGCCCTTGTCTGAGCCTCGAGGCGATACTCGCTGTCCCATAACAAATACTGGCTGGGGTTGAGCATCATCCGCATGACGGATTTCCAGTCGTGCGGGATGAACATGGTATTCTCGCACACTTGCTGAAGCGTGCCCCTAGTGAAGCGACTTTGGAGTCCTGTCTCTGTAATGGCCATCCGTATAGCCATGAGAAGCTTATACGGGACTGGTGAATGAACTACCTGCTGGGCCCCTGTGAGGGCATCCATTTCCAAGCGAATTGGACAAATCTGACTAAGCTCAGCTAGTTCTTCTGCTGGCAAATCCCCCTTCCTGATCTCTTCCTCAATTGTGCGCTGAAGGGCACTCTTGGTCTGGGAGCCTGTAACTGTCAGAGAAGCGCCTGCGCTCCTCATTCCATGCATTCCGCCGATGACGTCTGCAGCTGTCACCGAGGGAAAGCTCCCTACACTACTCTGCTTAAACTGCAATGACGGATAGAGCGCCGTGGGCGCCGATGGCTCGACTGGCGCTGGGGGTTCTTTGGCCTCTACCCGGACTGGGTCTATCTCCGCTAAGAGCTTCCTACATTTACTCCATGTGCGAATTACGCCCTCAGGAGCTTTCGGGGGTTGCTGAGTGCAGTCTCCTATCTGATCCCAAAGCTGAAGGGTTAACGTACCTACTTCTGGGTAAAGCAGGCAGTGTTCCCTTAGGTACACCAAAAGTCTCGGTAGCTCTCCGCTGTGAAAACGTAACTGAAATACCCTGGCCAGGATTTTGAACTCTTCCTCATGAGTTCTTTGGCTAGCGGACGGACGTTGTCGCTGAGGACAAGTCCCCATATTACCTGCGGGGGTTCTCCGAAGATTCCTCCTCGGGATGAGTCGATGCGTCTTTTGGGCCAGGTAATAGGTTTTGGCGACGATTCTCTGGGTAGAGCTCGGAGCGTGGTCTGCTGCCATGGGCCCTCGGTGGCCTCTGTGCTGTCAGGGGTTCACAGCTGACCCTGAGCGGAACGCGTTTTTCCGTAACTGCAAGCCGCCGTGAAAGTCGGGAGCAAGCTGTAGGATGCCTCTTCTGTAATGCCTCGCCGCAGGGCCGTCTTCCCGACCGGCTGGCTTACCGGCCGGGCTGCCGCGCTGTCCTCCGGGACGATCGGACGCGGTTCTGGCGTAGAACCGGACCGTGTGATCGCTTACTCTCGAGTAGATCACGTCGGGGTCACCAGGTGTAGGAATCGGGGCCGCTAGGACGGCCGTTGGGTCCCGGAGGAGACTGATCAAGGAACCACACGAGGCAATATGGAGCGAGATCAGATCAGTGGTTTATTGAAGGAAAAGCATCATCATATATAGATCAGAAGGCAATGCAGGAAAGAACCGTCATCTGACAGAAAATCACATCACCCATTTACTCGGGTTAATGGGAAATCTCTCTTGGGGAAGTTAATTAACTCGGGCAAACACTGACAGGGGAAAACCATTGTCTGAGGCTTACACTAGGGTAAATATGGCTTCTATTTGCACCAAGGATTAGGCTGATCCGTGAGTCAGTAATTGCCTAATGGGTAACGGGAGGTTAGCGTTCTGCTCTCTCAGCAGAACCGCCGGTCAGGTCAGGTGTGGGTGAATAAACCCTTATGATTAATCCACCCCCTTAATTTCTATGCCCGCAGAGCCCACGGGCCAGGAGCGTTCTCGACTGAAGTGGCCTCTGCGAGGGCCGTTCCATGCCAACTGGGCATGGGGAATCCGCACTGTGGACTTTGCCACCCAAGGCCATTAGTCCTCATGGTTGTCAGGTTAGTTAACCGTCACCTGACACTCGCCATTGAGTCACTGGCAGTGTGGTCTACTCTATTACCATAGCAGGATAACATGGCCAGACATTAAATTGTCTTCCAATGAATCATTACTTCTGTTTCCTAGCTGCAAATTGGAAATAAACCCATATTTCACAGTCTACTTGCTCAGTGATGTAAAGTCTCTTGGGAGCCCCCAAAGAGCAGACAGTATTGAACAGAATTAGGTACACAGTTTTTTCCTTAAGCTTTGGTCATTTCCAGGTGGAAAGTGCCTGACTCGAGCAATTAAGACATTATACAATTACAGTATTCTGTTTTTTTCTTCTGAACAGATTTTCCACAGTAAGAAAAAAGAAGTAGAAAACTAAGGGGGAGAGGTTACAATTACATATGAAATATAACTGTGAAGGCCTCCTAAAATTCAGTGAAGGCAAGCCAAGAGAGTGAAAAAGTCTCATCTAGAATTATTGTATATTTTGTGCAAAATAGTGCAGCAAGGCAATTTGAGGGGGGTTTTTGATGCTAAAATGCTTTCTTTTACTTAAGTCATCTTTCTTAGGCATATAAGGCTAAATGTTTTAAGCTATTTTCAGCATTATGATCTGAGTACTTCTTTTTTCATGTCCAGATCAAACTTGGTACTGCAAAAATGAAGCCAGCTTTTTGGCTTTGTCATTGGCCAAACATAAATCCTCATTGGTACAGGTTTTTGGTAGTAATAGGCAGACCAGCAAATGAGATGGATTCTGAATCTATCCCCATTCACACAGCACATTGTTGTCCACCAGCAGCTGCCACTTGAGCATGTTGGTCTTACATGTAAGCACTCTGACCCTGAGCCTATTCAGGGTCCTCCAGATGACATAGGGGATGTTGAGTTCCTCAGCCATAACCTCCGTTATTCCTTGTCCAGTGAGCTCCTTCCTTCCATCCATCTTCTAATTTGATTTTGTTCTCTTTACCCTCAAGAGTGATTGTTCTTGCCATAAAGCTTTCCCTGGATCTGAGTCGGCAGACTTGAGGCACATATCCGTTCAGAGGATGTCGAGGGTCCTTCTCTTGTTTAGTTTTTTCAATGTCCACTGCTACTTCTCTTCTTATCTTAGGTGGAGCTATACCAACGACAGTACTGTACTAACTATATTTTCTCAACTAGTGTTGGTTTGAGGCATCCTGTCACTATGTCAGATGTTGCTGATTTAACAACCTTAGTCTAGCTTCATCGATGAGTCACAGTGGATTGCCTACTGTAAAAAAGAAAATAAAGAAATTCCCACAGAACTGCTGTTTCCAAGTTCTTGCATGCTATAAGACCCGGCTTCCTTTCAAGTTCTAATCCATGTCTCTCCTCTTTGTGATTAATAACTGTAAAAATCCATGACTCCCTCATGGTTGGCCAGTCAAAAAGATTTGGAAGATCCCTTCACTTAATAAATTATCTACAAGTTATTTGCATTGCTTCATGAATCACTGGACCTTTCCCCCAAAAGCTTCACGGCTAGCAGAAATGTTGGGATCCAGAACCTCACTGACTTCATGTAAATATATGAACTAAGATATTACTTTCAAAAATCAGATGTGAGTTGTAAATATTGCTAGAACTCACCATTCGTCACCATTAAAACAAGCCAGATGACAAAGCACAGACCATACTCCATGTGTGCAAACTATGTGTTTTATTACTGAACTATGGTTCTTTCCCTAATGAAAGGGAGAAGCAAGTTTGAAAAGTTGCAGAAGGGTTGTTGTTGTTGTTGTTATTTATTTATTTATTTATTTATTTATTTCGATTTGGTTGGAACCCTGCCTTTCTCCCAGAAACTGGAGACAAGGGAACGTATACGCTTTTTTTAAAAAAAATCTAAATACCAAAAGTTATAAATGTTACAACATAACTAAAACAGTTGTCATTCCAAAACAGAATGCAATTAGAATCCAATTTAAACCCTTCAGTTAAAATAATTATAATTAACAATAATTAAGGATAATTGATCTCTCTTGTAATTTTTTAGCAGTGGGTTATCCATTGCCAGCTTGCTGGGCCTGTCGCGACTTCACCAGAGCCCCTTTGACCAGGTCTTTTCTGGGTAATCCAGGATGGCTTTGATGGCTACCATAGTGGCCCTGTGGTGCAAGACGACACCATACTTCACCCAGTCCTAGCAATCTTTTAACTGGTCCTGTTACCAGCTCTCATGACATGGAAGAAGGTGGAGAAGGTGGAAATGTAACATCAAAGAAATATTTCAAGAACACCAAATAACACCAGTGGAGGCCGCTAGAAGTGCCATAAGAAGAACCTTATATCTCCCTCGACACCCATTAGGGTCAAAGAGGAAGCAAAGAATAAGAGGAGAAGAAAAAGAATTGATGCTAATTAAGCGACTGCTTCTACAATGTTAGTTCCATGTCTGATCACCCCAATAGAATACTGGCCTTGAGCAATAACTCCCGGAATCCATCAAACCAAATGGAAACAAATTCTGCAACTGCTAGATTGCAAACCAGCAGGAGTGCTGACATGGGCTTCTGGTAATTGAAGTCCAAGAACACATGGAGTGCCAAGGTTCGACATCACAGATCTAGACTCTGGATGTCCAGATTAACAGCCAGGGTTTAATTTGCTGTAAAAATGCAGACAATGGTGATGCCTCTTTAGGCTTCCAAGAGGAGGGCATTCTACATTTGGGTCATTTGAACTGTGAATGCTCTTTTCCAGGTCTTCACATGGTGTTCCCAATGGTAGTACACAAAGGAGGATCCTGCCAGGAGATCTTAATCATCAGGCAGGTATAGATATTATCTGAGTAATAGAGACTTGGTGTCTTGGTGATCTCATGCCTCTAAACTACACTACACATACAAAAAGGCAGATTGACTCTACAGACTGACCCATTTAAAATGTTATAGGTTTGAACTAGGACAGCAATTTGTTCTGGGAGACCTGTGGGAATAATTGGAAATGAGCATTAATGTGCCTATGTCTCCAGTGACTAACTCCCATAAAGAGGTAGGCAGCTGCATTCTGGGACAGATGTCAAAGAATGCATAATAAAACCCAGTCAGCTGTAACTAGTGGTTTAAAAAATCCATGTCTTTGAAATTTTAATCTGTATTTACATTTAAAAGCCATACAGAAAGACACAAAGCAACTAGTTGTTGTTGTTGTTGTTTTGGGGGGGGAATCATACCTAAATAGGATTGCATCATCCATTTTTAAAGTTTTGCTTATTTTATTTTTCTCCTTTTTTTACTTCTTATTGGAGAAGTCAGTGCAATCTCATTAGCCTTTTCTGCTCTTCTTTATCCTTCATCATCCCAGGAAGTAGTTCAGCCCATTATGGTATGAACAGGGTGTCAGCTGTATAATGTTACAAAATAATAATATAGCCACTTTCATCTTCAAAGTCACCTACAGAATCAAGCTTATTAATTCTGACCATGTTGTTTGAAAAGTGATGAATAACAAGGTAGCCATGCATGATTAGAACTGCATAGTTCACTAATAAAACAGGAACAATTTTAGGGAAGTATCAAACTCAAACTTAACTTTGGGACTAAAATCTTATGGGCAAAACCAGTGCATACTCCCTAGTTGGACAGCAATTTTACTCTTCTGACTTGCCATTCATTGTGCAACTAAGCCCGTGACTAAGTAGTATGACTACATTCCTGAACCACAAATGTAGAGCAAGGGTGGCCAACCTTTTTGCACTGTGGGCCAGACCAAGCCCCCTCAGACAGATGTGCGGGCTGGAGGCATGGTTCCTTCTGCCACTTCTGATGGTGGCAGCGGCGGGTGCATTCATGGTGCATTTTCACCTGTTTTTGCCACTTCCACCACTTCCCATGGTGGCGGGAGTGAGGGCAGCATGTTTTTGCCATTTTTTGTGTGTTTTCTGCAGGATTTTGCTGGTTTTTGCCATGGGGGGGATTCAGGTGTGTTTTAATTGCATTTTCAGTGTGTTTGGGGCACTTCTAGTGCATTTTTGTTATGTTTTTGCCACATTTGGGCCACTTCCGGCATGGATGTGCTGAAAACGCACTGAAAACGTGGTAAAAACACGGCAAAAACAGAGTGAAAATGTGGCGAAACACAGTGATTCTAGCGGTGGAGGCAGGGTCCTCACCATGGGCCAGATTAATTGGCACCGCAGGCCGGGTTCGGTCCATAGGCCATAGGTTGGGAACCCCTGATGTAGAGCAACACAATTGGTCAACACCGAGGCCAACTTACACTGTGTGAATGCAACACGATTCTTATCGAAATGTCCATAGAATCTCCATTTATGTGGATGTAGAACAATGACTAACTAACCTTCTTCTTATTCATGTGCCGTATTTGTTCCAGATATAGGCTATCATCATAAGAATAGTCTTCCTGTTTTAAACTCCTTGGAACAGTTCTTCCGAGGACATGCTACACCAGTCTCTCAGGTTCTTCAGTCATGAAGTTCATCTATGTCCAGGGCCTCTCTTCACAGGGATCTATCCTTGTAGAGAAAGTTGGAGTACAGTGAATCCCCATATAATGAATGCTTCGAATAATGAAAAATCTGTACAACGAAGTGTTTTTGCGCTATTGCCGATGCACCGTATAACGGGGGGAAAGTTCATTATACGAATCACCATTGGCAATACCCCGCACAACAAGGATTTTTTTTTTTGTTGTACGGGGTATCGCCAATGGTGATTCATATAACAAACATTTTCATTTTGTTATGCGGTGCATCACCCATAGGGATCTGTATAATGAAAAAAACGTATAACGAAGAGCTCTGCGGAACAGAGTTTTTTCATTATACGGGGTTCTGCTGTATTCTATATTTTATGTTGTTCCTTATGATATGAGCAAGATATTAGAGCTTTCTTTGCTTAATAGTCTTAAACAGTTCTTGTTCTTTATCCATCCGGCACAACACTTCTACATTAGTCACATGGTCAACCTATTATATCCTTAGCAGCTGTCTGTAAATAAATAAATAAACAACCACATCTTCCAAACGAAGCAAATAACCTAATAGCAATAATTAATACTTTACTTCTTGAAAAGTGCAAAAAGCAAATCTCCATTTCCTACTACATATGATTGTTTATTTTTTTTAGTGCTTGGATAAGTTACTTCTTTGGTCCCTGCACATGCTGTCTGGGACATGCTGTGAGTTGTGGTCCAGAAAGTAACTTTTCCAAGCTGTGATTTTGGATCCACCAGAGAATCACTACATTTACATGAAGCTATGTAATTCTATAGATAAGAAGCTTAGGAGAAGCTGGCCACTAGATTTGACTTTTAAGTACAACCTCATGTATGGCCGACATCCCGCTATAGTAATGGAGTAGACTATATAGCCAGCAACTCAACACTGAGTGCTGGGTAGCAGTAAATAGCTTGACTCCCTAAAGGGGCCAACAGCTATGGGCGGATGAGGCCCTTTAGGTGGGACGATGATCTCCTCAGTTGAGGAAATGCCACTGGAAACCATCAAATTGGAGTGGAGTGGTGAAGGAACCATTCTGATTCCCAATGGTCATGGAGGTGGAAGAAGCCATGACAGATGGACTGACTATGAAGGTGCACCTTGTCCATATCCTCAAGACTGCGGCAGTCCATAGCAGTCCCGGTGTCAAATCCTGCATGTCTCTTTTCATATGTGCCACAGGAGATGGCTCCGTGATCACAGTGTGTGGGTCACTTCGTGGCAAGCTTGGATCCATTTTAAACAAATTCAAGCCAATGGAATTTCCCCTAAAGACACAGCCATCAAGTGTGAAAATGATTTCCAGGGAGAGAAAAAATGTATACTTGGATACGAGTAGCGGCCAACGACTACCTCGCGTAGGCAGGTTGTCTGCTCATAGATATGTCTTTCTGTGTCTGTAACTTCTAGTGCTGGAAATTCTGGATACTGCTTGCTAATGAGCAACCTTCACTGCCTGGTTGGAACAAAACAGAGCTGGGAACCTGCTGTGAGTTTCATTGCAAAAGAAGTTCACTTTCCACAGGAAGGACGGTAGCAATTTTTGCTTAGTAGTAATCTCATGGGATGAAACTAGGGGGGGCGTTTATCAGATGCTGTGTCTTAATAATGGTGCATCTCTCTTTTTTTCAGAGGACTAAATAGCAATACTGGCTAAAAATTGTACTGCAGTGCTTATATTATATGTTCTTATCCTAATTAGGGAAGAGGATTGGGATGAATTCAGAAATATGTGGAGATCTGTCCAGCTGCATTTGGCTCTTGTTCTGTCCTCTGTTGCTCTCGCTTTGCCTATTATTTTGTTTGATTGTGGTCAAGACAGAATAATTAATAATTGTGTGCTCTCTGCAGCCAGTTTGCTCCTTGAAGCTCTTGGGGGTTGATCCTGGCTCCATGCATCCACATTTGACAGATGCTGGAGCACCCCAATCTGCCTGGCAGTGGGTTGGAATTTTTACAATGATATATATGCTATTGCCAGCCCCATCAGCATATCTGATGTTTGAATTAAACACTTCCTCCACTCTTCTAAAGAGGGACAAGGGAAGTGTAATTATTTCCCCCTCCTAGCTAATTTTTGCAGTACTGGATAAGTTAGTAAAGGTTTCCCTTGCTCGAAAGCCAGTCGTATCCGACTCTAGGGTGCAGTGCTCATCTCTGTTTCTAAGCCGAAGAACCAGCGCTGTCTGCTTCTGCAGACATTTCCATGGTCATGTGGCAGGCATGACTAGACACCGGAGCGCACGGAACGCTGTTACCTTCCCACCGAAGTGGTCCCTATTTATCTACTTGCAATTTCTTGCTTTCGAACTGCTAGGTTGGCAGGAGCTGGGATGAAGACGGGAGCTCATTTCCGTCCTGCAGTACTCGGGAATCGAACTGCTGACCTTCCGCTTCCCAGTCAGCGTCTTAGCGACTTGAGCCACTGCAGTTAGGAGGGTAAAGTTAGGAGGGTAAAAATTTACCTTCATTTCCCCCTTTTATCACCAATCAAGAAACTGGTTACACCCATGGTTTCAATTAGCAATAAAAGGGAAAATGAATTTTAAAAATTACCCTCCAAATTCATCAAGCACTACAACAATCAGCTGCAGGGGGAATAATTACACTTTCCCTTCTTCTCTGCAGAGGAGCAAGGGAAGTGTTTTATTCTCTTGCATGGAGAAATGGCTCCTCAGCCATTTCACCAGGGCCGCCATCAGGGGGGGACAAACAACGCATGTGGGGGTGTGGCGCCGGTGGGAAACCACTGATGTGTGCATGCACAAACAAATGACACAGGCGCAGAAAGCCACAGGTGTGTGGCCAAAATGTTTGTGTGTGGGGGCACATACCAGGCCCAGAAATTTCTGATGCCTAGACATTTAGCCTAGACACGGAAGAAGAAGCTTAAAATGTCCTCTGACAATTTGCTTCCCAACCCAACCCTGTTTATATCATTTTTATGACAAGCTTCATAAAATATGATCTATATATTTCAGCTTGCTTTGAAAGCTGCAGAAGTGGGCAAACTATTTTACTTCTGCTCAGCTTGTGGTTCTTTTATGAGGGTTACTAAGGGCTTTTCAAGATGGGATAAAACTTTCACTTCAAAATGTCATATTTTGGCATAAAGGAGAATGAGGCTTACTGGGATTCATGTCCAAACCACCTCTGGAAGGGGCTTCTCCTGTGAAATCCTTGAAATTTTTAGACTATGCTCCACTTAGGCTCCTGGAGTCTGGGTGGAATTTTTCCTTCTTATTTTTGAACTAATTGAAAACTTTATCTGGCTTGAAAATGAACTTCCCATTGAAAGCACCATAATGTTAAACTCTATCCTCCAAGAACAAAATGAACAGTAGCTATAGCGCAGATGATAAGTCACAGAAGGACAACCATTACCAGATGAAGACTTGTATCATATGGATGCATACCTGTCAACAGTGCAAAATCTTAAACTTTTACAAAGAGTGTTGCCTTTTCTGGAATGACCCTAGGTTGCCTTTTGCTTGAACTGTCAAAAGGTATAGTGGCCTTTCTCAGAATACAGTATATGTATATTTTATTGGAACCCAAAGCTGTTGAACTCTGATGGCAAGCCTGGAGCCATTTACTGAATTGCATTCACATAAATCTGTTATTGCACACTTCTGGCATCATGGTATCTTTACACTCAGCCAAAGGCCACATCAGAAACTTGGCAAGCCTCCATCAGAGAACTGAGAACTGGAAATTTAGACTACCCTGAGTCTAGAAGGAAGCTAATTGAAGTCAAATTACTAGTGTTACCTACTAGATCAGTTGTGGCGAACCTATGGCACGCATACCAGAGGGAGCAATCAGAACAGTCTCTGTGGGCACACGCGCCATCGCCCCAGCAGCATTCACCCTGCCCCTTGTTTCTGTAGCCCAATAGTAGTGCTTCCTCCCTCCCTACCAGCACATAGTCTGCTCCACCCCTCTGCCCAGCAGCCCAATGGGAATGCTTCCTCCCTCCCCAAGCACAGAGTTTGCCACGCCATGTCGTCACTTTGCGATAAATAAGTAGGGTCTGGTTTGCAGTTTGGGCACTTGGTCTCTAAAAGGTTCACCATTACTGTACTAGATGTAAGCAGATATTATCTGCAGTTTGCAGTCCTGCTTGGCTGAGGTTGAGAATCCGCATTACTTTCCAGGTGGTACATTAATGGTATCCTCCATATTAAAAAAAAACACAGAAAATGACTGTGTAGCCCTTAAAATAATAGAAAAGCAAGTGATACATTTATT
Source organism: Bradypodion ventrale (assembly GCA_035047345.1). Taxonomy (NCBI): domain Eukaryota; kingdom Metazoa; phylum Chordata; class Lepidosauria; order Squamata; family Chamaeleonidae; genus Bradypodion; species Bradypodion ventrale. The sequence goes on along the minus strand of JAWDJE010000005.1, from coordinate 12,336,601 downwards.
AGACTGCTAAAAAATTGAACAAACAGCTATTTTTTAATGAAAGGCTAAGGAAAATGGATTAATTAAATTAAATATATCCATCACAAGATAATGATGTCTGCTGGCTTGCAGTATAAATTTATGCCAACAGGATTTCAGCTAGTGGATAAAAAACCTTACATAATTAAATTGCATGTATTTTGCACCTCCTGGAAGCTCAACATTTTAAGAGACAGAAAGTGAGAAAGAGACATATGTCTATATTGTTTCTGGGGAGAAATGCCCATTGAAACCATGAAATTCTAAGCAACTGAAAGGTAGAAAAAGAAACATTATCAAAGATGACAGGTGGCAAAGCAGATTGTCTTACAAATAATATTAATATTCATTATAATCTGGGCAAGTGTGATATACCTCACCCAGAAAACAGAGCATGGCATGTTTGGAAAAACAGTTCTGCATGTTGATTTGTCAGAAATATGGCAAAAAGGTTAAAACATGTGTTCAGCACTATGTTCAACATGACATATTAAGAGTTTTCTAAATGTAAATATGCAGATCTTTGTGCTTGTGGTTATCTGAGTTCACAACTGAATCATGAAGCACACTGGGAGGCATTGGTGTAATCACACTACCTCATCATGAGCTGCCTGACATGGTGGTTGTGAACATAAACCCATCTGGGTGAGAACTATATACACCACTGTGAATCTTGAGGAGGAAAAATAAGTTATAAAATAAAATGATAGATGATAAGCATTGATAAGCTGAGAACCAAAGAACTGTAAAGCTGGGAGTGAGCGCACTTAATCTATTAGCTCATGTCCTACCCTCTGGAGCAGCAGAAGTCAAGATATCTTCACCTTCCATGTCATATGTCTTCAAATGTCTAAATACAGCTATTGTATTATCTCACATTCTTCTCGTCATCCTCCTAAACAGATGCAGCTTCCTCAGAATATGCTTTACTAATCTCTGGACACATTCTGCCTTGTCTTCCATAATATTTCATCAATGCTTGGTATGCACTGGATTTGAAGGGGTGCATATCACTCAAATGTATCTACTGGATCAGATCGGATCGGATTCGATTCATTTGGAGTGGTGACACCAGGATTGAACTCTGGGGGGAAAGTCAGATCCACACTCAATGGAGCTTCTCAGACACATTACTGTGTATTACCAAAGTTGGACATTTCTGTTAAACCATAAACCTCTGTATCTAAAATTATGTACCTGTGATAGCAGGCTTCTTCATTGGCTTGTTTAATGAATTTATACATTGTCTTTCTGCCAAAGCAGTTTACAATATCAGAATACTATAGTACAGTACAACACCAAAAATACCTCTCACCAAAAGCCCAGGAGCTGTTGGTGTGAACCCCTTCATTAGGCTCATCCAGACATCCTATTTGCTGCTGTTATAGGGGTGAAGAGGTCCTCTTTCAATTCACATCAATCTGAACCACACACCTGCTGGATAAGCCCATTTCCGTCCCCAAAAATACACAGTTCTTCACTGGATATCTGTCAAGTGTGTCCAAGCAAATTTGAAATGCTCTCAATTATTGAACGTGGTGGCTTGGTTTGCATGATATATTTAAATACAGAGATTTATAGCATCTTAAAGGAGTTTTCTGCAGGAAGCAAGAAGGCACCTTTCAAAAATAAACCTCTCTGGCCTGTGTTTTACTGCATGCCTCAGCTAAAGATTAAACATGTTAAATCAACTCCCGTATGCTAAAGCAACATGTACATCCTGTTCAGTCAGTGAGTGTACTCTAGTACCGTGATGGTGAACCTTGGCACTCCAGATGTTCTTGGACTTCAATTGCTAGAAGCCCAAGCCCCTGTGAATCCACATGAATGGGCTTACCACGATTCATCCGGCCCACACCACCGGGTGCGTTTTACTTCCACTTCCACGAGCGACGAGGGCGGCACAGGCCAGATGAATTGCAGTACACCCATTCGTGTGGATTCACGGGGGATTGGGCTTCTGGGAATTGAAGTCCAAGAACATCTGGAGTCCCAAGGTTTGCCATCACGGCTCTAGTAGATGCTACCATTAGCTTACTAGCCACCTCCTCCCCTAATATTCTGAAGCTTACAGAAAGGCTAAAGAGGTTTACTGCTTGTCATGACATAGACAACATACAATTGGAACAAGGTCAGTCCCTCAGATTTGGGGATGAGTGTCCCCATACCCATATTCAATCTATACGGTGCCTCTGATCACACCCATAGGTGTTCTTTTTTGGTCAACAACTCTCAGAAGTCTAGAGTCTAAACCCCAGCATGGCTTTCCACCTTGGTTTAGAATCCTAGAAACTGTCATTAAAAAAGTAACTTTTCCAAGATCTGGACAATTTCTATAACCCAAGAAGTCTATGAATATGTTAGCTAGGTAATTCAGGGTATAAAAAAGTATTTCTCTGTGGTATAGCCCTATGTGATGTAAATATGTCTTGTGTTTTTTGTGCATCAAATTACTTCCAACTTGTGATGGCCCTAGATTTTGAGATAATGTGAGATCTTCAAGGAGTGGTTTACCATTGCCCCATTGCACTGGAGGATTTTGAACACAGGTCTCTCAAGTCCTCATCCAACACGTTTATCCATTGCACCAAAGTGACTCACAGAGGCTACCTAGATGTAGAAATGTGTAGTAATTATATTAGCAGAGTTCAGCAAACTGGACAATGGAGCTTATGGCTTTAAATGAGGAGGGATCACTTAGGATGCTTGTGGTAAGCCCAAGACAAAACCTTAGATTTATTGTTTTAAAAAATCCATTCAGGATTGAACTGGACAAGACCTAAATGCACGAGTACAGAAGCCTCCAGAGCTGGCTTCCTTTTTTGCTACCTGCCAAGTCGGGGGGGGGGGGGGGGGAGGAAGAGGAAGAGACTCAATGAGAATTGCCACTTGACAACAAGGTTTGTGGAGCACACTTCAGGCTTCAGAGAGAGCACACACGGGGGCATCTCATCCTACCAATCCAGTCCAGATGCTATATAACCACCGTGCAGTATGAGTGCTTTTTCTTTCCATCCTGTGTCATTTTGCCTCCAGGTGTTGATTTTCAATCTGCACACAAGGCATATTTCCATTGGTTCTGGAAATCTCATTGACTCTCTTCTGACAAAAAGACTCCTCTTGGCTTTCTTGCCAAAAACTATCAATATGACTGAATTGGCACTGGGCTCCATCCTTCCTGACAAGCTCACTAGGTGCCATATTTCACAAAGCCATATGGACTGCAGACAAGAAACCAGCTGGGGAATGGTTATGTCTGGGGGTGGGGTGGAGAGCCAACAGAATAATTAGCCAGTATTGGAAAACGGGACATAGAGTAGCAACAGAGTACTTTTGGATTTCTCTCCCAAAATATCTTTCTCTTCTGCATCTCAGAATTGAAATATTTCCTGCCTGTCTGCCTTTCCTCCTTCCTTTGGAATTTACGTATTGTTACTTGTGTTATCCAGATGATGATGATGATGATGATGATGATGATGATGATGTGTCATCAAGTCAATTCTGACTTATGACAGCCTTCTCAGAGTTTTCTAAGGAAAGAGTGCTCAGAAGTTTGTTGACCATTCCCATCTTCTGGGGGCATCTGGGAACTGATCAGCTTACGAAGGCGTTATAGGCTGGCTTTTTCTGGGATGCACAGCTGGGAACTGAACTCACAACCTCTGTCTCCACAGTCAGATAACTAACTCACTGAGCTATTATTTATTTGCATCCTTCATTTCAAAATACTACTGTTTGAAGAAGGCTTGCAATGTGTATAAGGACAGTCGTAAAGAACAATTAAAGATGCGCAGGAGAGCATTTTAATTTAGTGTCTAGGAGTAAACAGAGACATGACAGAAGAAAAAGCATGTCTCGATATGACAAGGGGGTGATTCTGGTGGATTTCCTTCAAGAGGTAGCTCAACATTATGGAGCCACCGGAAAAAAAACCTTTGTCTTCACTGGGTAGTACCAGTCTGACTCCATTTTCTATGGTCAATCCCCTTCTGACTGGGATGTCTGTCTCACTTCTGTAAAGGGTGTTGCCACTACACGTTGGCTTACAGTGACAGCTGAAATAGAAGTACTGTAAAGAAATGAACCTAAGTGTGTCCTAGACATGCTTAGTTAGGAACAGTTCTCACTGTGTTCACTGGAGCTTACCCTAGGGCAGTGATGGTGAATTTTGGCACTCCAGGTGTTCTTGAACCTCAATTTCCAGAAGACCTGATCAGCAGGAGTGATGACTTGGGCTTCTGATAATTGAAGTCCAAGAACACCTGGAGTGCCAAGGTTCACCATCTCTGCCTTAGGCGATTTTCCTCCAGTGGCTGCAGGTGTAACTTAAATATGCAATTCATGTAACGGGGAAGGTCTTGCAGAAAAAACCTTGCCTGTGAATTTGTCACCTGCTTCAGAGATGTTTGCTACTTCCTGCTTGCATATCTTCAAATAAATATTACAAAGAGGATTTCATTATCTGGTGTACTATTAGCCAACTGAAACAGAATCCAGTAAAACAGCCCATGCAACTTCTCACCACAAAGGCAAGTAAAGATTGATCTGTCTACATCAGGGTGGTCAACCAATTAAAGAATGAACCATCTACTTCTTGGTTGATACACTTCTTCTTTGCTTTCTTTTTTACCTCATCACGTGTTAAGGGTTGATTCACTGACTAATTAAATGTTTATTGCTCAGAGGATGAAATCCCATTGGCATGAAAATGCCCTGAGAAGGCTGATGACATCATCAGCAATTAGCAATGTTCAGAAAATAAACATTCCATATTTGTATCCCCTTTCATCCTTTGAAAGCAATAGGAGCTTTGGGAAAGGAGGAGGAGCTATAATATTTAGTGAAGATTGCTTTTGCCAACAATCCCATCCTGGGGGTAGTGACTGCTGCTAATTAATGCTTCCTTCCCCCATCCTGCAGCTTTCATGTGATGAAAAGGATTACACAGAAGCCATGGGAGCCATAGGACAGAAATAGGAAGTGCTTAATTTCCAAAAATTGCCTCCTACTGGTAGGCTGTACTTGAGGATTTCTGCCATTGTTATAAAAGGCCACTAATACCACTGTAATTTTTTTATTACAACAACACACCAGAACAAAGCCTAAAATAAAGAAATAACACATTCCTATTTTGTACGCCTATGATTAAATTTTTCTTTTACTAATTAAAATTAACACAATTATTGGCATTATTCAACTCAAAAATTTAATAGATTAATTTGCTGCTTACACTTGTTAAATCTTGGCATGCATGTAGGTTTAGTATTACACAGATCATACTGTGATTCTGTAACCATGGTAGGCCCTTTGATGTGGACATGTGGTCATTTGAAGACCATCGATTTCATTGGATTTTCTGTTTAAGTATAAATAAGACTGAATCCAACACACCTGTGTCTCTATCTCTATGGGTGTTTGAAGACACCCATAAAGACACATGTATACTGTATCACCTAACTACAAATACACAGTTTGGCTAGTGTTATGCAAATACATCTGTTTACAAACTCTCTCTCTCTGTGTGTGTGTGTGTGTCCGTCCATCCACCCCAATGTCCATGAGTGTCTCCAAAGTAATTGTAGCCATGGTACTTATCCCACCATTGCATTTTCCATTTATCATTTTGATTAATTGTGAGGCACCTTGAGTCCTCCCATTGTGAGAAAAGTGGCATATAAATAAAGTAGATAATAGATGTCAATGAGGCTTGTGTCCAGGGACTGCACCATTAAATTCAAATACCAAAATATTGTTAGACCTGATACAAGTTCTACATATTGTGTAATTGAGTAAGCATCTGCATTTTAAATTTATCTCAAGAAAACGTGTCAGAAAAATGTGTATCCTGTGAAGTTTCACCAAGGTTCGCAAAGTAGGATGAAATATTTCCCAAGCAATACAGAAGCTCATGGTGAAAGCAGCATTGTGCTGCGAATGCATGTGCATTGTGTCCTTGTGACTAAGACCTGAAGTTCTAGGGATGACTCTATGAATGTAAAACAGCCCCTTACTTCCTGACAGGCTGAATTAATGATGTTTAAATAAGTCTTTTAGTAATCGTAGCATATGTATTTTTGATTCACTTATGAAAAGTGCAGCTTAGAGCAAAGCACTACCTCCCAGTAGATATTTTTAAAAACCAAAGAATGTTGAAGTCAGGAGAGGCTTAGACTTCCCCAACCAGAATTTTGCAGTTGATTTGTGGTTTTATACGTTTCTTTTCTCTCTGTCGGAAGCCAGCCTTTTGTGGCCTCATGGTTAAGTGGGTATTTATTGTTGCCATCACGAGTGTGGTGAGAAGTGTGTGTGTATGTGGGAGGGGGAACCTTGTTTGAAAAATAATGGCTAACTTTAATGTTAGAGAGGTACAGCTGTAAACTGAGCTTTGGGGGAAAAGATGTCACTTTAAGAGGTACAAATGTTTCCAAAATGTTAAGTATTTTCATTACACACACACACACACACACACACACACACACACACACACACACACACACACACACACACACACACACACACACTCTGAAGCCAGGGGTGTGCTGGACTGGGCCGCCATCAGAAATTTCTGGGCCCCATACTGAGCAATCCTATTGCCCAGTGGTGGGCTCCAAAAAAAATTACTATCACACTGTGTGCATGGTATGGTGGGTGTGGTCAGGAGGGAAGCCCTGTGTTGCACCCAAATTAGGATTACTTTATTTTAAAACTTGGATGGGTGGGGCCAGCCAGAATTTCTGCTACCGGTTCTGGCGAACCGGTGCGAGCCTGCTGATGCCCACCACTGCTATTGCCCACACACACACACACATACGCACAGTTATGGCCGGCAGTGGCAGGACCCCTGTCAGATCTGAGCCCTATATGGTAGTACTGCCCTGATGGTGGCCCTGGTGCTGGGCACCATGGGAGAGCGCTAGACAGGGCAAGGGGCAGCAACCAAGGAAGGGGGGGATAAGGCTGCCCCCGGAAACTGCTTGGTCACCCCCCTTCGCTTGCCCTGTCTGGCACTCGGCACTTTAGAATAAACCATTGCTCCAAGTTTTAAAATAAAGTGCAGCACACCGGGCGGATAAAATAACAATAAAATTTTTATTTGCGCCCCAGGGTGCCAGAGGCGAGGGTGCACCGGGATAAATCCCTCTGACCCGGTGGCCCAGCCTATGCCTGACTGAAGCTGCATTTTGCAGTTTCTCAATTCCCACTGTCACCACATGCATTCACACTTTGTACAGTGGTTTAATATTTATTTAGCACCATTTAACTTCCAACAGAGGACTATAGAGCAGGATTAATTCCCATGTAGCCAACCTCTATGGTTTTGTTTATGCCACAAACAGAAATTGACACATTCTTTGAGCAATGGGCCTGTGGATAAAATATGAGCGGGTGTCCCATCTTCTTCCTGCTCCTATTTACTGTTTGCTTTAGGAGCTTGGTGATGTTCTGCTTTGCTTTGTTAATTTTTCTTTTCTTTTAGGTGATGTGTACAGGAATATAAATAGAAACTGACATCATTCCAAGCTTTTGCCCTCAAACTGCACACTGCAGAGAGAATGTAAATGTTGCATTTTCCTCCCGACTCTTTAGTTGAAGGAATTATACTTCTGGGAGAGAAAATACACAAACTTCTGTCGTGCTTTGGAATGATTTCCCTCCCTGTCTAATGTCCAGTTCCCTTGATTCCATTATGTGAAAGCCATCCGGCATTGCCTGTCATTTCCCAACCAGTTTGTGACTCACACCTGGGATCAGAGTATTTCCATGTTGCTACACATGATCCCCTCTAATTATATATCCCTTTTGTGGCCAACATTCAAAAAAGAAAAGGCTGACTGGAAGTGGTGCAAAGGAGGATGGAAGCCACTTCAAAAAGGGTGTTTTGGTTTGAAATGCTGACGGCCGCTAACAAGAGGAAAAGGCCTCCCCATGATGGGGGTTTGAGTTAAAAAAGAAGAAAATCTATTCACAGGACTAGAGGATGCTGAGAAACTAGGTTAAAATGACATGCTCAAGGGAAGGCAGAGGACCAAGTTTACCCGCAAAACTTTCACAAACACAGCGCAAATTCCAGATGTTGAACTCTTTGTCTAGCTGCAAGTGGATGTGCTCTTACACCCATCCATCACAAAAAAATAATAATGATGTGCATTGTGGTGGCTCTGTGGTTTAGACGTTGAACTTGATGACTGGAAGGCTGGTAGGTCAGCAGTTCAAGACCCGAGTGCTGTATGACGGAGTGAGCCCCCGTTTCTGTCCCAGCTCCTGCCAACCTAGCAGTTCAAAAGCAAGAAATTGCAAGTAGATAAATAGGTACTGCTTTGGGGGGGAAGGTAAACAGCGTTTCATGCACTCTGGTGTCTAGGCATGCCTGCCACATGTTCGCAGACGTAGACAGCGCTGGCTATTTGGCTGTAAGCAGACATGAGCACTGAACCCTACAGTTGGATACAACTGGCTTTCGAGCAAGGGTGAACTTTACCTTTACCTATCGCTCCAGAACAGCAGAACAGAGGGTAAATTTGCATGTGCTGATTTATTTGTGCAGACTGACATTTTCTTCTCCATCTTTCCGTTGATGTGATGAAGCACTGTGTCACTTTTTAATGGATTTCATGGCCTCTTTGAGCCTAGATTGCTCTAAAAGTATGAACAACATAGCTCCAAACTAAGCAACATTTATTTTTTTAAAGACCTTTCACTTTTATATATAACTAGCAAAGGTTGCCCGGCATTGCCGGGCTGTTTTAAATGGTGTTGGAAAGTTTTTGTTGTTGTTGTTGTTGTTAATGTTTGTAAAGAAGAGGTTAATCTATATTTGTAATTTTTAAAATTTTTATTTATACAATTTTTTTTGATGGCCTGTTTTAAACTGTGATGAGTTTTGTTTGGTGTTTTGGTTTTGTGGATGAAAAAAAGAATATACTTTTTCGAAAAACTCTTGGGGCCTTTTGTGTGGGGCTATTGTGTCTTTTTGAATTTTTTTTATTATTGTGGGCAGCAAGTGCTGCTGGTAGGGGTTATCTTGTATTTTGACTGTTTTTTCTCTCGTGGCCTCTGGGTGGAGCTTCTTTCAGTAAGTAGTCTCTTTCTTTATTCATTTCTTTTCCAGTCGTTGTGGTTGAGGTCGTGTGGTGGTGAGTTGGCTGTTTTTCTTTATTTGGGGTGGTGTTGATTGGATTTTGTGGTGTTTGGCTGGGTGCTGGGTGTGTTTGGAAATGTTTGTTGTTGTTTACTTTTTTGGTGTTATTTTTGTTTGTTTTTGTGTATTTTTGAATGTTTTTGATTGTTTGTTTTTGTGTTTTTTGGTGTCCGGGGGGGGATCCCCTCTCAGACAGACTCCTTTGGTCCCCCCAACCCTCTGAACCCCAGGGGAGCCAGTAGAGAGGGAGATTCCCCCCCCCAACTCCGTTTTTAAAGAGAAGTAACCACTTGGTTTCTTCTCTTTAATATGGGGCGTGTGTGTGTGTGTGGGGGGGGGGAGGGAATCCCCTCTCTGCCGGGTCCCCTGGGGTCAGAAGGGTGGGGGAGACAGACTCCTTTGGTCCCCCCAACCCTCTGAACCCCAGGGGAGCCAGTAGAGAGGGGGATTCCCCCCCAACTCCATTTTTAAAGAGAAGTAACCACTTGGTTTCTTCTCTTTAATATGGTGTGTGTATGTGTGTGGGGGGGAGGGAATCCCCTCTCTGCCGGGTCCCCTGGGTCAGGAGGGTGGGGGAGACAAACTCCTTTGGTCCCCCCAACCCACTCAACCCCAGGGGAGCCAGTAGAGAGGGGGAGCACAACACCCCCCACCCACCCAGTGATATTAAAGAGGAAACTCCGATTAGGAGCTTCAGGCGCCATTGGGGAGGGGTTTTTTGGTTCCCGCGGCTTGGCGGACTTGCTCTCCCAGTGTTTTTAATTCTTGGGTGCCGGCTTCCTCAGCGTTCTGCGCGCTCATGGCGCGCAGGACGCTGGGGCTTGTAGTTATGGGTTGGTGCTTTGTGTTTGTGCTGCGTTTTTTTAAAATGCTTTTCTTTTCATTGGCTGCGGCGCGTTTCCGAATGCTGCACCGTGCGAGAGCCTCTCAGCCTGATTGGCTCTGGCGCGGCGCGGCGCAAGGAATGTTGGGAAGTGAAGTTGTTTCCCTTTCTTCGCGTTTGTGGGGCTGTTGCCCCACTGCCGGTTTTCTCATTCCTTCGTTGACCTGCGGACCCAGATCGGCCATGTGCAGGAAGGGTGAGTGCAGGCAAGTAGGGCTAGGCATAGCAACCTATAGCCAGTTCCAACGGTTAACCCTTGGATTTATAGGTTAAGATGGAAGAAGAAGTTTTACAAAACCTACTGATCATCATGACCACCAATGCAAATAATTTTACTAGTTTTTTGCATTATCAAGAGCGCTGTTGGCACAGAGGTTAAACTGCTGTACTGCAGCCAGAATGCTGTGAGTTTGATCCTGATGGGATCAAAGTTAACTTATCCTTCCAAGATCAGTCAAATGAGTTCCCAGCATGTTGGGGGCAAAATGATAATTAACTTGTGAACCACCCAGAGAGTGCACTAAGTAATATGGGGCAGTATATAAATGTAATTGCTATTGCTAATTGATATTGCTATTTTTTTAAAGCGGGTGGCCAGTACTTTTTAAAATCCCATTGTTGTGTTCGAGACTTCGTCTCATCCTAGGGGGGAGGAGTGTTGTGTTCTAATGGTGTAACCTCCTACATGTGATAACAATGTATCTGAACCAATGTAAGCTTGCCTACGGGTAACAATGTAACCTTCAGCTGCATCACTATAAACCCTGTAATAGGACGCGAGCTAATGACCACCAGCTGGCAGCAGCGAGCGTCCAAGCTCTTTTGGTCCAAACTCATCAAAGAGCCACAGCGCGGGAAGTTTCCCGCCACCACCTACACCTGGACAAGAAGGGCGTGACCAGCAATGACGTCACGAAGACAGTAGCCAATGGGCTATCGTGGAACCACGTTCAAATGTATTACTACTGTATATAAAGAGCTATTGATCCGCCATTACCTCATGTTCCCTCTGACCACCATGCAATAAACCTGAGTTAACCCAGCCCGAGGCTGTGTCCTGTGTCTTGGTTCTCATACACCAAATTGGCGACGAAGGTGGGATCATGGATTCCCAAGGAGCCAGGGCACAGAGCGGGTTCAACATCACCAAACCGCAAGACTGGGAGCTTCTTGAGATGGATTTCCAGGCGGCACTGGTGGAACTCAAAGTCAAAGAAGACGACGAGGAAAGGAAGAGGGCCATCCTCACCCGAATGCTTGGGATGGAAACCAAGCGAACGCTGGTGGGCATCATTGCACCGAAGAAGGTGAGCGATTTCAAAGCCGATGACATCATGAAACTGCTGCGTGAGCGTTTCCGACCCTCGAGGGCAATGTTTCCCGCTCGGAGCGCGTTTTGGAGGCGAGTCCAAGCGCCGGACGAGTCGGTTGAGGCCTTCGTAACAGCCATGAGAATAGCCGCCGCCCCCTGCAGATGGGACAACCTAGAGATGGCCCTCAGGGACGGAGTTCTGTGTGGCCTGAAGGACAAGGAAGTGCAGCGCAGCCTGATGAACAAGGAGCCACCACCCACGCTGACAGAGGTTGTAGAGGCCGCGGAAGCCGCGGAATCCACGAATGCTGGAGTGGACGAGATGCACCAGTGGCGTGAGTGGCGTCCTAGGGCCGGCAAAGCGGGGAATTCGGTGCACGGAAAGTCCGGACAGTCGGTGCACGTAACCCGACGGGCCTCGAAGTCGTCTACAGAAGGCAGCGACGGCGAGGAGGTCCAGAAGGTCCGAAAAGGAGGGCGCCGCTGCGATGGTTGCGGAGCGGCCCATGAGCGCGCGAGGTGCCCATTCAGAAAAACTGAGTGTTACACCTGCGGCCGTCGGGGGCACATCGCCAAGGCGTGCAGGAAGCGGAAAGAGGGCCGGAGGCATTCACAAGACCGTTCGACCAGGCCGGACCGTCCAGCGAGGTCCAAAGATGGCGCCCGGACCACGAGGAAGCAGGACGGCGTGGGCCGCATCTCGGACGACAGCGAGGACGACGCTCCCGTGTTCAGCGTGTCCACGGGACAGCCCCATTACTTCGTTGAGGTACTAGTAGAAGGGGCCCCTATCATAATGGAAATTGACTCGGGGTCCTCCTATTCTATAATTCCCCAGAGAGAGTTCTTGAAAATCGACCCCCACGTGCGGCCCAAACTTAAAACGTTGAGGTCCACGCTACGAGACGTACAGGGGAACAGCATTCCAGTGTTGGGGGTCGGGAAATTTCGGGTCCGTTTTAAGAGACATTCTGCGGAACTCCCCCTAGTTGTCCTTAAGGGGGGAAGTTGTAGCCTCCTAGGGACGCAGTGGTTTCAGCCTTTAGGTTTGTTCATAGGGGGGGTGCATACCGTGGGAGTAGATCCAATACAAGCGGTATTGGACGCGCACCCCGCCGTTTTTAAAAAAGGACTGGGAAAGTTCAAGGGACCCCCCGTAGCCTTCGACCTAGACCCGGAGGTCCGCCCGATAAGACTCAAACCGCGCAGGGTGCCGTTCGCACTAAAGGACAAAATAGAGGCGGAACTGGACAAACTGGTGGGCCAGGGGATTCTTGTTCCTGTTGATTCCGCGGAGTGGGAAACTCCAATTGTAACAGCACTAAAGGCTAACGGGGAAGTGCGCATTTGCGCTGATTATAAGTGTACAATTAACAAGGCGATCCGCCCCAATGCATACCCGGTGCCGGTGGTCAGCCACCTTCTGGCCAGGCTGAATGGGGGAAAGTGTTTCGCTAAACTCGATTTAGCACAAGCCTATCAGCAACTCCCTGTAACTCCCGCCACGGCAGCGGCACAAACGATAGTTACACACAAAGGGGCGTTCCAGGTGTCGCGTTTACAGTTCGGCGTGAACTCGGCACCCGGCCTTTTTCAGTCGCTTGTGGAACGCCTCCTGAAGGGGCTGGAGGGGGTGTTGCCCTATTTTGATGACGTGTTGATTACAGGGGGGAGTGAGGCCGAACTGGCAAAGAGATTGGATAAAGTACTGACTGTGTTCGAGAAAGCGGGGCTGCGACTGAGAAAAGACAAATGCGTTTTTTTCGAAACAGAGGTTGAGTTTTTAGGGTTCCGGGTCACGCCCGAGGGAATTAAGCCGTCCAAATCTAAAGTAGCCGCCATCAAGAAGGCCCCTCGCCCCACATCCAAAACCGAGCTACAGTCATTCCTGGGGCTCCTCAATTTTTACCACACCTTCCTTCCACGGAAGGCGTCTGTGGCCGAACCGCTCCATCGGTTGCTTAAAAAGGAGGAAACATGGATGTGGGGTGACGAGCAAGAGAGGGCGTTTAAAGAGTTGAAGCAGCTCTTAACATCCGAGGCAATCCTAACGCATTTCGATCCCAAACGGCCAGTGGTTTTAGTCTGTGACGCATCCCCGGTGGGGGTGGGGGCGGTGCTGTGCCACGTGTTGGACGACGGAAGAGAGGCCCCAATAGCGTTTTATTCAAGGTCCCTGTCCCAAGCAGAGCGGAATTACGCACAGACCGACAGGGAGGCATTAGCGATAGTAGCGGGAACCAAAAAATTTCACGATTTTCTGTATGGTCGCCCGTTCAAAATCGTGACCGATCACAAGCCCCTGTTAGGAATTTTCACTGCAAATAAGCCCACGCCACAGATCCTGTCCCCGAGAATGCTGCGGTGGGCTATCTTTCTCAACGCATACCAACATGAGTTGGAATACCGGCCCGGGAAGGAGATCAGCCATGCAGACGCACTATCAAGGTCTCCCTTGCCCCTGTCGGGCGACCAAAAGGCAGGGGTAGAGAGAGACCACCAGGTATTGTTAATAGAGGTTTTAGATTCACCCCCAATAGTGCCAGCCGACATTGCCAGGGCGACAGGCAAGGATAGAACGCTGGAGAAAGTTAGCTCATGGGTACAGAAGGGGTGGCCGGCGTCATCCCCAGGTACGGAATTCGACCCATTTTTTCGAAAAAAAATAGAGTTGTCCCTAGAGAGGGGGTGCCTTTTGTGGGGCCAACGGGTGGTGGTCCCTACGTCCCTGCGACCGAGGGTGCTCAAACTGCTGCACGTCAGCCACCCGGGCATCGTCCGTTCCAAGGCGCTGGCCCGGAGTTACTTCTGGTGGCCGCAACTGGACGCAGACATAGAGCACATGGTTGGCACTTGCGAGGCATGCCAGGGCTCCCGACCGGAGGCGGCCCGTCTCCCGCATAGGGAATGGGACGCAGCAAGGGGGCCATGGTCCAGAGTGCACGTAGATTTCGCTGGCCCGTTCCGAGGAACCATTTTTCTCCTGGTGGTGGATGCGTTCTCCAAGTGGCTGGAGGTTATCCCAGTAAAGAGCACGTCCTCCGCCACTACAATTAGCCATCTAAGGAGGGTCTTTTCCACGTTCGGTTTACCCGACACTCTGGTCAGCGATAACGCTAGTTGTTTCACGTCCGCTGAGTTCAGGACATTCATGGAGGCAAACGCCATTCGGCATGTCACATCCGCGCCGTTTCACCCGGCCACGAATGGCCAAGTGGAACGGCTGGTGCGTACAACAAAGGATGCGTTGCGGCGCATGGGCTCGGGGGACCTAAATCACCAAGTATGTCAGTTTTTATTAGCGTATAGGGTGACCCTCTTAGCATCAGGATACTCGCCGGCAGAGCTGCTGATGCGGCGAAAACTGACCACGATCCTGTCCAGGTTAGACCCGACGAGGGTCGAGGACAAAGGGAAAAACATAGGGTTAGCGGTCTCGAAAGGTTTCGCCGTCGGCGATCCTGTGCACTGCAGGAACTACGCCAACGCAGGTCCAGCCTGGGTACCAGGGACGGTTGTGGAACAGACGGGACCAGTGTCGTACCGGGTGGAGACTAACACCGGTCTCCTCTGGAGGAGGCACGCGGACCAACTTAGGCACCGAGTGAGTGAGGGGCCGGTCGGTGGGGCTCAGCAACAAAATTCAGCGTTAGGGTTCTCCCCCACCCGTTTAGCCCAAGGGGGAGACAACGACGGACAACAGTCCCAAACAAGGGGGGAAAGCAGCGGCGGTCCCGACTCATATCCTTTTGATACGCCAGCTCTATCAGAGCCTGGGGAAGGGGGAGAGGAGCTTGCGACCGCTGCCCCCGAATTGGGAGAGGAGCTTGCGACCGCTGCCCCCGAATTAGATTCCGATTTTGATTTTGCGAGCCGGGGGGGTTTTCGGGAGTGTTCCCCCACCCATCCAAGCGAGAAGAGGGGTTTTTCGTTAGCCCCCAGTGCCCCCGGTTCTTCCCAAATAAAGCACACACCTCCCAACAACGCCGCAGAGCCGCGGCAAGTCACTAACAAGTCTCCCTCTCCAATTACAGGACAGGAAACCAGGGGACAAAGAGAAGGTAGCAAACCCGGGGAAAGGCAGCCCGCATCGAGACCCCAGCGTGTTCGAAATAAGCCATCTTGGCTGAGAGACTTCGTCTCATCCTAGGGGGGAGGAGTGTTGTGTTCGAGACTTCGTCTCATCCTAGGGGGGAGGAGTGTTGTGTTCTAATGGTGTAACCTCCTACATGTGATAACAATGTATCTGAACCAATGTAACCTTGCCTACGGGTAACAATGTAACCTTCAGCTGCATCACTATAAACCCTGTAATAGGACGCGAGCTAATGACCACCAGCTGGCAGCAGTGAGCGTCCAAGCTCTTTTGGTCCAAACTCATCAAAGAGCCACAGCGCGGGAAGTTTCCCGCCACCACCTACACCTGGACAAGAAGGGCGTGACCAGCAATGACGTCACGAAGACAGTAGCCAATGGGCTATCGTGGAACCACGTTCAAATGTATTACTACTGTATATAAAGAGCTATTGATCCGCCATTACCTCATGTTCCCTCTGACCACCATGCAATAAACCTGAGTTAACCCAGCCCGAGGCTGTGTCCTGTGTCTTGGTTCTCATACACCAAACCCATGGACAGTAATAATCACTTCTCCTACTCAACAGACGGGGTGTGTGTGTGTGTTGTTCAGTCGCACAGTCGATTTCGACCCTTTGCAACCTTATGGACCACTGCCCGCCAGGCACCTCTGTCCTCCACCATCTTCCTCAGCCTGCCAAACTCTGTGCCCATCGTGTCAACAATACCATCTAGCCATCTCATTTTTGGCCGCCCCCTTCTTCTTTTGCCCTCCACCTTCCCCAACATCAAGGGTTTTTCAAGTGAATCCTCTCTTCTCATTTGATGTCCAAAGTACTTTAGCTTCATCTTTACTATTTGACCTTCTAAGGAGCAGTCAGGGTTGATTTCTTTTAGGATCGACCTATTCGTTCTCCTCGCTGTCCAGGGGACTCTCAAAACTCTCCTCCAACACCACAAATCAAAGGCGTCTATTCTTCTGCGTTCAGCTTTCCTAATGGTCCAGCTCTCACAACCATACATTACGACCGGGAATACCATTGCTTTGACTATACGAATTTTTGTTTGCAAGGTGATGTCTCTACTTTTAACTATGTTCCCCAGGTTTCTCATAGCTTGTCTCCCAAGCATGGCTGCAATCTCCATCTGCAGTGATCTTAGATCCTAAGAAAGTAAAGTCTGTCACTGCTTCTACTTCTTCCCCATCTATGTTCCAAGGACTGATAGGGCCTATTGCCATTATCTTGGTTTTCTTGATATTGAGTCTCAGGCCAGCTTTTGCACTCTCTTCTTTCAACCTAAGCAGGAGCTTCTTTAGGTCTTCCTCTCTTCCTGACATTAGGGGAGGGGGAGTCATGTATTATATTAAATGTTCCCATTATTTCTCACCACCACCACCATCCTGCCAGCAATAGTTTTGAGCACAGCCCAGACATATTAATTAAAGTAAATCTTCTCACTTTCACACAACATTTCTGCATCCATTTGTGTCCTCTCTACATATGTTTGCCTTTGGCACTTTTGTGTGACTGGAGACTACACTTTGAATGGAGCATTATTACTAAACAGAGCAGGTTGGCAGCAAGAGAGTAGTAGCAAGGCTTCCTGTCAACCACTTTAAGGGATTCTGGCATTTTCTTCCATACAAGAACTCTTTCATAGTGGTGAAGGGTTGCTAGGAAGCAGAAATGTCCTACATGAGGGCCAGCCACTAACTCCAATTGTTTGCCTCATTCTCCTTTCCTCTCTTTCACTGCCCACCCCTCAAATAATAATCTGTTCCCATTTTCTTTGAAGAACACTTAGGTTATTTACACATTCCTTCATGTAAAAACACCCCTTTTCAGAAGGAAAGCAAAAGAAACAGGTAGACTTACACTGCCAGGACTAGCAGTGTGAAATTCACTGGGAATAATGAGAAAGAGTGGAGGAATGGGGAATGGATGAAGGAAACATAAAACCAACCCAGAATCATGTAAAAGGTGAACTGTGTTGGCAAATGGCACCTATGTTTACAAGGGTTCCTTTGATAAACTTCAAAGGAAATTTCTTCCTGTTGCACATAAAAACAGATGGCAACATCCGTGCCACCTTGAAAATTCCCCATTTGTTAACTCACTGATATTTGCCCTTTTCCTCTCCATTTCCACCACTAGTATTCAAAAAAATATTTTACCACTGCTAAAATAAAAAAAATAAAAAATAAAACCAAGCTGGAAATGTTCTCACAAGTCGACAAGACTAATTTTATTGCTAGTATTCTCAGGGATTTCTCTCTGATCATGCAGACAAACCCAGGTCAATTGCTGAAAGAACATCAGAGCACATGGAGATTAACTTTTTGGATTGCAGCTATCCGAATCCCCCAATCCTGACAATGCTGAAAGTTGTAGTGAAAAAAATTATAATCTCCAAAAATTGTAAATTGAGGAGTCAAAAAATAATAATTTCACCATGCTCTGGAAAATACTAAATAGGAAATTGCAGCTAGGGAGGAATGACAGTGTAGTACTGTGTAGTGTGTATATATGTAATTTTGAAGATAAGTGATCATTGTACATACCTGTCAACCGCGGCTCTGGAAAATCTGGGACCTGCGCAGAACGGTTCTGCGCAGGTCGCTTTTTACGCATGCGTAAAAGCCTTCTATGCATGCGTCAAAGCGACTTGCGCAGAACCGTTCTGTGCAGCTCGCTTCTAAGCATGCGTAGAAGGCTTTTACACATGCGTAGAAGGCTTCTACGATCCCCTTCTGCACAGAAGCCTTCTACACATGCATAGAAGGGTTCTACGCAAGCATAGAAGGATTCTACGCATGCGTAAAAGCCTTCTATGCATGCATAGAAGCGAGGTGCGCAGAAGGGATGTGCAGTAATGCCTTTTCCCCCCGCTGCCAAATTCCGGGGTTTCGGCAGCTCCGGGCAGGAAATGGCGAAAATCAGCCCCGAAAACTGGGAAATTCCAGCCAATCCAGGAAGGTTGACAGATATGTCATTGTATCACAGTTGAACAAAATTGTCTTGCACAATTTAGAGATTGTAACTGCTGGTGGCAATCTGGCAATGATTTGGGGTTATTAAAGACTCCCTCCAATTCCAAAGTGACTAAGTGTGTCTCCAGGGCTAAAAGGAGTTTTAGGGACTTTTGGAACCTGAAAGAGGAAGACAGAAAGCTTTCAATTAATTTATATTAAATATTCCAGGATGGTGACATCACTTGGTTTGTGCAGTGTAAATTAGGTCAATAGGATTCCAAGCATTAGGTTTTTTGGTGTCCAGCTCAAAGATTTCTTCAGGTGGATCATGTGAATAGTTGGATGGCAACTCTTTCATTTGAAGGTAATCTCATCATTGGCTATAAGGACAAGCGGTTTGACTAAAAGGAATAGAATTAATCCTGTCTGTGATTCAATAGATCACCAATTATTAACCTGTCCCTTTGTGAATGAAGATCTTATTACAAAGTCTTCCTACACACACATACACTCACACACACTTATTTCTTTCTTCAAAGAAAATGGATCATCCAAAGGGTTCCCTTGAACACCTAACATTCTGGGGGTGGTGGCAAAAACAGCATGTTACAATCCATGCTGTTCCTCTGATTCAGACTTTTCCTTTGATGTGGCTTGTTGTTTATTAATTGTGGAAGAGGATTAACATGCAATCAGTTAAAATGGTCAGTGTGTGATATTCACCTGCAGGATGGAAAGAAAACCAGTTTGTCTGGTGCGTCTTTGTCTGAAAGGCAGAAGCAAGGAGAAAAACTCCAGGAAATAAGTAATAAGGAGTCTGGAAAACTTCTTAAAAGCAACTATTGAAGAGAAGCTCCTTCTTTCCTATCCCTTCTTCCATCTTTTGACTTTTCTCAGGCAATCCATCAAAGTAGGAAAAAGACAGAATAGCTGCAGGGTATATTTTGGTCTGTGGGATTGAGGTGGCTTAGTGGTTAAGATGCTGAACTTGACAACTGGAAGGTCGGCAGGTCAGCAGTTCAAAACCCAAGTGCTGACTGAGTGATGGAGTGAGCTCCCATCATCTGTCCCAGCTCCTGCCAACCTAGCAGTTTGAAAGCAAGATATTGCAAGTAGATAAATAGGCGCCACTTTGGTGGCAAGGGTAGCAGCCTTCTGTGCACTCCAGTGTCTAGTCATGCCTCCCATGTGACCACATATACGTCTGCAGATGCTGACAGCGCTGGCTCTTTGGCTTTAAACGGAGAAGAGCACCAAACCCTAGAGTAAGATACAACTGGCTTTCGAGCAAGGGCAACCTTTACCTTTTATATTTTGTTCCATAGAGTTAAAAGCCTTCCATTTGAAACACTCCTAAGACCGCAAAGGTTGCAGTCTCACCCATCCTCCCATTTATATTGTGTTTTCTTAGTCACTGGTAACAAGCTGATGGCCTGGTGTAAAGCTACAAAAAGAGCTAAATGTTTGCAAGAGACACAATAATTTCCTGCCTGGTTACCTAGAGGTTATAGTTAACCTCCACAAGCAACCCAACAATTGTCTGTTTATACACAAATATACACATGCACACACCCCAGTGATCCAACAGCCCACAAGTAAGTCCAAAGCCTCAGTGTTGTCTCTTCCAGGTTGGTTTGAAAAGGCTAAAAACCTCTTGATTTCTGAAGCTGAAGATTGGACTAAATATCTTGTAACAGGTGTGTGTGCGTGTGTGCGCACGTGCGCGCGCGTGTGTGTGTGTTAATTGGTATAAAAAGCAAAGGTAAAGGTCTCTCTTGCCCAAAAGCCAGTCGTGTCTGACTCTAAGGGGTGGTGTCTGAAAGAACAATTCAGCATGCTTTGCTTTGTTTAGGCTTTTGGGCTGTGTCACGGTCTTTATTGGCATGAAAAGGAAACAGAAGATTCTTCTAAAAATCAATGGGCTAACAGGGAGCCGGAAAGTCAGCAGTTTGATTCCCGAGTACTGCAGGACGAAATGAGCTCCCGTCTTTGTCCCAGCTCCTGCCAACCTAGCAGTTCAAAAGCAAGAAATTGCAAGTAGATAAACAGGGACCACTTCGGTGGGAAGGTAAACAGCGTTCCGTGCGCTGCCTGCCACATGACCACGGAAACGTCTGCAGAAGCAGACAGCGCTGGCTCTTCGGCTTTGAAACAGAGATGAGCACTGAACCCTAGAGTCGGATATGACTGGCTTTCGAGCAAGGGAAACCTTTACCTTTACCAGATATAATGCTGATTCCTCTCTGTATTATATGACATCAACTTTTTCTTAAGGAAGATTTTTAAGAAATGAAGAGGAATTATGCCCAATGAACCACAAGTACCTCGCTCGAAAGCCAGTCGTATCTGACTCTAGGGTTCAGTGCTCATCTCTGTTTCAAAGCCAAAGAACCAGCGCTGTCTGCTTCTGCAGACGTTTCCGTGGACATGTGGAAGGCATGAATAGACACCGGAGTGCACGGAATGCTGTTTACCTTCCCACTTGCAATTTCTTGCTTTCAAACTGCTAGACTGGCAGGATCTGGGACAGAAACGGAGCCCACTCTATCGTGCAGCACTCTGGTCTCAAACTGCTTACCTTCCAGTCTTCAAGTTCAGCATCTTAACCATTAAGCCACCAAGGGATGCAAACACGGGGCAGAAAGGAAGATGGAAGGACTGGCAAGTAAGACAAGGTACCATGCCAAGGCTGGCGTTCAGAGCACACTGGCCTTGTTTGGAAAGAGGAAAGGAGTGGACAATGGAGTACCAGCCTACTTCTCTGCATTCCCAGAAGAAGCCAACTAAATCCAAGTCAAGCCAGTATCAGATGCTACCACCTGTGCTTGATTTTGTAACCACCTTCCACACCATGGTGTATGCAGGAAGTGGGGACTAGGGCACACTTCTATCCTAGTACCTTTCTTCCTCTTCATTCTTACCTAGCATAAAGTATTTCCCCCAAGGCTTCTATGTCCTTACTCGCTCAAGTTGCCCGGCCCACATTCTGCTGTTGGTGCCCCACAAGGTGAGTGAAACAAAGGCAAAAGAGAGTTAAAGAAGATGTGGAAGAGAGGGAGAGGATCAAACAATAGCTAAAGAGTGTGTATATGAGAAAAAGAGAGGGGGAGAAGAAAGATTGTGGGTTTCAAGCCCTTCCAGTTGTTGTATCTATTCAGTGTTGTATCACTTGTCAAAAAAAAAATTTTTTTTAAGGAAGAAGATATACCCAACCAAAGGATGGTTGAAAGGGATCAGTAAGAAAAGGCTGGTGTTATAGAGTAGGATGTTCTGATTCAGGTAAACATTTTAGTGATTGAAAAGTATGCTTTATCAATGGTTCCCAACATTTTTTTGGTCATGCCCCACCTTAAGCATCTCTAAAATATTGATTCCCCAACGTCCCCCCCCCCCCCACATATAATTCTTATTCAAAAAGTGAACTTCTATTCATGTGGAGGAAGCATAAAAGGCCATTAACTTGTTCTAAAAATGCTTGAAATGCCCCCCTTAAAAATCAAATTGTCCCCCTGTGGGGAGTCTGCCACAGGCTTTAGACATGTGCAATGAAGTAATTAAACATTTCTGTATGAATAAGTAATTCTAGCTCAGGTGTTAACTACTGCACAAAGCATAGTATAGAAAAGTTCGGATCACTCTGAATAAACCCATAACATTTTTCATTGTAAGCAAACGCTGTGTGTGAATGTCATAGAAGGCGTTTTTTCCTCACCTTCTGAATTTTTGCATGGTGGAAGGAATCACTTTATAGGCATGAATCTTGGTCAACCTAAGAAAAATTCACATTCTTGCAGAACACAGCAAAATGAAAGGGAAGGAGGGCAAATCAAAGGATATTAATGGCCCCATCAGTTTGTTTCATATTGTGATTAGTCCTCAGCCATAAACATGAAGTTCCTTCAGAGTCTGCCAGAATGATGTACGGTATCGCCAAGAATACGGTAGTTTTGCTTTAAAAGTCTATCTGTAATATCTGTTTCTGCCCTCCAAGCAAGGGAGTGGAGAAAGCTCTGGTTCTTGTGCCAGACATTGGACAACGAAGGACATTGAACCAAAGCCAGCCTGTATAAAAGGAGTCCAGTGATTAAATAAGGAAAGAAATTGAATTAATTGAAGTCAGTCATTTGATTGCCTCCACTTATGATCTAGTCTGGGTTTCTCTCTTTTGTTAGATTACATGTGTCTTTCCAAAAAGAAGTTAATCAATTGCTCTGCTAATCAGTTAAAATGGCACAAATTAAGCAGCTAACCAGGAGTTCTCAACCTTTTTAAGCTGGGGGCCGGGTCACAGTCCTTCAGACAGCTTGGTGGGCTGGACAGCCATTTTGCGCTTCCTCCACCACATGGCACTTCCTGGTGTGCTGCAGTTGATAGTGGGCCACATGAAATGGTGCTGTGGGCCACAACCTGCCCACAGGCCACAGGTTGAGAATCCCAGACCTAAACTAACCCTTTAATTGGATGACTCTTCCCTTGCCTTTTCTCACTTTTCCTGTTTCACTGAAACCCCATTCAGATTTTAACTGTCATGCGGGGAGGAGGGTCAATAAAACAAGCTTAAGGTTACTCGCAAAGACACACATTCTTTTTTTCCAGCTTGTTTTTACATCACAACCAACAACTGCACATTGTTCTTTCTTCTTGTAAAGGCACATTGTGCCCTCCCGCCTACCAAAAGAGATATAAGGCAGGCTTACAAGCTTCAGCACTGGCGTCATGGCACAGAAAGTAAAGCGGCCGACCCAATAATGTGGAATAATTTTCCAAGTACATTAAGTGCACAGTTAAAACATCTATACCAGCGGTGCCCAAACTATGGCTTGTGGGCCCAATTAGGCCTCCACATCTCATTAATCCTGCCCGAAATGAGAACCCGGGCACTCAGCAAACCGCCCCCTCCCACTTGCCCCCGCTGACAAGAAAGCTTTGGCACCACTGATCTACACACTTTGACTCTGCATCACAGAGCATGGGAGAGTGGCTTTTCTGTTTGAGCAACTCCTGGAATCCCACCCAACCCTGCTAGTATGTTCAATGTTAGATGAAAGCAGTGGTAGGCTCCAAAAAAATTTGCTACCACACTGTGGGCATGGTATTGTGGGCATGGCCAGGGGGAAAGCCCTGTGTTGCACCTGAATTAGGACTACTTTATTTCAAAACTTGGATGGCGGGGCCAGCCAGAATTTCTGCTACCGGTTCTGGTGAACTGGTGCGAACCAGCTGATGCCCACCACTGGTGAAAGGCACAATTAAGCAGAGTCCCTCTGGGCTTTCTGGTTCCCTTGAATTATCTCCTAAGGCAGGGGTGCCAAATCTATGGCCCGAGGGCCAGATCCGGTTCCTGATGCCACTTCATCTGGCCTGCACCACCCTTGTCACTCCTGGAAGCTCCTGTTTCCAGGAGCAATGAGGGCGGTGCAGGCCGGATGAATTGGAATCGGGGCCCAGATCTGGCCTGCGGGCGGTAGTTTGGGTACCCATGGTTTAAGCAGAGAAAATGGCGGCTTAAAATCTATCCCATCCCATTGCAAAAACAGATTGCAATGGGAGGAACCACGTGACTGGCCCGCTGAACCAAAGTGAGCAGCCCGCTGAACCACATGACCAGCCCGTGGTCCAAAAAGTTTGGGAACCCATGTCCTAAGTGTTGCATGGCTCCCCTAAATGGAAGAATCTATATTACATGGAAAAGAAGGTGTTCACATTTGAACGGAGGTCTTGGCTCGTAACTGTACTGATGTGTAGGTAGCCAAAGTATATTAATTGATGTCATGTCCTGTGTCTGATGAAGTGAACTTGCTTCACGATAACTAACTTTTTTTTAAAAAAAGCAGTTAGTCTTTAAAGTGCTACAGCATTTTTGTTTTTGCTTTTTTTGTTGTTTACTCTCTGATGTTTTTTGATTCTGTGGCAGCAAGCCCGGCTTCTTCCTTTATTTCTGCTTTTATGTGAGCATACAGATGCACACACAGAAGTTTGAGCGTGGACATTTCTGTCTCTATACTTCTCATTTCCAATTCTAATCAATAAGATGCAAGCAAGACTTTGTTCGTGTTCTTTTCTTCCTCTTCCTGTGCTGGTTCAAGCTAGCTCACCACTAGTCCACACCCATCTCCAGATGTAATGATCTGGAAGTGGCCGCTGGCCAGAACTAGACAAACAACTGCATGAAAGAATCCTGATCTTGGCAGTTTTTTATCCTTCTGCTGAGTCTGCAAAAGCCTGTGTCAAAAAGCACATGACGCGCAGCTGAATTGTTTACTCCTTTCACAAGTTCGGAGTGTAACGTTTGGGCCATGTTCTAGTCAGCCAGGGAGACATTTTTCTCCAAGAATCATTGTTTCTGTACCTGCGGTCATCGTTGTGGGTGAATCTACATGTGAAAGGTCAATGTACTAAATTAATACAATATTTCCAAGCACATCAGAGAGTAAACAAAACAAAAAAATTGTGGCACTTTAAAGACTAAAGGTTTTCCTTTGCTCGAAAGCCAGTCATATCCGACTCTAGGGTTCAGTGCTCATCTCTGTTTCAAAGCCAAAGAACCAGCGCTGTCTGCTTCTGCAGACGTTTCCATGGTCATGTGGC
Source organism: Bradypodion ventrale (assembly GCA_035047345.1). Taxonomy (NCBI): domain Eukaryota; kingdom Metazoa; phylum Chordata; class Lepidosauria; order Squamata; family Chamaeleonidae; genus Bradypodion; species Bradypodion ventrale. The sequence goes on along the minus strand of JAWDJE010000005.1, from coordinate 12,311,610 downwards.
AGGCATGACTAGACACCGGAGCACACGGAACGCTGTTACCTTCCCACCAAAGTGGTCCCTATTTATCTACTTGCAATTTCTTGCTTTTGAACTGCTAAATTGGCAGGAGCTGGGACAAAGACGGGAGCTCATTCCATACTGCAGTACTTGAGAATCGAAATGCTGACCTTCCGCCTCCCAGTCAGCGTCTTAGCCACTTGAGCCACTGCTGTATTTCTAATGTTGTTCTAATGTTGTTCTAGGGACTGCAGTGGCACAAGTGGCTAAGACGCTGACTGGGAAGCAGAAGGTCAACAGTTCGATTCCTGAGTACTGCAGGACGGAAATGAGCTCCCGTCTTCGTCCCAGCTCCTGCCAACCTAGCAGTTTGAAAGCAAGAAATTGCAAGTAGATAAATAGGTACCACGCGCTCCGGTGTCTAGTCATGCCTGCCACATGACCACGGAAATGTCTGCAGAAGCAGACAGTGCTGGCTCTTCGGCTTAGAAACAGAGATGAGCACTGCACCCTAGAGTCAGATATGACTGGCTTTCAAGCAAGGCAAACCTTTACCTTTACTTAATGTTGTTCTAGCTGCTGTATTTCTAATGTTAGCTTTCGTAGATCTAGTCCACTTTGTCAGACATAGGAGTGAGACTTCATGGCATCAATTTATACACATCAGGTACAGAGTGGTTGGTTAGCTGTAACAGGTAAGTATACAAAACACCATGGCTATTTACAACTGGTAGTAGCAGAAGATATCTGGTTGTTATTCAGATTAGGTGTGAAGTTTCACCCTGTTGAATTGCAAATGGTTGGTAAGAGGACACAAGACATTATTTCCAAGTTCTGCTTGAAACCCAGACAACCATCTCCACTTCTTCCCTGTAAAAAACTGATAATACTATGTGGCTATATTACAACTCTAGCATGAAAACACATGAGTGAGAACATCACAAAAACCACACTGTCTCTACCACTTTTGGCTTGCTGAAAAGAAATTATTATTATCATCTCTCCCCAGCTGTAGATTTCGGCTTGATGATTTCTTGTAGAGGAGGAAGGAAATTGCCAGGGTCGGAAATGGCCTTGTCAACTTCTGCAGAACAAGAGTGGCATGAAATAAGAGTGGTGTTATTTTTCAGACCCATTTGCTGAAGAGATGTCTGAACATCCTGTCATGTTTTGTTGTATGTTGGGACTGTGAGGACTGAAGGGAGAAAGAGTTTTGGAATTAAAAGGTGATGAAACGTTGTCCCACCCGAGAAAGAACATTCAATACTGCCTTTTAAAAATATGTCACGAATATGAGCTGAGAATAGGAGTTCTCAACCTTTTTTCTGCCGGGGGCCGGGTCACGCTCCCTCAGACAGCTTCAGAGGCTGAACAGCCATTTTGCCCTTCCTCCACCACACAGCACTTCCTGGTGTGCTGGAGGTGGTGGTGGGGCACATGAAATGGTGCCATGGGCCATATCCAGCCCACGGGCCTCAGGTTGAGAATCCCTGGCTTAGAAAGATGACTCCTCCTGGTATGTGGGTTTTTTAAAATGTTTAAGGCCAGATGTAGCACTTGTGAAATGACTCTAAAGAAGGAGATGCTTGGAAGCCTGTGGAGAATGCATTCCCATTTACTCCCAAGTAACAACTGTCAGCCCCCATACAGTCAGGAATAAGGATGAGCATTATATTTGGTTAATGAACATGGCATCTGAATGTTTATTCAGTTTTGATACTGTTTACAAAGCTCAAGGTATTCCAGTGTTTCCCAGCCCTTGGTTTTTGGACTTCAATTCCCAGAAGCCAAAGTCAATTCCCTAAAGCACTGATCAGCCAATGTACTGACTTAGGCTTCTGGGAATTGAAGTCACCCTGTAGGGTGTGGGAACCACTGGCTTAGATAGTAAGCTCCTAGGGAGCAGGGGCATTTTCCACGCCCTGCCCCGAACCCCTATATAAGGCAGCATGTCCACTGGGGTATTCCCTCATACTTTGAAGACAAACCAGCAATACGTTGAGTAGTGGCTCAAGTAGCTAAGACGCTGACTGAGAAGCGGACGGTCAGCAGTTCAATTCCCAGGTACTGCAGGACAGAATGAGCTCCCGCCTTTGTCCCAGCTCCTGCCAACCTAGCAGTTCGAAAGCAAGAAATTGCAAGTAGATAAATAGGGACCTCTTCAGTGGGAAGGTAACAGTTTTCCGTGCGCTCCGGTGTCTAGTCATGCCTGCCACATGACCACGGAAACGTCTGCAGAAGCAGACAGCGCTGGCTCTTCGGCTTTGAAACAGAGATGAGCACTGTACTCTCAAGTCGGATACGACTGGCTTTCGAGCAAGGGAAACCTTTACCTTTACATTTAATTCAATTTTAATCTTCTTCTTTTGTGTCTAGATCAGAATTTAAACTGTCAAAACGAAGCCACCTTTTGACGAATTATCATATTTGCCGACGTATAAGACACATCGACATGTTTCTATTTGCCGACGTATAAGACACATCGACCCTGTCATTACTAAAATAGTCAACCATTTTCCAGTGTATTTTAAGGGGGGGAAGTGGGTCTTATATGCCAGCAAATATGGTAATTCCATAGTTCCTTTTGCATGACTTAGTGTAAGAAAGATTAGCTAGCACAACAAGATTGTCGTTACCCGGAGTATTTTCTGATTGTGGTTCAAAAGCTTGCATTGGCCGCTGCCCAGGCTAGATTTTAGGTCACATAAGACATGGGGGACCACATCTTTCCCTCCCCCATCCTACCAGCTTTTAGCAGACCAACTACAGCCTGGTAGAGTGGAGCATCCAATTTGTCTTCTGTTATGTATGTTAACTGTGTTTTCTGACTGGAGCGGAATGTATCTTTTCTCATGCATCTATTCTTATGCAAATAAGTGGATCGAAAAATGTGCACACTCTGTTAGCCAATGGGCTTGTTGTATTGTTACTGTTACTGTTTATAGTGTATATAAGTCTGAGTTTTGCCCCATCCAAACTGTGTTCAAACTCCACTAATAAAGAGCTGAATTTCACTACTTCACTCGTCTGCTTCTTCATTCCCTGAACACTAAATCTTCAAGACAAGAGTTTGTCATAAAACAGCACTTTATGAGCATCTCTTAATTTTGTGGCTAGGTTCCATCCAAACAGAACCAGTATTTTGAGTGCTTTCAGAATGCAATTGCAAGAAAAGACATTTCATCAGACACCTAAAATTCAAGGAAGCATAAGCTGCCATTTTGCTCAGGTTTGGATTTTGCCGTCTTTACTTCTGACTGCAAACCATAATTCACTTGCTCTACCTTCCTAAATTGTGACATCTAGGGTTCACAGCCTATTGGCTTATCCCAGCGATGGCATATTTACTCAGAAAGCTTAGTGAAGCCAATATTTTAGGATAGCCCTCAGAATAACAACGCTGTCTAGTGAATTCTGGAAACTATTTTTTTTAAAGGCCAGTGTATCCAAGTTCTAGTTATTGGCTTTTCTTTTTTTTATTGGCCACTAGTTCTTTGTGTTTAAAATTGAATATGATCCAGCCCTGTTGAAATTCTTAACAACCTATACAGGATCAACAGTTATAAAACTTTACACGTTATTTTGGTACAAAGACGGTACAGATAGCCCACAAGAGATATGTTATCAGAAAAGGAACAACACAGCTCAAAATGTTGGTGTGAGGAGCTTTTCCTGTTCGAACAATAAACTTCTTTTAAAACTCACAAAGGAAATCAAGCCTAGCAACCGGCTCAGTGCAGACAGATCAACTATTCCTGTGCTACAGCTGTAGGCAAACCCTCTATCATCACTGAATCACTTTGATAGCAAATGGAAACATTTGTTTTAATGGTTTTCATTTTCCTCTTAAATCCCTCTGGCTCCCTCCCTCACTTTTGGTTTGGAAACTTGAGACCCATTTTACGGAATGTCTCTAGACACAGACATGTGTTTTTATGGGTATGCATATATTAAATATTTTGCTTTTCCCACTACTTCTGGATTTCTCATGTAGAAGCAAAAGAAAAAAACTGGCTCCAGACAGTATATCATCATTGTGGTAGTGGGAGCTTTTTGTCAGCTAATTCTAAGCATATTTACAGATGTATTTGCCTGGAAATGGGATGAGAGCTATTTAGAGATCCAATGTGATGTAGTGTTTTGGGCTCAAATTCTGAATACCTTGGTTAAAATCCCCACTCTGTCATTTTAGCTCAGTGGTGGCGAACCTTTTAGAGACGGAGTGCCCAAACTCAACAGTCTGCCGTCAACACTGCACAGGGGGCAAAGTAAAGTTTGTGCTGGGGGGAGGGAGGAAGTGTTCCCATTGGGCTGATGAACAGAGGGGTGTGGCAAACTGTGCTGGGGGAGGGAGGAAGCACATTGGGCTGTTGGGCAGAGGGGTGGGGTGAACACTGCTGGAGTGACAGCACACTCTGACTGTCCCCTCTTGCACACATGCCATAGGTTCAAAACCACTGTTTTAGCTCATTGGATGTTCTTGGGTCAATTGCACTCTGTTAGCCTAATTTTGGATGATAGTGAAGAGGAGGATGACCAAACCCTCAAGCTTCCTAGAAGGAAGATAGGACATACTGTGTATGTAACAAACATAATCTTCTGCCAGCCTTCTGGTCTTCAGAGGTGGATCCTGATTCTTTATATGTACTCATGGCCCAAATAAGTATTTCACATGCATCAAAACTCCAAAGCACTTACTGTGACACTGCAGGAAAGGATATTGTCTGTTGCCTTTCAAAAAGGTAATTTTTCCAACAGGTTGGATACCACTTCCCTGAGGAACAAGCCAACCATAGCCTTTCTCTCTTGTCGGGAATGAAAGAGCTAGTCCATTATTATCTGTATACCAATGTTCCCCAGCCTTGGGTCTCCAGTTGTGCTTAGACTTCAGTTCCCAGAAGCTCAATTCAGTAGTGCTACTGTTCAGGTTTTCTAGTAATTGAAGTCCAAGAACATCTGGACACCTGAGATGGGGAGCACTGCAGTGGTGCAACACTGTCATACTAGAGCTTAATAGTAATTTAGGAGCTATTGGGTGTGGGTGTCATTTACTTATAAGCATTGCCCGGTTCCAAAGCATCTCACTGACATGTATTTATTCAATTGTGCAGATGTTTATCTTTGAATTACAAGTCCCAGACAGCTATAGCTAATTCTCGGAACTGTAGTCCAAACTACAAATATGCTCATTTCTGTGCAAGATTAACCAAATGCATAGGATACGATACACAGGGAGTCCTGTGGTTGATGGACCACCCATTATCAGATCCTGGGGAAATTGTTGTGGTTTTTTTTAATTGGAACTAAGCCTTTCTGAAACCCACTTACTGGCCAATCTTGGGAATATTAGTCCAAAAATTAGTTACCCCCAAGCTCTGCCCGGAATAGTGGAGGGCACAAAAATATAGGGGCTGTCTCCAACTACCCCTTGGAGTCATTAAGGTAAAGGTTTCCCTTGCTTGAAAGCCAGTCGTATCCGACTCTAGGGTGCAGTGCTCATCTCTGTTTCTAAGCTGAAGAGCCAGCGCTGTCTGCTTCTGCAGACGTTTCCATGGTCATGTGGCAGGCATGACTAGACACCGGAGCGCACAGAATTATTAATACTTTATCTGTCTGTCCGTCTGTCCGTCCATCTGTCTGTCTGAAACAAATCCCCCACCAAACCACTGAACTATTCAGCTAGCCGTCTATCTTTTTAACATTTGTTCTATTCTGCTCTACAGTAGAGGTAAGAATTAGCTCCAAAACAATGGATAAAGAAAGGCCTTCGTTTCTATACTCTGTTGCATACCTGTCAAGTTTTGGATTTGGAAATAAGGGAAATTTCCCAGCAAATACAGGATACTTGACAGCTATGTTTATCCTTTGCTGCTCTCCAAAGGCGGCAATAGGGCATTGCAGTCTAATTAATACAGGATGATGGCAGGGAAGAGGGTAAAAAAAAGGGGGTTTTCCCGGCCAATAAAGGATACTTGACAGCTATGCTCTGTTGTGTTACAGATTGTGATCTCTGATTTTTTTCTGCTAACTTTCTTTCCTTTCTCTATCTCACCCTAGTACTTACTGTACAGGTACTTACTTTCTGTCCAGCATACCAAGGGAGGGAGGGAGAGTCATATAATCTAAGGGCTGCCACTTTTTTTCCATGCTCATCAGCTGACTGTTGTTAAAGCAAACCTTATCAAAATAATACCAGCAAGAAAAATAAAAGAATTGACAGAACATTTTGTCTTTCGCCAGTCTCTTGTAAATGCTGTTAGACTGGATTTTGTCCTATTCTGACATTATAATACGCAGCTCATTAAGCATGGAATGGATCTGAATTAATATAATGCCAGGAAAGTTCTTGATCATCTCTGAAGGCTGGAAAATTATGTACCCAATGCCAGCTTTCAAGGTTTTAGACTATCTGTATGCATTACTTTGAAATACACTGTTAAGTGGAAAACCTTTCAGACTGGGAAAAAAAATTGTCAAGGAGCAAAAATAATAATAAAAGGCCCAAAAGCAAGAACTTTAGGCAGAATATGTCAACCATTCCACATGCTTTTCCCTGCCCTTGCTGAACTGTGGTCCGGATGTGGCCCATGGCACCATTTCATGTGTCCCCCCACTACGTCCACCACACCAGGAAGTGCCATGTGGTAGAGGAAAGGCAAAATGCCCATCCGGCCTCCAAAGCTGTCTGAGGGAGTGTGACCCGGCCCCCGGCTTAAAAAGGTTGAGAACTCTTGGACTAGGTCAAGCGAAAGGAACTGAAGAATGAACACACCAAAAGGTACCTTCATTTTGGCAGTTTCACATCTGGCCTAGACACAGTAGAAGAAGCTGAATTGTACAATACGGATTTTAAGAAATACATGAATAAATAAATAAGTACTGCATTCGAGTTTCAAAGGATATAGGTATTTGGGACAGATTGACAGTCACTTGATATTCAAAGCACATTTTAGGCATTCATTTCCTTCACAAGTTGGCTGGTTTTGGGACAGGTTTCCCAGACATTATCGTGATCAAATGCATTACTGTCTTCCAGATCTATTTGTACTAAAGAAAATAATCACAAGTCTGTCTGCTTTCTGATGGCTCCTGAAACAAAAATTTTGCAGCATCGGCTGTTGTTTTTACAGTAGTAGCGCATGGGAAGGAAACATAGAAAGTGAATGAAGTAGAATAAAATAAATAAATATTTCCAAGCCTTTTCCTTGACTAATTCCTCTGTTTAGAACAGATGAAAATGGGGCAGGGGTTAGTATAATTGAAATAAAAGCTTAAAGCACCTCTTGTCATTTTGGTGAAACTTCTGACTATTTGTCTTGAGTCCTATTCAATCTGTTTTCCCAGGTGGTAAAATTTCTGGTCAACTTCCAGACCTCAGTTCTCCCCATACCTGTCAAGTATCCCGGATTGGCCGGGATTTCCCATATTTTTGCGCTGATTTTCGCCATTTCCCGCCCAGAGCTGCCGCTACCCCGTAATTTGGCAGCAGGGGGAAATGAGTTACTGCGCATCCCTTCTGCGCAGGTCCTTTTTACACGTGTGTAGAAGGCTTTTACGCATGCGTAGAAGGCTTCTGTGCAGAAGGGGATGCTTAAAAGCCTTCTACGCATGCATAAATGCCTTCTACACATGCGTAGAAGTGAGCTGCGCAGAACGTTTCTGTGCAGGTCCGTTCTACGCATGCGTAAAAGCCTTCTACACATGCGTAGAACAGACCTGCACAGAAACGTTCTGCGCAGGTCCCGTAATCTCCAGAGCTGCGCTTGACAGGTATGGTTCTCCCTGTATTGTAATGTTTCTGTGTCTTTAAACCAGACTTGGCACAAACCTTTCAAACAGAAGGATTGCCTTCTGAAAAGTTGTTCATTTGGCCAATTTAGAGAGTGTTGTACAGTGAACCCCTGGTGAACGATGCATTCGGACAAAGACGTTTTCGGTTAATGACACGTCTTTTTTTTGAAAAGGACACTCTTGGTTAACGACGTCGTTATCCGGGAGTGACCATCACTTCTCAGTAAACGACATCATTAACTGGTGGTGTCCTTCTCACCTCTTGGTTAACGACATCATTAACCGGGAAGTCTCCATAGGGAGCTGTTTTGTTGTTGTTGTTGTTGTTGTTGTTGTTAACCGAGAGTTCCCGGTTAACGACGTTTCCCGTTAGCAACGCAACTTTGGGAACCAAGAAACGTCGTTAACCGGGGGTTCACTGTATTTTAAAGTTAGGCTATTCTGTCCCATGGTTTTTGCACTTCTTTGTTCTGACAGATGGTGGCCCTTCTGCAGCCACTGCACATACATTATGGCTTTAGTAGCAAGCAGAGGTTGAATGTGGGAATTCCACTTTTGATAAGGACACCCTGTCCCTTGATCTTTGGCCAGGAAAACAGAACTAGTTACTCTGAGATCAGGATGGACAAACACACTTCAGCTAAAATCAAAAGTAGGTCAACAGTTACAAGCAATTCGCGCATGACTGGAAGACATGCAGTGAAAACAATGAACATGTCTGTTTTTCAAGATTTCTAAATTCACCCATAACCCATTTCTTTTCCCCAGATCAGAGGCAAATCTCAACCAATGTACCCGACCTGTAGTCCTGATATTATTTCTCCATCTATACAGTATTCCCTTTTCTTCTTCTTTCCAGACTATTTTTATGACTGGGTTTTGCTGTCTGCATTTCCCCTGCTATTGAATTATTTAATTCCAGCTATCTAATACTTAATGCTGGTGGGAATGGCTTTAAATGTTTTATATGATATTTCTCTCTCTCTCTCTAACCTTTTACTTTGGGCAGAGAGAAGGCTATTGTAGGCAGAAAAAATAAATCTGATTGCCCTCTTCTTCATTTTCTTTGTTGAGAGTGGCTAGTGGTAAAAGTAAAAGTCTCCCTTGTTGAAAAGCCAGTTGTGTCCCACTCTAGGGTGTGTTGCCAAAGAGCCAGCGCTGTCAGTGTTTGCAGATGTTTCCATGGTCATGTGACAGGCATGACTAGATGCTAAAGTGCATGGAATGAGGTTACCTTTCCCAACGAAGCAATACCTATCTATCTACTTGCTTTCAAACTGCTAGGTTGGCATAGGGACTGGGGACAGACGGCAGGTGCTCACTCCATTGTGCAGAGCCCGAGTCTCGAAATGCTGACCTGCTGACCTTCCAGTCACAAAGCTCAACATCTCAACCACTTAGCCACCACAGCACCTGGAGTGGCTTTTTGTTGTTGTTCAGTCGAGTCCGACCCTTTGGACCACTGCACACCAGGCTCCTCTGTCCTCTGCCATTCTCCACAGCATACACAGATCTACACCCATTGCATCAATGATGCCATCTAGTCACCTCATCATCTGCCGACCCCTTCTCCTTTTGCCTTCTATCTTTCTCAGCATCAAGGCCTTCTCAAGTGAGTCTTCTCATTTGGTGGCCAAAGTACTCGACCTTCAACTTCAGTATTTGTCCCTCCAATGAGCAGTCAGGGTTGATTTCCTTTAGGATTGACCGATTTGATCTCCTTGCAGTCCAGGGGACTCCCAAGAGTCTCCATCAGCACCACAGTTCTTCTTCTGGAGTGGCTGGGCTCCCATTATTTTGTTTTGTTTTCTAAAGCTAATTTCCAGCTCTCACTTTTGCACAAGTTAATTGCTAGTGCTGGCTGCAGGTTCTGGAAGCTGAGGTCTGAAAAAGTAACTTTTCCTAGATCTGTGATGTATGAGTGCAAGTGTGAGATTGTGAACGCTTGAATACCACACAAGATTCAAGCATTAGAAATTGTGGGTGGCTTGTGGAATAGTCTAGGTTAGGAGGAACACCTCACTCCTAAAATCCTCAATCTTGAGCCATCACTACCATTACAAAGCAGAATAAACTCATATTCTGAACCAGGAAACTGGAGATGTCACTCCTCCAGATTCAGTATATATCTATTTCCCCTCCACTTTTATACAAATTCCACCAGCATGCCAAGAACTGCAACTCAAGTCTTCTAGCGGTAATTAAAACTGACTGAACGTCAGAGAAAACAACAGCCACCTGTGGTAAAATCTTAATCATTGAGCAGCTGAGCCTATGCAGCTGTCAGCATCAAAATACGAAGGCAGGAAAGAAATGAATTCCTTATATGAGTGGAGTTTCTCTTTGTTAAGCCACCACTATTAAGTAGAAGGGGGCCGCGGTGGATTAGGGATTAAAGATGTTGATCTTGACAACTGGAAGGTCAGCAGGTTGACAGTTCGAGACCGGAGTACGGCATGATGGAGTGAACACCAATCATCTGTCCCAGCTCTTGCCAACCTAGCAGTAAGAAATTGCAAGTCGACACTAGTACTTTAAAATAAGTACCGCTTTGGCAGAAAAGGTAACAGCGTTCCGTGTGCTCTGGTGTCTAGTCATGCCTGCCACATGACCACGGAAATGTCTGCAGATGCAGACAGCACTGGCACTTAGGCTCTGAACGGAGATGAGCTAGAGTCGGACATGCCTGGCTTTTGAGCAAGGGAGACCTTGACTTTTGCCTATGTTAAGGAGAAATAATGTACCTTAAATGGACATCATGAACCTATCCTTGGGAATCATCAGATGCAGTTCAGGAACCAGGAATTTTGCATGGATGAAATCTGAGCTAGGATTGTGTTAGGATGTGTACATATCATAACAATGTCAGTATTTTTTGTCTTTCCCCTTTCAAATAAAGGGGGGGGGGGCACACACTGAAAAATATCCAAGACTTCATAGCTGGGGGTGGGTTGGGGGAAAATCTATCTTGGACTACAGTTCCCAGAATCCTTTAGCCATTTTGGCCGCTTTCCTCAACTCTGGGCTAGACAGGCTAGCTGTAGGTCTGTGAGGCACTGTCTGTAAAGGTAAAGGTTTCCTTTGCTTGAAAGCCAGTCGTATCCGACTCTAGGGTTCAGTGCTCATCTCTGTTTCAAAGCCGGAGAGCCAGCGTTGTCTGCTTCTGCAGACGTCTCCGTGGTAATGTGGCAGGCATGTCTAGACACCGGAGCGTACAGAATGCTGTTACCTTCCCACTGAAGTGGTCCCTATTTATCTACTTGCAATTTCTTGCTTTTGAATTGTTAGGTTGGCAGGAGCTGGGACAAAGATGGGAGCTCATTCTGTCCTGCAGTACTCGTGAATCAAACTGCTGACCTTCCGCCTCTCAGTCAGCATCTTAGCCACTTGAGCCACTAGTCTCAGAAAATTGCTCTCCAGATCTCCAGGTATCAAATCAAATCAAATCAAATCAAAACATTTATTGCTCAATCAACAGATCATTGTTATGTTAAAAAGAGCATACTCACTTAAAGAGCAACCCCGTGGAACACATCATGCTCTTTAAACTAGGTAGCACTGTACTTTAAAAGAAAAATAATACAAACATATAATAATAAGAAGTTTAAGTATCTAATCTTTATCCCAATTAAACTAGGTAAAGGTTATGGTAAAGGTTGCCCTTACTCAAAATCCAGTCATATCCGACTCTAGGGTTCGGTGATCTTCTCTGTTTATAGCCAAAGAGCCAGTGCTGTCTGCATCTGCAGACATTTCTGTGGACATATGGCAGGCATGCCCAAACACCGGAGTGCATGGAACGCTGTTTACCTTTCTACCACTGTGGTACCTATTTGTCTACTTGCAATTTCTTGATTTCAAACTTCTAGGTTGGCAGGAGCTGGAACAGAGATGGAAGCCCATTCCATCGTGCAGTACTCGGGTCTTGAACTGCTGACCTGCCGGCCTTTCAGATAGCATCTTAACCACTAAGCCACTGCAGTACAGTACACTTAAAAAAGACCCTAACAGAAGAAAGGGAAGTAAATACAGTATATCTAAGTATTGAAGGTAAAATTCTTGCCTCTAGTTCTCTGAACAATTGCTGCTTATAAACCAGCCTTCTCCCCGCTCTCATGCCATTCATAGATGTGGAACTACGATTCCAACCTTCTTCAGGCAACATAATTAAGAAACTATCTCCATTATGAGAACTAACATTATGAGAACTAACATTTGACACAAATAGATGCCTAAGTTTGCTTCTTCTCTTTGCCTTGCTCAATTGCATTTTCTTTTGTGCCATATCCTTTAGTTGATTACTCTTATGAAGAAGAAATAACTTGTTTTTACCATTCTATGTACATTTTTTCAGAGGTTTTCTACTGAAGAGCGTAGTGAAAAATGCTATTAATAAACACAGATCTATACATCATTTAGCAGAGATCTGGGATTCTTAAATTAGAACATGGATAAGATACTATTTGAGCCACGACTGCCAGAATTCTGGGAACTGACATTGGTTGCTTTCCAAGCTCTGGCATTCAAACCTGGCTAATAAAACTCAACAATGCCCTAATCAAAAGCAACCAATCAGTGCAATTATTTTAAAGAGGGCCAAGAGAGAAGTAATTAGCAGAAGGCTAAATATGGCATTAATATTCCCTTACACTTTTCAATGTTACTTCCTCACAATACTATGGTGGCTTAGTGGTTAAGATGCTGAACTTGATGACTGGAAGGTCAGCAGTTTGAGCCCTGAGTGCTGTATGACGGAGTGAGTTCTGTCACTGTCCCAGCTTGTGCCAACTTAGCAGTTCAAAAGCAAGTAATTGCAAGAAGATAAATAAGTACCATTTCATTGGGAAGATAAACAGCATTCCGTGTCTAGCCATGCCTACCACATGTCCTCGGAAAAGTCTGCAGCTCTTTGGTTGTAAACGGAGATTAGCACCAAACCCTATAGTCAAATACGACTGACGACATTTACTTTTTACCACCATAATGCCTAAATATTGAGAGTCAGAACCCCCTGGAGATCTACCAGAGCCTACCCCTAACTCATGACAGAGGATGAAGCTCTAGGGTGTCAAAATATTTTCATTTGTGCTATTGTCATAGGTCAGCGCAAAAATATTATGGAAACAGAAAAGCAGAAGAGATGATTTCTCAAGGGTGCTGGGCAAGGATGAGTAATAGTGTAGCAACTCTGGAGAATCCAGTTCTTTAACTTTTCTGCTTTCTTCTTGCTTTTTCCTCAGGCCAACTGTAGCCTGAGCTACAAAAATCCTATAAAACTGTACACTGTCTAGAAATTCTGCTAGCTGCATCTTTACCTATTAAATTGTGCGTTAACCGTTGGTGTCCAGCATGCACACCCGCACCCGGCCCAACCATCCCGAACTGAGCTGCCTACACTTACCTTTATGGCATCCGAGCATCACCGTAAGGGGCCGCCAGCCGCGAGTGGGGCAACCACCCCACAAACGCAGCAAGAAAAAACTACAGGGCCCAGCGTCCAACGCGCCATGCCACCCCTCAGCCAATGAGGCTGAAGGGCACAAGCGCGGAGGAGGCCGGGAAAGCATTGCACAAAAAAACCCAGCCAACGCGGCCCTTCTCCGCTTCCTCACCAAAGCCATGCAGGGCTCTTCGCCTCCTGGAGAGATGGAAATCCCTTCCACGGAGGGGGTTAGCTTCTCTCTTAGTTGGCTGGGGACGAAGCAAGCCTTCTGTATTGTGAGATCACGTGCATCCTAGGTGCGCATCACCCCAAGGCAGGGTAATAAATACGTACCACCTGACCCAGATCGGGGCTGGACTTCACCGCACTATTGTCTCGTGTGTCTTCCTTGCGGCCAGCCATTCCAACACCTGGGAGCCATTGCAACAGTACTTCACATAGAGCAGTACCCCGTTAAAGCCTGATAACATAATGGATGAAATTTCTGTTGAGATTTTAAAAAAAGTTAACAACAGGATTCAATTCTGACCTCAGCTCCTGCATTAGCAGTGGTTTAGACCTATGGGGTCCTTTCCAGTTTGTGATTTTAAAGCATGAGAGAAAGGAAGTCGAACCAACTTTCTGGCACAAAGAGTTCCACAGGTGAGGTGTGGCTTCTTCTATGTCACACTATCCCAGTGGTGGCGAACCTATGGCATGTGCGCAAGAGGCGGCACTCAGAGCCCTCTCTGTGGGCGCATGTGCCGTTACCCCAGCAGAGGGTTTGCCCTGCCCCTCTGCCCAGCAGCCCAATGAGAGTGCTTCCTTCCTCCCCCAGCAGAAGATTCAGCTTAACTTGGCAATAATCAGGGTGCAAAGAGCCTCCACAGCAGATCTTAGAAAGTGGGTAGGTGGCTTGGAAAGAAAATTGTAGACACCATTGGTAGTAAATGTCCGGATATACTATTTTCCCTTTTGGATTTCTGCCTTCACAAAAACTTTTGCAGGAATTCCTGCCCTGGGGCAATGGATGACAATAGCTTCAAGGAAGAAACAGGAGAGAGATTAGCATGCAATGTATAGTTCAGGAAAAGTGTAGGATGATTTCCTTCCCTTTCACAACGAGCTGCAACCTGAGGTTGACCCCACCCAAACTCTGTGCCAACAATACTGGACACATTGGAGGAAATCCAGTGGTTCTAATGTTCAATATCAACTCCAGGCTTGCATATTATTTTAAAAGTTTGGACTCAGTAAACATCTGCCTTGATTTTATCTGAGAATAGTATGTACAATTTCTGGCAAAAAAAAAAAGGGGGGGATGACTTTTCATCTTGAAACTGATTTTAGTAGAAATCCACGGCATAAAACAACTATCCAAATTTGGGGATTTTTCATAGCTTTTTCTCCCCACCCCTTTTTATTTTTCACATTTAGCCTTACTGAGAATTATCTATATATATAAGGAGAGGCTACCTTGGTGTGTGTCCGGCAATAGCAGCCAAAACACTGTCCAACCATCCCGAACAGAGCCGGCCATATTCACCTTTAGACCGTCTGAGGGTCGCTGCAAGGGTCCGGTCACCAAGAGTGGGGCAACCGCCCCACAAACTGGAACAAAAATACCCCTACAGTTACCAGCGTCCTCCGCGCCGCGCAACCCATCAGGCTGGCTAGATTTTCTTCCAACCAATCACAGTCTAACATGCAAATCAGCTCTCTCCAACATTCCGTTTTCAAGCCTGGCTGTTAATAAACTGTCATTTTTCTCCCATGACACAACACACAGTGTGTGGCATTGTGTGTATATTGTGTGTGTGTGGTTGTGTTGTGTGTGTGGTTGTGTTGTGTGTGGCTCCCCCCGAAGCCTTGGCGAGGCCCCCCCCACACACACACACACCACCACCACCAGTCATGTTTGTGTGTTGTGTGTGTGTGTGTTTGGTGTGTGTTTGTGTGTATTGTGTGTGTGTTTGTTTGGTTGTGTGTGTGGTTGTGTCGTGCATGTGCTTGTGTGTATTGTGTGTTTGGTTGTGTTGCATGTGTATTGTGTGTGTGGTTTAGTTGTGTGTCTATTGTGTATGTGTGGTTGTGTTGTCTGTGTGGTTGTGCTGTGTGTGTATTGTGTGTGTGTGTGGTTGCATTGTGTGTGTGTGATTGTGTTGAATGCTAGTACAGAATATGAAAGCTTGCATCTTTTATGTATTTAAAATTTGATCTTAATAAGAGTTATTGTGGATTTTGAATTAACATTTATGGGGCTTTTTAACAAAGGCAAAGTTCAAAGGTAAGGATAAGGACAGAAGCATCTCTTTCAACAAACACAGTCCCGATTTTTTAAAGCAAAACCAACACCACTAAATTTGCAAAAAATAAATAAATAAACTAGATATATAACGCAAAGAGGATGAGATAGGGGATATGGGTTTTTTTAAAGAGCTTTGTCATTGCTTTATTATAGAGCAAGTTAACCTAAGATAAAAAGAAAGGAGGGAGAAACACAAACCACAGAAAGGAGAGTAAAAACAGGAAATTGAGGGCTTGGGGGACAAGCCAGGAGGAAACCCACAGATGTTGGCCTTGAGACCTCTTTAAATGGAACTCGGCTCTTTCAACATGACTGACGTATCTTCAGGAAGAGCTCTCCCTAAATACTACTATTGTTGGAAATAATGGTTTCATTACAGAAAATTACAAGAAAGGGCCTGATAAAAGAATAAGGTTTAGTCTCTCTCCCACTTTTTTAAAAAAACCTTCTATAACTGTGGCAAGTGAATGCTATTACCTTCATAAATAATTGTTTGGTATTTTGTTTTCTTGTTTCAACCTAGAAACAGCCTGATCTGCACTGTGTCCCTTTGTTCAATATCAACTTCAGGCTTGCATGTTATTTTTTTTAAAAAATTAAGTCTTAAAAAAAAACTTTTGTTTATGAATGTGAGATATTATGCTAATGTGTAAACAAGGGGTTCCCAGCCTTTTTATGCCATGGGCCTGACCACGCCACTGGACAGCTTGAGTGGCCTGGACCACACACCCCAGAAGCAGAAGCAGGCACATTTACAGCTGTTGTAAATACGGTCACTTCCACATTTATGACAGCCGTGGGTCTGTTTACGCATGCACGGATATATTTTACGGCTGACATAAATGTGTCTGTTTCCACTTCCGGGTGTGATGGAGGCAGCATGGGCCACATGAAATGGTGCCGTGGCCCAGGTCCAGCCCACGGGCCATAGGTTGAGAACCTCTGGCGTAAGCAATTCAAAATACCAGGAAATTGCCTAATATTGCTGCACAATATCATGCCTATGTTGCCAGTATGAAAAAGGATGCCAGTCTTTCATGCCAAAGGGCAGCCTGAATGTTAACAACACCAGTGGCCACAGTCACGAAGGTCTACATTCATAAAGCGAATCAGACCATTCACATAGAGTCCTGATTGGCAGAGCCAAAAGTTCAGATTTTACCAGAGCTCAGGAGACTTGCAACAATGTGTTATACAGTACAGTACTTTAGTATGTTCCTACTAATAAACCTGTTTCATGCATTTTATGATAGACACTGTTTTACTCTTTTGAGAGGCCTTTTTTAAAAGAATAAATGGGCATGGAACCAACCATTCTCCTCCAACACAAGCATGATCTGTCTGTCTTTTCAATTTTTATGAACCATTTTAAATCTGAGGACATAAAATGTTGCTTGTTTTTGCAAGGGAATATGAAGAGTTTTACCTTTTTATAACATCAACAACAACAACAACAACAATTTGTAACCCCCTAGCCCAAATTTCCCCAAATTGGGCAATAAGCAAATGCCTGCTATATCTATGCCAAATATTATGTAGATATGAATTCTAGTTTCAAAGTTATAATTTTTGTTTGGAATTCCCCAATTTTTTGAATTGCCTTGTAGAACATTTTGTTTGGCGCACAATAAATGTAATAGTTAGTCATTGCATGCCCTTAAATGTTAATTCCAACTTACAAATTTAAAACACTTAATAGTAACTGTGTCAATTCCAATTTATGATGGCTCTTTTCAGGGGTTTCTAGGTAGAGAAAACACAGAAATGGTTTACCACTCCCTTCTCCTGGGGTTGTCCCGGGACTGTGTGGCTTGCTCAAAGCCACCTAGGCTGGCTCTTCTCAACATCTGCTTCCACAGCCAGATACACTACTTAAGCCATTGATACTTAGAGCACTCTTTGAACAGTTCACAAGATAATTCACATGCTGGCTACTCATTTTATTAACCTCAGAAGAATTGGAAGGCTGAATCAACTTTGAGCCCATCAGGATCAAAATCAGATTGTGAGCAGCGTATTGACTGCAGTACAGCAACTTAACCACTGTGCCTCAAGGGCTCTGTAACCCCTTGTGTATTTACTAATCTACACAACAAGGAAATTGCTGGACCCATGCTGCACCTAGGACTTTGTTTCTGCTTAAACGGTACTTGACTTAATTGATCCCCATTAATCACTTAAAGCAACATGCTTTTAAAATACTTAAGGAAATAAGTTTAGAGCACAAGCTCTGGCTCTCCATAAGCTCTGTGTTGAAAACACAACAAAAAGCAAAGTACTCTACAAGCTGGTATCAGAATTTTGACCTGCCTGGAAAAACAAGTAGTTATCAATGGATTATTGTATTCTGATCTATATATAATATATAAAAGAGAGGTGTTTGTTTGAGGGTCCCATATGCATTCCCACACCCGTGAATGGATCCACGTCAAATAAGGTACAATAAGGTACATGAGGGCGGCGAGGGTGAGGAGGCAAGCAATGCCCGGGCACCGGGCTGGCCACCCCTTGTGGTGCACAAGAAAGAAATAAGACCCCGGGCGAGACCAGTGGTGTAAAAAGGTAGGGGACACCTGAACTAGCCTGCCATCCTGAAATACCAGCCCGGGTGAAGCCGGGCATCCCTGCTAGTCTTTTATATATATATATTTTATCATGTGTATTGGGGAAAAGATCTTGGGGACGTGAAAGGAGCCTCATTCGGGCTTCCCCTCAGTGGAGGTTCTCCAGCAAAAATCCTTTCAACCCAGAATAATTTCTGACATGAAATTATTTTTATATCATGTGTATTTTTTATATACACAGTATTGTAAACTGTCCTGAATGGTGCTCACTTCAAAAGTGCAGGTATAAAGGCGAACGAACGAACAAACATACAAACCTGTTAAGTCAACCCTTATCTAAGGCTTATTGATTTGAGGGATCTGATTTAATAGGAACAGAGGACTGGATTTAGCTTTTTGCCTATTTTCTATTATTCCAGGTAAGACCCTGAGGCATATGCACTAGAGGCAGTTCCAAGCAAGTGGCTCCTCCACTCCCTTTTTGGGTGGTCAACTATCTAAAGTTCTGATTTCTGGGCATAGGTGTGGTCTAGTACCTGGCACAGGACCAAAAGGAGACTCTGTGCAAGGAAGAATGTATTGATTTCTTGTACTGGTGGAATGTCCTACACTAGGCAAAAGGACAATCTTTACCTTACATAAAGCAAAGATAAGGGTGGTGGGTGGAAATGTAAATTGCACTCTAGCCACAGAACTGTGAAAACACTTGGGATACTGGGTTTCATATTTCTTATATAGGTCTCACTCTCGTATGCAAGGATACATTCAAAAACCTTCTGCAGATACCTGAAACAGCAGACCCTATATTTAACATATATACCTGAGTCATAGAAGTGGGGGAGAGGTTTCATCTGCCTACGCTGTTCTGATGAGAGTTCCGAAAATGGCTGCCTCTATTCCTTGTCAAAATTACATTGCTGTTATGTTCTAATAGTGTAACCTTCTTCATGTGATAACAATGTAACCCTTTCTACAAGTAACAATATAGTCGTCAGCTGTATCACTATAAACCCTGTATTAGGACGCGAGCTAATAACCACCAGTGGGCAGCAGCGAGCGTCCAAGCTCTCTTGGTCCATACTCATCAATAGCCACAGCGCGGAGTTTCCCGCCACTACCTACACCTGGACAAGAAGGGCGTAACCAGCAATGATGTCACGCAGACAATAGCCAACCGGCTATCGTGGAGCCACATTCGAATGTTTACCACTGTATATATATAGAGCTTTGCATCCGCCATTACCTCATGTTCCCTCTGACCACCATGCAATAAACCTGAGTTAAACCAGCCCGTGGCTGTCTCCTGTGTCTTGGTTCTCATACACTAAATTGGCGACGAAGGTGGGATTATGGACCCCCAAGGAGCCAGGGCACAGAGCGGTTTCAACATTATCAAACCGCAAGACTGGGAGCTTTTTGAGATGGATTTCCAGGCGGCACTGGTGGAACTCAAAGTCAAAGACGACGAGGAAAGGAAGAGGGCCATCCTCACCCGAATGCTTGGGATAGAAACCAAGCGAACGCTGGTGGGCATTATTGCACCGAAGAAGATGAGTGACTTCAAGGCCGAGGACATCATGAAACTGCTGCGTGAGCGGTTCCGACCCTCGAGGGCAATGTTTCCCGCTCGGAGCGCGTTTTGGAGGCGAGTCCAAGCGCCGGACGAGTCGGTTGAGGCCTTCGTAACAGCCATGAGAATAGCCGCCGCCCCCTGCAGATGGGACAACCTAGAGATGGCCCTAAGGGACGGCGTTCTGTGTGGCCTGAAGGACAAGGAAGTGCAGCGCAGCCTGATGAACAAGGAGCCGCCACCCACGCTGGCAGAGGTTGTGGAGGCCGCGGAATCCGCGGAATCCACGAATGCTGGGGTAGACGAAATGCACCAGTGGCGTGAGTGGCGTCCTAGGGCCGGCAAAGCGGAAAATTCGGTGCACGGCAAGTCCGGACAGTCGGTACACGCAACCCGACGAACCTCGAAGTCGTCTACGGAAGGCAGCGACGGTGAGGAGGTCCAGAAGGTCCGAAAAGGCGGGCGCCGCTGCGATGGTTGCGGAGCAGCCCATGAGCGCGCGAAGTGCCCATTCAGAAAAGCCGAGTGTTACAACTGCGGCCGTCGGGGGCACATCGCCAAGGCGTGCAGAAAGCGGAAAGAGGACCGGAAGCATTCACAAGACCGTTCGGCCAGACCGGACCGTCCAGCGAGGTCCAAAGATGGCGCCCGGACCACGAGGAAGCAGGACGGTGTGGGCCGCATCTCGGACGACAGCGAGGACGACGCCCCCGTGTTCAGCGTGTCCGCGGGACAACCTCATTACTTCGTCGAGGTACTAGTCCAAGGGGCCCCTATTAGGATGGAAATTGACTCGGGGTCCTCCTATTCTATAATTCCCCAGAGAGAGTTCTTGAAAATCGACCCCCACGTGCGGCCCAAACTTAAAGCGTTGAGGTCCACGCTACGAGACGTGCAGGGGAACAGCATCCCAGTGTTGGGGGTCGGGGAATTTCGGGTCCGTTTTAAGAGACATTCTGCGGAACTTCCTCTAGTTGTTCTCAAAGGGGGGAATTGTAGCCTCCTCGGGACTCAGTGGTTTCAGCCTTTGGGTTTGTTCATAGGGGGGGTGCATGCCGTAGGGGCGGATCCAATACAAGCGGTGTGCGACGCGCACCCCACCGTTTTTAAGAAAGGACTGGGAAAGTTCAAGGGACCCCCTGTAGCCTTCGACCTAGACCCGGAGGTCCGCCCGATAAGACTCAAACCACGCAGGGTGCCGTTCGCACTAAAGGACAAAATAGAGGCGGAACTGGACAAACTGGTGGACCAGGGGATTCTTGTTCCTGTTGATTCCGCGGAGTGGGAAACTCCAATTGTTACAGCACTAAAGGCTAACGGGGAGGTGCGCATTTGCGCTGATTATAAGTGTACAATTAACAAGGCGATCCGCCCTAATGCATACCCGGTGCCGGTGGTCAGCCACCTTCTGGCCAGGCTGAATGGGGGAAAATGTTTCGCTAAGCTCGATTTAGCTCAAGCCTACCAGCAACTCCCTGTAACTCCCGCCACGGCAGCGGCACAAACAATAGTTACACATAAAGGGGCGTTCCAGGTGTCGCGTTTACAGTTCGGCGTGAACTCGGCACCCGGCCTTTTTCAGTCGATTGTGGAACGCCTCCTGAAGGGGCTGGAGGGAGTGTTGTGTTACTTTGATGACGTGTTGATAACAGGGGGGAGTGTGGCCGAACTGGCAAGGAGATTGGATAAAGTACTGACTGTGTTCGAGAAAGCGGGGCTGCGACTGAGAAAAGACAAATGCGTTTTTTTCGAAACGGAGGTTGAGTTTTTAGGGTTCCGTGTCACACCCGAGGGAATTAAGCCGTCCAAATCCAAAGTAGCCGCAATCAAGCAGGCTCCTCGCCCCACATCCAAAACCGAACTACAGTCATTCCTGGGGCTCCTAAACTTTTACCATACCTTCCTTCCACGGAAGGCGTCTGTGGCCGAACCGCTCCATAGGTTGCTTAAAAAGGAGGAAACATGGCTGTGGGGTGACGAGCAAGAGAGGGCTTTTAAAGAGTTAAAGCAACTCCTAACATCCGAGGCAATCCTAACTCACTTCGACCCCAAACGGCCAGTGGTCTTAGTTTGTGACGCGTCCCCGGTGGGGGTGGGGGCGGTGCTTTGCCACGTGTTGGACGACGGAAGGGAGGCCCCGATAGCGTTTTATTCAAGGTCCCTGTCCCAAGCTGAGCGGAATTACGCACAGACCGACAGGGAAGCATTAGCGATAGTAGCGGGCACCAAAAAATTTCACGATTTTCTGTATGGTCGCCCGTTTACGATCGTGACCGATCACAAGCCTCTGTTAGGAATTTTCACTGCAAATAAGCCCACGCCACAGATCCTGTCCCCGAGAATGCTGAGGTGGGCTATCTTCCTCAACGCATACCAACATGAGTTGGAATACCGGCCCGGAAAGGAGATCAGCCATGCAGACGCACTCTCACGGTCTCCTCTGCCCTTGTCGGGTGACCAAAAGGCAGGGGTAGAGAGAGACCACCAGGTATTGTTAATAGAGGTTTTAGATTCACCCCCAATAGTACCAGCCGACATTGCCAGGGCGACTGGCAGGGATAGAACGCTGGAGAAAGTAAGCTCATGGGTACAGAAGGGGTGGCCGGCGTCCTCCCCAAGTACGGAATTCGACCCATTTTTTCGGAAAAAAATAGAGTTGTCCCTAGAGAGGGGGTGTCTTTTGTGGGGTCAACGGGTGGTGGTCCCTACATCCCTGCGACCGAGGGTACTCAAACTGTTGCACGTCAGCCACCCGGGGATCGTCCGTTCCAAGGCGCTGGCGCGGAGTTACTTCTGGTGGCCCCAGCTGGACGCAGACATAGAGTACATGATCGGCACTTGTGAGGCATGCCAGGGCTCCCGACCGGAGGCGGCTCGTCTCCCGCATAGGGAATGGGACGCGGCAAGGGGGCCGTGGTCCAGAGTGCACATAGATTTTGCTGGCCCGTTCCGAGGTACCCTTTTTCTCCTGGTAGTGGATGCGTACTCCAAGTGGCTGGAGGTGATTCCGGTAAAGAGCACGTCCTCCGCCACTACAATTAGCCATCTAAGGAGAGTCTTTTCCACGTTCGGTTTACCCGACACTCTGGTCAGCGATAACGCTAGTTGTTTCACGTCCGCCGAGTTCAGGGCATTCACGGACGCAAACGCCATTCGGCACGTCACATCCGCGCCGTTTCACCCGGCCACGAATGGCCAAGTGGAGCGGCTGGTGCGTACAACAAAGGATGCGCTGCGGCGCATGGGCTCGGGGGACCTGAATCACCAAGTTTGTCAGCTTTTATTAGCGTATAGGGTGACCCCCCTGGCATCCGGTTACTCGCCGGCAGAGCTGCTGATGCGGAGAAAGCTTACCACGATTCTGACCAGATTAGACCCCACGAGGGTCGAGGACAAAGGGAAGAACGTAGGGGTAGCGGTGTCGAAAGGTTTCGCCGCCGGCGATCCTGTGCATTGCAGGAACTACACCAGCGCAGGGCCAGCCTGGGTACCAGGGAGAGTTGTAGAACAGACGGGACCAGTGTCGTATCGGGTGGAAACGAGCACCGGTCTAATCTGGAGGCGGCATGCAGATCAGCTCCGGAGCTGGGTTCCCAGGAAGCAATCCACGGACGGCATGGAAAATGCCTCAGCGTTAGGGTTCTCCTCCACCCGCTTAGCCCAAGGAGGAGACAACGAAGGGCAACAGTCCCAAGCAAGGGGGGAAAGCAGCGGTCCCGACTCAGATCCTTTTGATACGCCAGCTCTATCCGATCCCGGGGAAGAGGGTGAGGAGTTTGCGACTGCTGCCCCCGAATTTGATTTTGCGTTACCGAGCCGGGGGGGTTTTTGGGAGTGTTCCCCCACCCATCCAAGCGAGAAGAGGGGTTTTTCGTTAGCCCCCAGTGCCCCCGGTTCGTCCCAAAGAAAGCACACACCTCCCATAAAAGCCGCAGAACCGCGGCAAGTCACTAACAAGTCTCCCTCTCCAATTACAGGACAGGAAGCCAGGGGACAAGGAGAAGGTAGCAAACCCGGGGCAATGCAGCCCACACCGAGACCCCAGCGTGTTCGAAATAAGCCATCTTGGCTGAGAGACTTCGTCTCATCCTAGGGGGGAGGAGTGTTATGTTCTAATAGTGTAACCTTCTTCATGTGATAACAATGTAACCCTTTCTACAAGTAACAATATAGTCGTCAGCTGTATCACTATAAACCCTGTATTAGGACGCGAGCTAATAACCACCAGTGGGCAGCAGCGAGCGTCCAAGCTCTCTTGGTCCATACTCATCAATAGCCACAGCGCGGAGTTTCCCGCCACTACCTACACCTGGACAAGAAGGGCGTAACCAGCAATGATGTCACGCAGACAATAGCCAACCGGCTATCGTGGAGCCACATTCGAATGTTTACCACTGTATATATATAGAGCTTTGCATCCGCCATTACCTCATGTTCCCTCTGACCACCATGCAATAAACCTGAGTTAAACCAGCCCGTGGCTGTCTCCTGTGTCTTGGTTCTCATACACTAAAATTGCAGACTCCATCCTCTAGTGGCCAGCTCTGGTAATATAAACCACAAGTCATCTAGCCCTCTCTGTGGGCAGGCACGTCCCCCCGCCCCAGCAGTCCAATGGGAGCACTTCCTCCCTCCCCACAGCAGAGTTCACCTCACCCCTCTGCCCAGAAGCCCAATGGGAGTGCTTCCTCCCCCAGCACCGAGCTCACCCCACCCCTCTGTTTGGGTACTCTGTCTCTAAAAGGTTCACTGGACTATACCTTCCATCAGCCTTAGGCAACTTAGCCACGAATGAAGAATGATGGGACTTGCAGCCCAGCAGAGGATTGGTTGCTTAGATTCAAAACAAGCAATGACTGTTAAAAGCTGGCCCTTCCCATCTCCATTTTAGCATGCAAAACAAACACAAAGCAAGATGGGATTGCCTGCTGTAAGCTCAACACTCTCCGTCCCGATTGCTTTGGCTGATGGGAGTTTGGAGTCAAGCTACAGATTCCACATCTCCATGGTAGAGGATAGTTCTTACCTCGAGAAGTATGCTCAAGAAAGACAATCTGACAATCTGAGTATTATAAAGATTGTCTTTTTTTTTCAGTGTCTGCTAAAATATCTAGAAAAAATAATTGAGATTCCATGCGCATCTGTCACACTGGCTTGGTTTTGTTTTGACTTTGCTAATTGCCAGGGGATTTTGCTGCAAAAACGAGCCAGAGCCTCTGAGCGAACATACAGTATCTAATCTAGGGATTTCTGTAACAATGAGTGGGTGGAATTTCAAGTGCAACGAGGCCGCAGTCTCTATCTATAAGTCATGAAAAAACTCTTTGTCCACTGACTTCTCTCTCATCCGCCTGAAAGAAACAGGGAAAGTGCAGTAAGACCAAACCAGCTCTTATTCATACATGCTGGGAGGGACGTCTTTTGTTGCTTGAAGTGCTGGATTTTGGCCACTGAAAGGGTGAGTTGGCTTTAAGACATGTGTCCAACACAAGCCATGCAGCTTTCCCTCTGGTTCCATCTCCTCTACCCATAGTTGTTGGGATGGGAGATAGCAGCCCATTATGCATTTTGCTGAGTAGCCCTTTTCATTTCATCACTGGCAGAAGGCAGCTTTCGGATGGCCACTGGGCCAGGGAACACAAACGGTGCCCTGAAAGCAACATTGCTTGGGCCACAAAAGGGTTTGCTTTCCTTGGCAGCCTTCCCGATTCTGACATATTAAGGCTCTGCCAGCTGCTTTTGTCCCTGACAAGTGACTGTCTGCTAGCAACACTAGAGCTTTTCATGGCTGCTCCTTCCATACTGCCCTGCCATGACTGACACTTCCACGGAGAAATCTGGCGTGGCTAGAAAACATTAAACCATCCTTGTGCAAAAGCAGAAGGAGAGAAATGAAAGACACAACCAAAGGTGGTCCACAAATTTTTGTTGGAGTTTAACATAGAAAAACAAAATGGATTAATTCTCCGTTCCCTCCCTGATATAAGTATGACCATCTTTCTTTCTTAAATGTAACTCCCAGAATGCCACACAACCACCATGGAAGGAAGGAAGGAAGCACAACCACCATGGAAGGAAGGAAGGAAGCACAACCACCATGGAAGGAAGGAAGGAAGGAAGGAAGGAAGGAAGGAAAGAAGGAAGGAAGGAAGGAAGAAAGAAAGAAAGAAAGAAAGAAAGAAAGAAAGAAAGAAAGAAAGAAAGAAAGAAAGAAAGAAAGAAAGAAAGAAAGAAAGAAAGAAAGAAAGAAAGAAAGAAAGAATTACTGAGTTGGAAGGGGCCTTTTAGGCCATTGAGTCCAACCCCCTTCTCAATGCAGGAATCTGAATCAAAGCAGATCTGACAGATGGATGTCCAATTCTCTCTTGCATGATTCCAGCGTTGGAGCACTGATCACTTCTCGAGGCACTTGGTTCCACTGTCATACTGTTCTAATCATTAAGAGGTTTTGCCTAATGTTCAGCCTATCCTGTAGTTTCAGCCCATTATTATGCATCCTACACTCTGGGATGGCGGAGAACATGTCCTTCCCTCCCTGTTTATGATTATTTTTCAGGTACACTAGAACCTCGGATAAAGTCCAAACTCCAATCCACAATTTTGGACTTTATCCGATTTTGGACTTTATCCAAATCAAATGGACGATGCATCAGGCAATGTCCAAAAATGGACTTTATCCAAGGTTCCTATACCAAATACCCATACTTGTCAAGTATCCCGGATTGGCTGGGAAATCCTGTATTTTGGTGAGCGTTCCTCCCCTTTCCCGGCGCCATCCCATATTTAGAATGGCGGGGAAAGGGGTTACTGTGCATGTGTGTGCACACAGAACCCACCTGTGCATGTGCAAAGGGGTTCTGTGCATGCACAAAGGAGTTTTTGCTGCGCATGCACACTCGGGCCGGAGCAGTTCCCATATTTTTCAGAGTGGTGCTTGACGGGTATGCAAATATCTCAATTTTATGCGACGCATCCAGTGTGCATGAAAACCGTGACTTTATCCGAATCGGACTTATCCGAGGTTCCATTGTATTTGAAAAGTGATATCCTATCTCCTCTCATTCTCCTTTTCTCAAGACTAAACATGCCCAGTTCTTTCGGTCTTTCCTCATATGGTTTGGTTTCCATTCCTTTGATCATCCTTGTTGCCCTTCTTTATACCTGCTCCAATTTGTTTGCATCTTTGTATAAGTATGGTGCCCAGAATTGGACACATTATTATAAAAGATAGATAGGTCAGTGGTTTGGTGGGGGATTTTTTTCAGATAGATAGATAGATAGATAGATAGATTCTGTCCCTAACAATGAGCCTAAGCCTCAGTAGATTAACAGGCACTTCAATGCTGGGCGTGACTGCTTGTGGAAGAGCAAACTCACAAGCCTGTCATCTGCTCCCTCATGTCAGTGGCATTGCAAAACTCATCAAAAAGCCAAGCTGCCCTTGCTTCTCTCCGCCTAACAACCCAGCTGGTCCTAATCACTCTGATTATTAGATCATTTTCACAAAGTCCCACAAGCCAGTTAATTATTTGCGCACAGCTGAAGTGAGCTGTAAAGCAGGCCGTTTGTAGGACTAACCAAAGCAGTTTGAGGCCGGTGGTGAAAAATGCTGAAGCAATTCAGTTTCAGTTAAGCCTTCTATACACCCTATAACTTCAACGTTGTGTACATTTATATCTTTCAAATTAAAAGAGGGGATTTCCGTTAAAAGCGCTGTTAGCAAACTGTCTCCCAGATCGGTTAAGCACAGCACCCCGTGATTCATGTTAGCATTGCAGAGCTATAGGAATTGTTTCTAAAAGTAGGGGAATAGAGCATGGCCAAACTGGGCAGAACAAGATTTGTCAATTTATGGATCAGCTACCAGGGTGAAAGTTCAAGATGACCACCACCACCACCACAACCCACCTTTGCCTCTAGATTGATTTGTACATCTCTACAAGTTAGTGGTTTGCTTCAGCTTTTGAAGAGTAAGCCATGCTCATACCTGTCAAGTGTGGCTCCAGAAAATATGGGAACTGCTCCAGCCCGGGCATGCATGCACAGCAACAACTCCTTTTTTGCATGCGCAGAACCCCTTTGTGCATGTGCAGAACTGCCTCTGATGTGCATATGTGCAGTAACCCCTTTCGCTGCTGTTCAAAATATGGGACGGCGGCAGGAAAGGGGAGGAACAAGCGCTGAAACATGGGAAATCCCGGCTAATATGGGATACTTGACAGGTATGGCCATGCTGAAATTTGAATATAGATAGTTACATGATGCAATTTGCAAACACCCCAACACACAAAAGAACAAAGCATAAAGAACAATTCATCTCAGTTGAAGGAAATCAATGGCTGAAGTAGCAGTGAATGGCAAAGTCTCCATGGGTAATACCAGTCATTGTGCCCAGTGACTCAAATTGACCTTGCTGGACTCTATGTATTTCCATCTGTTGGCCTGGTTCTACAATTTGCCCTTTATTTTTAAATAGCTCCACTGAGTCTTTATTACATTTAGGACTTTAGTGTGTGTACATGTGGGTTGGATGACTGTGTCTCTTGATAGGATAGGTCAAAAAACTATCTTTTAAAAAATCTCTTCCTGGTCTGTACAGCAAATTTATGCATCACCTCAACAGTAGTTGTTCACTGAGACAGACATGGCACCCCACCTGCGTAGGGTACTGGGAGCTACATGGCATCTCAAAAAGGCATCCCAAGGAACACAATTTTAGCTCCATGCAAGTTTAACATGTAGACCAGTTATGAGATATCTTTTGAATTCTTTGTTTTATGTAGCTGAAAGGGTTATCGGAAGTTAAGATCTCAAGTATATAATTACTCCAATTCTCCAACATACATGTATATTATTGGCCAAACTCTTGTTGCTTAACCTACTATGTCTAGCAAATCCTCACTAGGGTAGCCCATTGAATCAAGGAGGATTTGGTGATTCAACTCCTCTGCAAATCCCATGGATTCAATGGGGCTACCTTAGTGATGACTTACTAGGGTAAGTAATAGGATTTCAGCCATTAACTGCTTAGGCCAATGTTTCCCAACCTTTGGTTTTTGGACTTCAATTTCCAGAAGCCTAAGTCAGTTCCCCAAAGCACCGATCAGCCAATGTAGTGACTTAGTCATCTGGGAACTGAAGTGCCCTTGTGGGGTGTGTGCCCCACATTGGGAACCATTGACTTACAGGTAGATAATAAGCTCCTAGGGAGCAGGGGCATTTTTAAAAATTTTTTTTTGCCTATATAACTCTGGGAGGCAGCATGTCCACTAATGTTACTCTAGGAATTTATAAACAATTTCTCAACTCTTTGGTGTGTGCTACAACCACTCTGATTTCTCCCCAAATATTAGGTATTGTATAGGTTATAGCAGCACTATACATGTGGTTAGGAGACAAGAAAGTATTTTAGCATTAATGTGGGAATTCTCTTCCCACACAGGGACTTCCTTGCAATGGGAGCAAAAGAACCAGAGATGAAGAGAGAGAGAGTTGCATTGTGCTTCAGTATGTATGTAATTTTTTTCAACCAAATCATGTGATGATGTTTTCCTTGGATTTTACCACTCATTTCTGGTGGCATTATTTGTAAAAAAAAGTCAAATGTTCCTCATGAGAACTCAAAATGTTAAAAGGAACTCTTTGTAGTTTCTGATTGCTTCTCTGCAACTATATTGCCACCATGATTAATGCTGTTCCCATCCATGTTTAATTCACTGCGCTGCGAATTAGAATGTCTTGCATCGACTTTACAAACAGGGCAGAAAAACAGAGGGAAGTATTCTCTGCTTCTCTCTAGTAGCCAATTTTGATAATTGGTCCATGCCTGTCAAACGTGGCTCCGGACAATCCGGGACCTGCGCAGAACGGTTCTGCGCAAGTCGCCTTCTACGCATGCGTAGGCTTTTACGCTTGTGTAGAACCATTTTATGCTTGCGTAGAACCCTACGCAATGACTTGCGCAGAAGGGATGCACAGTACCTCTTTCCCCCCACTGCCACATTCCGGGGTTTTGGCAGCTCCGGGCGGGAAATGGCGCAAATCGGTGCCGAAAAACGGGAAATCCTGGCTAATCCGGGAAGGTTGACAGGTATTAATTGGTCACTAGAAGCATCTTGAAGAAAATATTTTTGTAAATACCAAAGGCAAAACAAACAAAATTCACTTCCTGTGTAGTTAGTTTTCTAGATAGTAAGACTCAGAGTGGTCTGGGGATTGTTTAGACATGGAATACCCAATCCAAGTTAAAAAGGCTAGGAAACATTGTGTACATTTTGCTATATGGATCAGTGCGGGACTGAATCTGGGACTTCCTATAAACCTACTGCCATCTGCGGGCAGTTTATGGAAGGGACATCTATTCAGAGAGCCAGACGCCTGCCCGCAGATTCATTGAACACTAGCAGTTTGCAATTGAGGTTTGCTCTTATTCTCCCCAGCCTGGAATGATAATTTAGGAGTAGGTGGGTGGTGGAAACAAGACAGAAAAAGAATAAGAAAAGTCTGCAAAAGTTAAAAGAAGCAGAACTTACTGGAACAAAAAGAAATCCCCCTTCCCATTGTTCTTCTCAGAATTAACCATTAGGATGGAACTTAAATGTTGGCAACCACAGCTGCATTAGAAGGAAGTAGAAAATGCAAAATAAAGAAAGGGGGCAGAGAGAAGAAAAGAGAAGTTCAACTAAAGCAGCTGCAACTTCTGTATTTCACAGTTTGTACAGGGCAAAAGGAGGGGAGATTTGGTAGTGTGCTTTTTGGAGGGAGATGAC
Organism: Bradypodion ventrale; assembly: GCA_035047345.1. NCBI lineage: Eukaryota > Metazoa > Chordata > Lepidosauria > Squamata > Chamaeleonidae > Bradypodion > Bradypodion ventrale. The sequence goes on along the minus strand of JAWDJE010000005.1, from coordinate 12,281,189 downwards.
CTTATAATTCCCACAAACATACCCAAGCAGTTATCCAACAGGAAAATCCCATGCCAGCCCCATTGAAATGAGTGGGAACAAGGCGAGCTTTGCTAAACACCCTTGTTAGCAAGTATTTTCCTCCTCAATATGCAACCGTTCTTTTCAATAGAAAAACCACAGCTCACAAATTAGGCAAGATCCATTTTCTGCACCAGAGACACAGATTAATTGATGACTTATCTATGAAGATGCAACATTTCTTCATAGTGAATATAACCAAGCCTTGTGGCATTGTAAAATACTGACAGTCAAACCAAACCCCTGGAAGAAGAAAAAATGCCAATGTTTCAACCATCCAACAAGCAACAATTGAGGGTCTGAGAAATCAGAATGTAAACTATGTTGGCCTTCAACTCCTAATGAGCGATCACAAAATGGGAGATCAGGAAAGCTTGTGGGATTACACGCAACCAGCTTTTAACTCTTATGGAACCGCAACTTCTAATAATAAGCTCTCTATGTCCTCTAATTCTGCATTTGGCATAAGCTTTCATGGATCAGTGCCTGTTCCACACATTTGCTGAAATATTGGCCACTGGTCCACAAAAGCTTAGGTCATTAATAAATGTCAGTCCTTAATATAAGGATTATGTTTTTGTCTGATACACACTAACACAGCCTCCTTCTCCAGAGTGAAGGAAAGTTTCTGCACCGCTACTCCACAAGTCCGGAGGAAATAGGAATACTATTAGGAAAAAGGAACTTTCCAATCAGTGTTTATGAAGTCCATCTAGCCCAGTGATGGTGAACCTTTTAGAGGCCAAGTGTCCAAACAGAGGGGTGGGGCGAACTCTGTGCTGTGGTGAGGGAGGAAGTGCTCCCATTGGACTGCTGGCCAGAGGGGCAGGGTGAACTCTGTGCTGGGGGGTGGAGGAAGCACTCCCATTGGACTGCTGGGCAGAGGGGTGGGATGAACTCTGTGCTGGGGCGATAGAGCACATGCCCACAGAGAGGGCTGTGAGTGCCACCTCTGGCATGTGTGCCATAGATTCGTCACCACTGATCTAACCCAATATAAACAACTTAAACTGACAGTGTCTGTTCATGGATCCTGGCAGAGGTTTTCCCAAGGCTACCTTTGAGCATCCTTGAGAATGAAACTGGAGTCTTCTGTGGGCACATCACACAATCATGGAAATTGTGAGTTTTCCCTTATGCAAATGGAGGCAGCATCAGGAACCTAGCAATTCTGGAACCCAGGTTGAGAACCGTTATCATAGACGTTTCCATACTTGAAAGAAACAGCAACTCAGGCTGAGAAACTGGAAATTATATGAAACAAAAGACAGATCGACAATGGAGGGATGGCATTTGGAAAGGGCTTCATTTGACCCATGAGTGTTCCTAGAAAAGTGCTGAACACACACACTCCATTCAACTATACACAGACTGATTCCTATCTCTCGCACTGGTAGATCAGGCCTGTACAAAATGTGTGTGCAGATTTCATCCCAATATCACAGCGGGTGGAGAATTGAGCGTCGTCTGGAGTCTGACGAGCTGCATGAAAATAAGCAGCTGTTTGTTATGATGCCTAAAGGGGAAAGCAATCAAATGAAGCAGTGGCAATTTTATCCTTGCTTAAACGTTTTAAAGTGGCACAAACAAGGGCGACAGAGTGCAGTGGGAAGCAAGACAGCTCAACGTTTGGTCTCGGTTTTCCTCCAGCCTTCAGTCATCTCCACCGCAAATCCTGAGCAGCGTAGCTCTGTAATCCCCAGAAGTGTCAGACTGCAAGGAAAAATCAGGGGCAGGGAAATAACATGAAAGAGGCCGCATAGTGCTATGTTCTAGGAAAACGACAAACTGTTTATCTCCAAAAACAAACAAAGATAAAACTCTACAGCGTAGCAGAATTTTAAAGCAGAAACTATAGAACATTAGCCTGGCTGGATTAACCTTTACACTAAATATGCTATAGGTCAGGTCCCTGTTGGAAAGGGTTCACCCTCCTTAGCAATGAAACACTACTATTAAGAATGCAGGGAGGAAGGACATTTGGATCCCCAATGCAGCCTGAGGAAGGCCAAATTATCCATCAACATCTGGACAGCAAGTCAGGGTGCACATCTGCAGATTCTCAAGGAAACTCCAGTTCCTCCATGCAAAGCCAAGCTGTGTATATCTATACAGGCTAAGGATGAGCAGCTTCCAGAAGTCTGGGAGCTACATCTGCAAACATGTTTTTAATGGTCATTTGGATCACCCCTTTCTCCTTCAGTGTTGAAGGCGATACAAAGTTCTTGCTCTGGCACTTCTAATGGCCTCCACTAGTGTTATCTGGTGTTCTTGAAATATCTCTTTGATGTTATCTTTCTGCCTTCCTTTGAGCCTTCCTCTTTGTCGTTCTCTTCTTTTCACCTATGCCTTGTAAGGTATGGAGTTCCCAGACATTCTCTCCAAATGGGCAAACCACTTTATTTGTTGTTTATATATGTAGTTTAAGATCAATTCTATTTCAATTCTTTCCCTTATACTCTCATTCCTGATTTTATCCCTTCTAGTCACTCCAGCAGCCTTCCTCAGACAACTCATTTCCATGGTGACCAACTTTCATTTATGTTTTGGTTTTAAGTGTCCATGCTTAGCACTGGTAACATAAGGCAGGAATGAATGTGCTTTGTATGAGGTATTTCTTTGTGCTGGTTGGTCTTGCCTTATTTATTTATTTAAAATATTTCTATCCTGCTTCCCTCACTCAAGAGTGACCCGAAGCGGCTCAACAACATAATTAAAAACAACAATAAAACAATCCAAAAATCCCATTCAAAATCCCATTTTAAAATCATCTATAAAAATCCCTACCCTCCCAATACAGTAAAAAAACGAACAGGACAAAACCAACATAGGCTAAATAAGACAGCGGTACTGGGAAGTTGATGCATCACCTTATGTTATGCTTATGTTGTAAGCATGGAGCTAACTGTCTCAATATTTGGCTTGTCTAACTGCACTGTATATTAATCTCTTCATCCCTTTTGCCATCTTCAGTAAATATTGTTCCTAGATCACCTCTTTACTTTATTCAAATCAGCAGTGCCTTCTTTTAAAATTGGAAGTTATAATCATGGTGAATGGGACAGTCAAGGAAGGGGCCCTGGAGAGCCAAGCACCACCCCCATCCCACAATATGTGTCATCAGAATTTGAATGCCTCCTCAATTTGATGCTTTGTGCATTTATTTATTACATTAATTTCAAATATTGATCTCCTGGGGTAACTGAGCAGAGAGACACCTGGAAACAGAAACCATTTATAGATGGTGCCTGTACACTTCCTCATATCCACAAGACACAAAATCATATTTTAAAAATAAGAATAAGAGTTTTCATTCTTATAATCATTGGGAAATCCATGGCTGCTGCCGCCCAGGAGAATATCTAATGACGCATCTCTGTGTTCACTTATGCTCTCATAAGAGTTTCACTGTTTAAGAAAGTTACTTTTGGGGGAGAGGGCAATTCTCAGAATCATCAGCCAACCTGCCCCAGGATTCTGTTCACACATGCAATTAAGGAAAGGATAGATCTACTGCTGCTGACATTAAACCGTACAGACAATTTTGACTGGTATTCACCCCAACCTAGATGGAGCACCAAAACAGACTTGGATTGGTTTGTTCAGTGTGTCATCCAAATTTATCATTGCAACTTGTTGCCAGGTTTCGCAAGCCAAGGACAAGCCAAACATCAGCTTAACAAGCCAGGGTTCAAAATGTGACCTCTACATGAAACAAATCCCTCCAAGCTTTGTTCAGTAGGTCCTTATTTAGCACACAAATATTGTCGGAGGGAATGCATAGGTACTTACTTGAATGGCAGAATATAAAGACATCCCGTAAAGCTTCTTGTATTCAGCTCGAATATCCAGAAGGTCAATCTCAGATCTGGACACTAAGATCCTGTTCAATGTGAATTCATCAGTCCCAGCACCCTATTCATAAAAAAAGAAATCTGTGTTTTGGATGTATAACCTACTTTGTTACTGTATATAACTCAGTATAAACTGTACTTTTTTCAAAAAACACACATACAGAGCAATCACAGTATTAAAACTAGAAACACAGAAAGCTAAATTCAATCAAACCATGAAGACTCATTTGTCTTCTTTGGCCAATATCTGAATTAAGACTTGATTGGATCCATTGTGCATCTGCAACTGTTTTGACTCAACTATTAATCTGATGTTTTTATCGCTCAAATTATTGTTCTTATCATTATTTCACGTTTTTGTCATTGTATACTATGTTGGCAAGATTTCCCTTAAAAGGTAGTCAAGAAATCTTACAAATAAATTTTAAAAAATGAACTAACATGCCACAAATATGGCATTAATAACTATTTAATTAATTCCCTAATTCTCTCCCCTTGAGGACTGCCCATAACGTTCTCCTACTTTAAAATAATTTAAATGGCATATAAATCTACAACAGCCATAAGAATGCATCCATTGAACCTGAGATGGCATCACAAGCTAGGCTGATACAGAAAGAGATTTGGTATTACAACTCCCCAAAACTGTAGTCAACATAGGTGTAAAGTTCCTAAGTTCCCAATTATTTCCCGCCAAAGATACAAGGAGAAAAGCTGTGGATGCAAATGATCCCACCTAAAGGTAAAGCTGGCCAGGTTATCCTGCTATAGTAATAGAGTAGACCATACTGCCAGCGACTCAATGCTGAGTGTCAGGTGGCGGTTAACTAACCTGACAACCCTGAGGATTAACGGCCTTGGGTGGCAAAGTCCGCAGGGCAAGGTGATGGTCCCCAAGTGGATTAAATCCCACTTGAATCCATCTTGATGGAGGGCAGCAGCTTCATCAATCCTGGCTTGAGGCTGATGAGAATTTTGCGTGCCAAAAGGGCTCAGGACCAGAAAGTGACTCATGGAACTGGATCTGTGGTATGGATGTCACGCTGTGATGTGGAATGGAAATGGAAGGCCACTGTTCCCAGGACAGTCTTCATGGCTGATCGCCATGAGGCTCGGCAATATTTGGAATCAGATACAGCAGAAGAAGAAAAAAGGTAAAGCTGGGAGGGGTCTATATCTGAAACCTCAAAGCATCCTTGCCAGGCAACACACACAACACTTGGCTAAAAGCAGTGGCGTAGTGGAGCCAGGGCTCACAAGGTCAAATTACTGGGACTTTTTAATTAACATGAACAATTCTGTGGCCTGCCACCTCATCCCCTTTCAAGCTTCATGGTTCCCTTTGGGTTTGGTTGCAATTGGCACAATATTGGAGAAAACTAACATGTTTTGCCAACAACCAAATATAAGTGTGAGTTCTTCCAGCCATAATGCAAACCACTTTGGGGTGAAATTCTGCTGTAAAGCACACACACACACACACACTCTCTGATGCCACTGCTTTTAAAGTGCTTTTTTGAGCCGTGGCTATGAGTGCCTTGATCTTCAAATTTTACTACTGCAGACCTGGGTAGATGGACCAACCATCTGAGATGGTATAAGGTGGCTTCCTACAGTCTTACCTTCAAACTCTTGTTCAGTCTTTCAGCAAAGAATGCAGGTGTATTGTTCACACATTTAACTGTGAAAAGAAAGAACAGTTCAAAGTAGACGCACGTGCCTGTTATGAACCCAAGGAGTCAATCCTCTGAATTCAACTAGAGAAGGACCCATCAACCCAATTGCCTTTCTCCCAAAGCCAGCCTAAAATGCTTGCTGCTTCAAGATGCATGGAGGTTTAGGGTTAGGGAAATCTTCTCTAGGTTTCTCCTATCTCTTGTAGCTAGAGACAAAATCTTTCCCTGGTTGGTATTTCACAACAGGTAGTCCAGGTAGCAATCAGTCCAAGCTAGCAAATGTAATGTAGCATCGGCCTTTGGTTAAGGTACCTTTTTTAGACACCTGAACCCTTGTTACTCCAAAAATATTTTAAAAATTATTAAAAATAAGTTGCAAAGAATACAAATTCCAAAACATTATAAGAAGACAGATGTTAAATAAAAAGTAGAAAATAAGACAGATATTTCCCAAACTCAAACGAAAATAATAAAGTCCTAATTCTAAGTAATCATGATGCAAAGCCATCCTCAGAGCTGTCCCATGCCCCACTTTCTCATAAAAGGAAAGCTGGGAATGCAAGCCAAGGTTTTTAACCGGAAAGGTTTCCTGGAACTTCATGATCTCGGGCGCACTGTCAAGGACATGTTTACAATGCCTTCGCCAGCAGTTATTTCTTACTGCCGCCCTCTTGTGGGAAATTATGGTAATTGCCTTTGCAGTGCTGTTCCTGCAGGATTAGTTAAATGTGAGCATTTCCAGAAGGAACTTCTGTGAAAATGCAATTAACCTTTTATTGTGAAAGTGCAAAAAACAGATTAGGAGCTGTTAGCATTCGGGGGCTCCCAAAATAATCAATACAGTAACACAGGAAGTAATTACACCTTTATGAAAAGAACTTTTCAAAAGTCCAGACCAGAAGTTCCCAACCTTTTCAAGCCGGGGGCCAGGCCATGCTCTCAGTCAACTTCGAGGGCCGGGTGGCCGTTTTGCCCTGCCTGCACGATGGGGATGGCCATTTTGTCCCAACAGCTTAAAACAGGGTGGCCATTTTGTTTCTCAAATGCCCTTGGAGGGGTGGGGTGGGGCACATGAAATGGTGCTGTGGGCTGGATCCGGCCCACGGGTCTTAGGTTGGGAACTTCTGGTCCAAACAAAAGTACACATGTTAGTCTGTTGCAGGGGGAAAACAAGGAAATAATATAAAGGTATCTTATTTGGCTTAAGTCTTTGTGAACTGTAGTTCATCTCAAGAAATGGTCCATAGTCCAGAAAAGCTTATGACAAATAAAAATTATTATGTTCTTAGTCTTCAAAGCATTACAACACTCCTTCATTGTTTTGTGTCTAAAAAAAGTCAGGTTTTTATTTAAAGTCTGAACCTATAATAATCTTCTTCTTCGAGTGTTGTATCCAATTCCAAATATTGGCTATCCTCACAGCAATCAGCCATAAAGATTGTCCTGGGGACAATATAATGCAGTAGCCTTCAATTTGCCTTCTGCATTGTAATGTGACACCCATATCACTGATCCAATTCGGCAGGTCACTTTCTGGTCCTTCGCCCTTTTGGCATGCAAAATTCTCATCAGCCACAGACCAGTATTGATGAAGTTGCTGCCCTCCATCAAGATGGATTCAAGTGGGAAATAATCCACTTGGGGACCATCACCCTCCCCTGTGGACTTCGGCACCTAAGGTCGTTAGTGCAAAAGCACAAATCTATGTATGCTTAACAGCATCTGTTAAGCTGCAAGATTCAAGGATATTGCTTTCTTACCAATGGCCAACAGTAAGTCTTCAAAGTGTCCAGAGAGTTCACTCTTTAGGCTGTCTTCTATCTTCTTGCCGCTGAGCTTTCTATACTCATCAAAAGCTTTAAAAAAGGAGATAAGAGCACAAACTCTGTAAGTACTTTATCTGAACAAAATGTGCCTGGGTATTTATAGTTATACAGCCCCAGCCAGGTTGAGCTATTTATTTATTTATTTAGGATTTGTATTTGTATGCCACCCTCTCACCCAAGGACAACTCAGGGCAGTGGCAACAACATAGGTGTTATACAAATACCCCTTTAAAATTCTATTAAAACTATTAAAAACCATCCACATTTAAAAGAAACCCACCCCTCCCCACCCAAAAGTAAAAGGGACATATAACTCTTAACAGAGCCAACGAGCGGGAGTCAGAGCCCCGTCGGCCCCCCATACTTGTCCTGCCAGCCAGGTTTTAAGCCCTTTCCTAAAGGGCAGCAATTCTGTCTGCAGCCATAGGTCTACTGGGAGGCGGTTCCACAGGGTCGGGGCGCACATGGAGAAGGCCCTCCTCCTTGCGCTAGAGAGCCGATGGAACACAGAGAGAGCTTGTTTTACTTCCGCTTCCAGGAGTGGCAAGGACAGTGTGGGCTGGATGGATTGGTGTTGGGGGCTGGATCCGGCCCACAGGCCATAGTTTGGGCACCCCTGAGCTATACAGCACATGAGCTATACAGCCCATGCCACCCTTGCTGCTCTTGGAAGTGGAAGTAAAATGTACCTGTACGGGCTTGTTTTACTTCCACTTCCAGAAGTGGCAAGGGCGGTGTGGGCTGGATGGATTGGTATTGGGGGCTGGATCTGGCCCACAGGCCGTAGTTTGGCCACACCTGAGCTATACAGCACATGAATCCTTGTCCATTTCCCCCACTCAAAACATACACAAAGCCATTAACATTGGCTATATGGAAGCATTCTGGGGTGGGTGGGGGAACTGGCTTTCACTTTTGATTTCATAAAACAAGAGTCAAGGTAGGGTTGAAAGTTTTTGCACAATGGCTGATGAAAGACAGGTAGTGCTAGATATATTTGGGGAAGCAATTCAAAACCCTGATATTGTCATACATACTCTCTCTCTCCCTCCCCCCTCTCAAAATAATTCGAGTCAATCAAGTCAAGTTGCTGACCTTGACAATTTTTAATGTTGATGTTTGCCCTTTATGCATGGGAAACTCATTAAAGATTTGTTTTCCTCCATTACAGAAGGGAACAGAAGATGATGTGCCCCATTCAGAACATAAGGTTTGCATGGACAGGTATCTCTGCACACAGCTAAATGTTCTCCCCAGATCTGTCACTTTCTCCCTCCTCCATCTATGGGTCCATTCCTGTTTGTTCCTCCCATTTGTGTTGAGCAAGGGAAAGGCTTCTACCTGTCAGACAATGGAAAACATAGAGCAGAAGATGGGAAAGAATCTCTCAGAAATCCAGATTCTCGGCTGGAGAATCCATTTGGCACCTCCCAAGTTTCAGTCTGAGATGAAAGCCACCTTGCCCCAGAAATTAGCATGCCTAGAAGACTTGCTTTTAATTGCATTCAAAATAATACGCACATTTTTAACATGAAAAGACATTCAACTGAAAAACATGTCCACCCTCCCTTGAGCCGATAGGAGCAACACATCATAAAAACGCAAACATTAGGGGGGAAATGCATACAAATCATCTGTATGTTATATAAAGAAATGTCTACGGAAAATGCATACTAAGTTCCATGCAGTACAAAAAAACGAACATGCTACAACACTGGAAAATACTTTGCAATTTGCTCCAGAACTGGCACAAGTAAATTCAAAGTATTTTTCAACGATTTCACATGACATAAAGATTGATTCAAACCAACCTGTCCTTTTTTCCTTTCCAGTCTCGGCTTTTTTCTTCTGCCACTGGGGGCTTCTACTTTCTTCTGTCTACAATAATCTGAATGATGTTTTGCCTATGTGATTGTTTTAGTTCTACACAAGGACTGGAGGGTGACGATGGCTGGTTTTCTGATGCCATTGTAAACTGGGGCATAATGTTTTGGGACAGAAGGACTACCATCCCCCACAATCTTTCACCCTAGTCTCTTAAATATCTTTTGCTTACTATTTTTAAATGAAACTATTGAGTCTAGATACATACACATACATAAACAAAGGAAGATAAGCACTGATATAAAATCAAAACAACTCTGGCAAACTTCAGCAGACTATAGTGTTTCCACGTTATGTGTGTAAGATTTACATTTATAAATAAGTTTTGAAATGTGTCCCTTTTTTCCTACTGCAGTGCCGTGCAACCCTTTAAACTAGTGATGGTGGACATTTTAGAGACCGAGTGCCCAAACTACTGTCTGCCGCCCACCTTACTGCAGACCATACCTGCCAAGTATCCCGGAGTGGCTGGGATTTCCCGTATTTCTCCACTCATTCCACCCCTTTCCTGCCACCATCCCGTATTTGAACGGCGGAGAAAGGGGTTACTGCACACGTTCACCCATTGCGAATGGGCTCTGCGCGTGCGCAGAGGGATTCTGTACATTCGCAGATGAGTAGTTGCATGCGCAAAAGGGGTTCTGTGCATGTGCAGATGAGTTGTTGCAGTGCACGCGCACCTGGGCAGGAGCAGTTCCCGTATTTCCAGGAGCCGCACTTGAGAGGTATGCTGCAGATAGGGGAGGGAGGAAGCGCTCCCATTGGGCTGCTGGGCAGGGCAACCTCTGTGCTGGGGCGACGCCACATGCGCCCACAGAGAGGGCTCTGCATGCCATAGGTTCACCAACACTGCTTTAAACTGCCCCAGCAGCTTGATAGCAGGGCATAAAAAGAAAGCTGAGGATTGGCAAAAGGGCCCTATCAAATTAGGTAGAACTTCATGCAGCTTCAGATCAAACTGCATTGGTCTGACAGATCAATGTGAAAAAACCTGAGGTCTTTGAGGCCACCTAATCCACAGTGGTTGGGCTTTGCGTCTACCTGATTCACAATTGCAATATTGTTACATCCAAAGTCTTATGACTGGATATGAACAAAAAATGGGAGGAAACTGCAAGTGGTTTTTGGAGAAATAAAAATAAATAGAGAATTGGAGTCTCTCCTATCGCTCACAGACAGACATTGTTTTGTCCCTACTGTGGATATGTTTGTCTCTTGACAAAAGGATTTACATCTCCCCAGTTAGGGACTGTGGTGGCTCAGTGGTTAAGAAGCTCACCTTATTAGTTGGAAGGCTGGCAAGTTGGCAGTTTAAGACCCGGGTACTGCAGGACGGAATGAGCGCCTGTCTCTGCACCAGCTCCTGCCAACCTAGCAGATCGAAAGCAAGAAATTGCATGTAGATAAATAGGGACCACTTTGTTAGGAAAAGATCTTGGGGACATGAAAGGAGCCTTATTCGGGCATCCCCTGAGCAGAGTTCCTCTAGCAAAAATCCTTTCAACCCAGAATAATTTCTGAAAATGAAATTATTATTATTATTATCTCCCCATTTCTGTCCTGGAACCTCTCAAAGCTCGACACCTTAATGTAAAAACTCATCAGAATATTCTGAAATACACTGACAGGGACAGTCACATGTTCAAATCTTAAACAATTTCTGAAAAAATGCATTTTCATATAAACATCTGCAGTTAATCCAAGCCAATACCTTATTAAGCCACTATCTTTGATAAAAACTTACTTTCTCTGTTTGCCCCTTTCTACAACCTAGCAGTTTGAAAACAAGAAATTGCAAGTAGATAAAGAGGTATCGCTTTGGTGGGAATGGTAACAGCATTCCGTCCATTCCAGAGTCTAGTCATGGCTACCAGATGACCACGGAAATGTCTGTAGATGGACAGTGCTGGCACTTTGGCTGTAAATGGAGATGAGAACCACCCTCCTAGAGTAGAACATGATTGGCTTTTGAGCAAGGGAGACCTTACTTTGGATAACCGTATTCTAAAGTAGACATCTCTCCTTTCATGGACTATTCAAACACCACAGATCCCAGCTGGCCCCTTACTTAGTTTTAGCTGAGGGATGCTGCTGAAGCAGAGAACTTCAACAAACTTCTCTTCATCTGTTCCCCACTTCTTCTCCCCAGCATTGTACAGGATCTAGAAAATATAAGATTTGAAAGAGGAAGAAAAAGATGACATCTCTTTTGCATTGTCTGTGTTAGGTTCTGAAAGAGGTACTTTTTGGGCCATGAATCAGTTCTATTATTCATAGAACCATTGTCACCATCGTAAAGTTATGCTTTTGAACCACAGCTTCCAGAACCACCCCTACTCTGCAGCATGCCAGTGGCCAAGCTTGTCTGGGAGTTTCTGGGATTAGTCATCTAAAAGAGTAACTTTTCCAAGCTCTTGTCCAGAGCATACCTGTCAAGTATCCCGGATTGGCCGGGATTTCCCGTATTTCTGCGCCAATTTTCTCCATTTCCCGCCCGGAGCTGCTGCTACCCCGTAATTTGGCAGTGGGGGGAAAGGAGTTACTGCGCATCCCTTCTGCGCAGGTCCTTTCTACACATGCGTAGAAGGGTTCTGTGCAGAAGGGGATGTGTAGAAGCCTTCTACGCATGCGTAGAAGTGACCTGCGCAGAACGGTTCTGCGCAGAACGGTTCTGCGCAGAACGGTTCTGCGCAGGTCCATTCTACGCATGCGTAAAAGCCTTCCACGCATGCGTAAAAGCCTTCTACGCATGCACAGAAGTGACCTGCGCAGAACGTTTCTGCGCAGGTCGCTTCTACGCATGCGTAGAAGGCTTTTACGCATGAGTAGAATGGACCTGTGCAGAAATGTTCTGCGCAGGTCCCGTAATCTCCGGAGATGCGCTTGACAGGTATGGTCCAGAGGCATTAAAATCCAACTTTGCTCTCCCGGCAGTGTTCCACACCAATCACTGTTGGATGACACTAATCTCATTTTACAAAGACTATATCACAAGAACATACATTTTATCCACATCTGGATAGATATCACAAGCGTTTATGCTGACCAATGCTGTTTCCAGCATCTGAAATAAGCCTCTATAGTTTGCTGGGGATTAAAAGTCTGTCTGTATGTTGTAAAATTCAGCTCTTATTCCCAAATATGCCAAACAGACTTCCCAAACTTGGCCATGCAACAGAAGTTTTGGATTATAATTCTTACAATGGCCAAAGGTCAGGAATAATGATATATTTTGGAACTCCCAACATGTAGAATCCATTAGAATAGAAAAGGGTGGAAGGCTTGAAACCCAATATCTTTCTGCTGCCTTGTTCTTCATTTTCTATTCGAATTCTGTATCTTTTTTAGAGATGGGTTCCCCAGGTTTTGAGAAGAAGAGACCAACACACTCAAAGACATGGAAATCTAGCTGTCTGAGTCAAGTTCAAGTCAAGGAACTTTCTAATTTTGAAACCCTTTGATTGGCTCAATCTTAAATCACCATTACCTGTGCATCTTTCTTTGCGGCCTGTTCATCTGCTCTTTGACCTTCATCTCTTCTGCTCTGCAAAAATGGGAAAAATATCTTAAGCCCCAAAGGAAGGTCCATCAAAAGGTAATACAATTTCTTAACACTTTACACATCAAACCTGAGAGCTACCAGGTACAAAATGTAGGGCATTAAAGAAACAGGGAGGCAACAAAGAACCTAAGGATGAATTAAGAAACAGAATACAGTAGACCCTCGATTAACGACAAAGCTTGGTTCCCCAAGTCATGTCATTACCTGGATTTTGACGTTGTGTGGGTGGAATTCTTTCCACCCATTTTTGGGTCCCTGCCACCCCCGCCACCTCTGGGAGGCTCGGGGGAGGCGATCTAAGCTGTTTCTGACCCCACCAGACCTTTTCTGACGCTGCTCCAAGCAGAAACCCCAGGATATAAACCCCTTCGTCTGCTGCAGGTTTTTGCGTGTAGCAGCATCGGAAAAGGTCTGGTGGGGTCAGAAACAGCTTGGATCGCCTCCCCCGAGCCTCCCAGAGGTGGCAGGGTGGCGGGGACCCAAAATGGGCAGAAAAAATCCCGTCATGATGCGTTTTACTTCCGCTTCCAGGAGCAACGAGCATGGCGTGGGCCAGATGAATCACAGTAAACCCATTTGTGTGGATTCATGGGGGCTTCTGGGAATTGAAGTCCAAGAACATCTGGAGTGCCAAGGTTTGCCATCACAGTCCTAGGAAGTGGGAAGCATGTCATGACTGTGGATCACCCAGTATACCTCAACTAACTGTTCACTCACCAGTGCGTCTGACTTGTGGTAATGACAGACTGCCAAAGCAGAGACCTGTTTTAGCTCAGCTCAAGAGCCAGTTGCCGACACAGTGGAAATGAAAGAACTGGAAGGAAAAGCCATTTCTGAACATGCATGGTAGGGTCGGCAGGTCCACCTTTTCCTTTTCTAATTAAGCTCAAAGCTCTGAGATTGGGTTTCCAAACATCTGCAGAATCCATCAGTGTGGATTCACAGAGGCCATGAAGAAGAACAGAAATCTGCAGGCCAAGTAATGGTAACTAACAAAAGATAAAACCATGTATATTAGTGCAACTATGAACAGTGAATACACTGCATGGATTTCCTGAAGGATCTCTTACATCTGCCAAAGTCAGCAAGGCTTTCCTGAAGTCCCCAGTTGTGTCAGAGCTGATGTCATCTCCAAGGCTCTTCTTGTAGACTGAAATAACACAACAACCGAGAGATAAGTTCAGTGTCATTTGCTTAAACCAGTGGCAGTGAGAAAGGCAGTGCATATGAAAAGCACATAATAATTGTCTTCACAGTTTCCAAGGCAGTCAAAACCTACCCTACCCTCTTGGTCTTGTTGATTCAGAACATGAATTGAATCAGGATCATCTCTTTATTGAAGTGGTACCCTAGGTCCACAAAGCAGGAAATGATAACTTTGGAGAAAGGGGGAAGACCTTGGCCTTCACCACCATTGTGGGTTACATCAGGCTTAAAAAAGAAACTCCTAGTTGAAACCCAAGTGACCCAGATGTCCACTTCCAGATTCCTTCTCCTCCATTCTCCTCCTGTGGTCTCTGAAAGTCATGGGAGCCTGAGAGAACATGCTTTGCCCACTCCTGTCTGTACTCAGTGATAGAGCCCTTCTCCCCAGAGCAGAAAATCCTAAATTCAAGGTCTGATATGTTCAATTAGCAAAGGAAAATCCTGCTCCTAAATCCTTGACAGCTATTGCCAGTCAATGTCAACAATACAGGGACAGATAGACCTAGTCCTAGGGTATTACTTAGCATAAAGCACCTTCTAGGGACTGCAATGGCTTAGTGGTTAAGAAGCTGAGCTTTAAGACTGGGAGGCCGGGGTTCGATACCCAAACACTGCACGACAGAGTGAGCTCTCGTCTCTGTCCCAGCTCCTGCCAACCTAGCAGTTCGAAAGCAAAAAATTGCAAGTAGATAAACAGGTACCACTTCGGTGAGAAGGTAAACAGTGTTCCATGAACTCGGGTGTCTAGTCATGCCTGCCACATGTCCATGGAAACGTCTGCAGATGCAGACAGCACTGGCTCTTTGGCTATAAACAGAGATGAGCACTGAACCCTAGGGTCGGATACGACTGGTTTTTGAACAAGGGCGACTTTAACCTTTACTAAGGAACAGCATGAGAACAGTGTGCCGAAAAGATACCAACAACTAAAGTGTTTTTAAAAAGAACTTTAAATATTGTTTGGCTCAATTAAACATCTGCTTTCTCTCGTCCCTCCGCTCTGTGGAACTAGGAGGGATGCCAAAACAGATAAAAATGGCTCCCCACCTCTCTCCTACCCAAATGACATGTCATATTTTTTTTGCAAAATTCAAATTTTTGGCAGGGAAAGAACATGATAAGTAATGGGATTAGAGCAACTGTGAGGAAATAATTTAACCCCTTCTTCCCCAGTGCTGGGCCCTGGGAAATCCTTCTCCTGAAATCATTCTTGGCTAATTTCCACCCCCAAGCAAGCAAGAGTTTCATAAGGGGAGAGTTCCCATATGAATCTGCTCCCCCCCCATGTGCCTTTGTAAGTCACATGGAGGCAAGAGGGCTGCTTTATCTCCTACCACTTGATGATGCTCAATCCCATAATTCTGCCTGGAGGTGTTCCCACCAAATTGTGGGCTTGGGAGTTCATTTCCCCCCATAAGATCCTTCCCTAGTGAATCACCCCAGGTGCTGAAGTTATTCATTGCAGCTTCAACATTGACCAGCTTAATAAAGCTGTTGTAAGCATGGCTCCAGGACAACATCTACAAAATGTGCCAAGCCCTTGGTAATGTTACATAAATGCAGTGAGCATTAACCAGGTGCTTCTAAGCCTCAGGGCATTCCATCTGGGTTAGTTCCAAGGATGCCACTAAACAATTAAGTGGTGATCATTCATTTGGAGTGACCGCAGTGTTAAATGTTTCCAAACAGGTTCATTGCTGTTCGGTAAGCCTGTTCTGCAAACGTGTTTTATTTCCTTTGCTCAGCATGCACGATTCCCTGTTGGAATACAATGCATTCCAGTGGGAAGCTAAATCTGCTTCAAGGGGTGGCCTTTGGCCACCTCACCAGCCAAACAGCCATAATTCTTCCAGATATTAATCAAAGCCAGAACTCTGCCACTACGCAAGAGCAGGACCTTGCTCAAGTCCAGACTTCACTGGGCTGCCTGCCTTAAACTTTCCAATCCATCTTGCTCAGCTTGTCTATAGCTCAGCAATTTATCTCCCCCAAAAGCCAGGCTCCCCTTTCTCATAGTGAAAGCAGTTTGGGACAAGATGCAAAAATATGCAATGCAGACAGACGGTGGGAAAGCATTCCTGAAAGTCGGCTTCTTCTTCTTTCATGTCTAGGCCAGACCTGAAACTAAAATGAAGGGACCTTTTGGTGAGTTCACTCTGTAGTTCCTTTCACCTGGCCCAGTGTGAGAAAGACTAGCTGGCCACACAAGGTTGCCATTACCAGGGTACACCCAGCTGTGGTTCAAAAATACCACAATCTTCAAGGAGGCTCTTTCTACGTACCCCAAAAGCAGGCTAACCACAAGCTAAAACTAAAGAAAGGAGATACAAGTTGATAGATCCTAATTGGAACTCAGAGTCCAGTACAATTATGTTAAACTGGATGAAACCTAACAGTGTGTGTTGATAATAGCTTTTGAAGAAACAAACCGTATGTTTGGCTACTTGAGCATACAGTAACTTCAAAAAAAGGGGGGGGATTGCGCACACACATATAGGTAAAGGTAAAGGTCCCCCTTGCTCGAAAGCTAGTCGTATCCAACTCTAGGGTTCAGTGCTCATCTCTGTTTATAACCAAAGAGCCAGCGCTATCTGCATCTGCAGACGTTTCTGCAGAGCTGTGGCAGGCATTACTAAACACTGGAGTGCACAGCATGCTGTTTACTTTCCCCTGGAAGTGGTACCTATTTATCTCCTTGCAATTTCTTACTTTCGAACTGCTAGGCTGGCAGGAGCTTTGACAGATGACAGGAGCTCACTCCGTTGTGTAGCACTCGGGTCTTGAACTGCTGGCCTGCCGACTTTCCAGCCATCAAGTTCAGCATCTTAACCTCTAAGCCACCACAGTCCCACATATACATACACACATAAAAGATCGTTCTCTCTTTCTCTTTGTAAAGATCTATTTTTTAACAAAAAAAACTGTTCTCAAGCAGCAATATGAAACTCTCAGTCAAGGCTCTCTTGTGCTCTTATCTCCAATCAATAATGAAAGATAAAAAACTATTTAAAGCCCACAAGCTGTTGCATGCAATTGTGCTCTGCTTTCCACCCCAGGAAAATGATGCACTAGAGCAGGGGTGTGCAAACTTGGCTCTCCAGAAGTTCTTGGACTTCAATTACCAGAAGCCCAAGTCAGCACCTGCTGATCAGGGCTTCTGGAAATTGAAGTCCAAGAACACCTGGAGAGCCAAGTTTGCAGACCCTTGGCCTAAGCCAGTATTTCTCATCCTTGAGTCCTCAGATTTTCTTGGACTTCAGTTCCCAGGAGTCCTGATCAACAGGTGTGCAGACTTGCGCTTCTGGGAATTGAAGTCCAAGAACACCTGGAGAGCCAAGGTTGAATAACACTGCACTAGAGCCTATAGCCGAATTGACACATTTAGAGTTGAGCTGTACATTGTAAGCTTTGTGAACAATGGCCCAAATGTGTAAAAATGGTGTCTGGACCTACAAATCCACTTTGTTTCAGTTTCCCAGCCAAACAAAGATTTAATTTTAATTTAATTTTTCAACTTGTTCGCCGCCCACTCAGGCAAGCTCAACTCGGGGCGGCTTACACAATCTAAAAACCTAGCACAATAAAAACAATTTAAAAAACCCCACCCCCATTAAAACTACCACCCACCCCAAGAAGGAGAGAGAGGGTGCATCTTATGGTAAGAGCCAGCGAGCAGAAGCCACATTGCCCTCAGGGTTCCACACCTGCCCCGCCAGCCAGGTCTTAAGTCCTTTCCTGAAGGGCAGTAGCTCCATCTGCAACCGTAGCTCTACTGGCAGAAGGTTCTAGAGGGCCGGTGCGGACACGGAGAAGGCCCTTTTTCTTGTGCCAGAGAGGTGGATTCCCCTGGTCTATGGAACAATCAGGGAGCCCCTCCGATCTGCTCTGGTTGGTCGAACAGATGTTCTTAGGGCGATGCGGTCTCTTAGTTATCCTGGCCCACAACCATATAGGGCTTTAAAGGTCATCACCAGCACCAGATTCACCTCTGATGACCTCAAGGGATGGCCTAAATCACAGTGGTGAACCTTGGCCACTGTTCTTGGACTTTAATTCCCAGAAGCCCTGACCAGAAGGTGTACTGACTTGAGCTCCAAGAACAGCTGGGGTGCCAAGGTTCACCAGCACTGGCCTAAAGCAACAATCTGAAAGTCATTAAATATTTTGGTACCCAATGCAACTCCTTGAAAACCAGTGTGGTATATTTTCTGCATGGTATTCCTGCCAGCAGTCCAACTGTTGTATACTAGCAGTAGGCATGTGGCAGGTATGACTCAACACCAGAGTGCATGGAATGCAGTTTACCTTCCCACCAAAGTGGTATCTATTTATCTACTTGCAATTTCTTGCTTTCAAACTCCTAGGTTGGCAGGAGCTGGGACATAGATCAACACTCACACCATTGTGCAGTACTCAGATCTTGAATTGCTGACATGTTGACCTTCTAGTCATCAAGTTCAGGGTCTTAACCACTAAGCCACTGCAGTCTACAAGGCTAAATAATGCACATCACAGTAATCTAAATGCAGAAGCTAGCAATGCTTGAATTACTACACAAGAATAGCCTTGCTGGAACAGGCCACAGGAGCCCATCCAGTCCAGCATTCTGTCTCACACAGTGGCTCACCATTTCCTTCAGGGTATTATTCCCAAGGAGATGCCTTCACCTGCTTAGGATTCCCTGGAAATGGCATTGAGAGATATCTTGCCTATCTCTCCAACCCGGAGGTTGTCCTTAAGTATCCATAATTATATCCATTGATACCCTTGTCCTCCATGAACTTGTCTAATCCTTTCTTAAAGCTGTCAAGACTGACAGCTGTCACCACTTCTTCTAGCAAGGAGTTCCATAGACCAGTGATCCTCTGGGTGAAAAAGTACTTTCTCTTATTTGTTTGAGAACTAGTACCCAAAAGTTTCATGGAGTGTCCCCTAGTTCTAGTGTTGTGCGATAGGGAAAACAGTTTTTCCTTATCTACTTTGTCCACACCGTGCATGATTTTATAAATGTCAATCAGGTCACCTCTTAGATGCCGTCGTTCAAGAGTGAAAAGGCCCAACCGTTGCAACCTCAGATGGTAAGGAAGGTGTTCCAGTCCCCTACTCATTCTGGTTCCCCCCCTTTGTACTTTCTCCAACTCCATAATATCCTTCTGGAGGTATGGCGATCAGAACTGTACACAGTATTCCAGATGGGGCCTCACCATAGATTTATAAAGAGGCAAAATGACACTTGCTGACTTATTTTCTATACCCTTCCTAATGATCCGTAGCATTGAGTTTGCTTTTTTCACAGGTCTTCACTGTTCAAGAAAGGACACAGTTTCTGGGCTCGCCAAAGCTAGGTCCAGGCAATTCAAGCCATTGAGTTGACCTGATCCTTTAGGACACTCAAACTGCACACCTATTATTTCAGTGGAAGCACAACCCCATTCAACACAGGCCAGTCACCCAATTCCCAAGCTTCAGTCTGAATCTCCATTCAAGGACAGCTCTCTAGGGCTGTACACTGGGAAGATAACAACATGGCAACTGCCTAGTAGGCAACCAGTCAAAACTTTCATCACCTGTATAATATGCTTGGGATACTTCTTTCATTTGCTTGCTGGTCCTGGAGGCAAGGATCTCGATCAAGACTTTCTCATCTGTTCCAGCACCCTGGGGTTGAGAATGTGAAGATGGTGGAGGAAGTATTAGGACTTTTCCACTCTACAGTTTATTACAGAGCAACTCCAAGGAACCTACTAGCTAGGCCATGCAGAACAAACCACAACATGAATTTTAAATGCGAGCTATGATGTCAAAAGAGGTCATTTTTAAAAAACTCTAAAAATTCTGTGTAGAAGGAGGAGTGGAGGAAGAAAGAGGAGATGAACATCATCCAGCTAACATAAAAGGTACAGGTAAAAGTTGCCCTTGCTAGAAGGTCAGTCATACCCGACTCTAGGGTTCAGTGCTCATCTTGGTCTACAGCCAAAGAGCCAGCATCATCTGCATCTGCACACATTTCCATGGACATGTGGCAGGCATGACTAGACACCGGAGTGCACGGAATGCTGTTTACCTTCCCACCGAAGTGGTGCCTATTTATCTATTTGCAATTTCTTGCTTTCAAACTGCTAGGTTGGCAGGAGCTGGGACCGACGGCAGGAGTCTCGACCCGCTGACCTTCCAGTTGTCAAGTTCAATGTCTTAACCACTAAGCCACCGCAGTCCCAGTTAAAATAAAAGTATCTATATTATTATTTGAATGTGAGCTTAAACTTTTCAACTGAAACCATTGGGATGCATCAGTATCTTCATTCCACCTATCTTGATTCATGGATAAACTGCCAGTTAAAAGGTATGAACTAACAGTTGAGAATAAGGGCTGAGTTGCCTGTGTTGGCAAACCTTGGCACTCCAGGGGTTCTTGGTCTTCAATTCCCTGCATATGTGCAGTGAACCCATTCGTTTGGATTCACAGAGACTTGGGCTTCTGGGAATTTAAGTCCAAAAACACCTGGAGTGCCAAGGTTCACCATCACTTAACTAAGCCATTTATTGATCAATTTTGTAGGTTAAATACATCAATTTTTAAAAACTCATTTGAGAGAGGGTGAGTAATAATTAATTCTACATTATTGGCACACATGTGTCACCTTCTGCATGGAAATAACATGTGCATACACACTAGAACTGAGATCCTTAAGAGACTCCAGTTCATCAGAATTGGATAGCGCCAATTATAGCTGCTGAAATTGATGGCTGATGCCCCATCAGAATCATTATGGGTCACAAAATATAGAGGACAACAGAAAGGTGGGGGGACAACCACCAGTAGAGTATTCTCCTGTTTGGAGGGGTTTTCTTTACAGGGAAATGCTGCCCTTTTTGTACTGAAAAACTTCTGCCACTGAAGTTTTCCAGGAGCTGAAATTGAGACTTTCAGAGATTTTCTTTTAGGGGAACATCAGATAAGGTAAGGGGGCCAAACAGACATTTTTAAAATGTTTCCTGATATGTATAGTGTATTAGATGAGTACTGTTGTGAGGCGCCCTGAGTCGCATTGTCGAATGGGCAGCATACAAATGTAAATATTACAACAACAATGGCACCAGAGGCAGCGCACAGGCCATATACCCACTGATGTCTTCTTCTATGTGCAGGCACCTTTTGGGGAAGTATATTCAGGTCCCAACTCAATGTGGCTGTCCTGGGACAACTACACTCAAGCTAAGAAACATACTCGGTGTTCTCTGCCTCTCCCCGCTTCGCAAGCTTGACACAGGTTCATCTTGCCCGTATAACATTGTTTTATAGTATCTTAAGACTTTTATATTTGTATAGATGGATTTTGGGCTTTATCTTGTACTGTTTGCATTACAGATGGCAGTTTTATCTTCACCACCCTAGGTGGCCTTCTGGCCAGAAGGACAGTATATAAGCCTAATAAATAATAAAAACTATAATATAACAATCTACTTCCTTAAAGAGCACTGGAGAAATAAAAACATCAGGCTAAATTAGTTGACAAGTAGAGTATAGATGGTGAAAGGTCAACTTCTGGGGCTTACCTTCATAGATTTTTTCAGTTGTTTAGCATCAAACACAGCTGGAGGCAGCACAAGAGCCACCATAACACGCTCCAGATTTCCTGACAGATCACCTTTCAACGCATCTTTCAATTCCTAAAAAATAAAGTTTAAAAAGAGTTTTTTAAAAATGGTCACTCACATTACCATTGTCAATAGATGCTAGGTCTGAGGAGTAAACTCATTAACAAATGTATAATGCCACAATGGTCTGAGGAGTAAACTCATTAACAAATGTATAATGCCACAATGTTTGTCTTGCTCCCATCTAATAACTATTTGCAACTCAACAGGGTCGAACCTTGCAACAAATCTGAACAACGAGGGATCTTCTACTATTACCTTGGATACCTTGGACTAATTAGTCAGTGAGGAGTCCATGCGAATTGTTGACATTTCCTTGACAACATTTCACACATGCAAATGAACCTGGGAAATCAAGTCCATCTGCATGCATTTTTTTTAGCCATTTGGATATCACGTCACCCGCTGGCTAGGCGGACCATGACATGTGCTCTCCACTTTCACCTGGCCCATGGGATCCGATGGAGTATGCTTTGGTGAGTCTTAGTCCTGACCTAACATCATGGACAAGTGATGGGCGACACTGCCTAGTTAGACCACTCAAGCCATCGTACCCAGACCGACGATGCTCTCACCTAACAAGGGCTTGGGCTGCTATTACCAGTTTTGAAAAGCCACATTGATTTGTATCCCATTCTGTACCTCTGTGCCTGATGTGTTTAAATCGATGCTATGAAGTCTCACTCTTTTGTCAGATGAAGTGGACTTGAGCCAGGAAAGCTAACATTAAACTATAGCAGATAGTCTCTAAGGTACCACAACAGGTTTTTGTCTTTTTGATTTCTTTTGTTTACTCTCTTTTAAAAAGGCAAAGGAGGAGCAATGAATACTTTTTGCTGTCAAAATTCCTCCACATTTTCCTGCCCCAGATCCATTACTGCTTGCTTAATCTCCCACCTGGCTTTTCTTTTCATGTTGGCTGCGCCCTTGATGCTCCCGGACATGACTCACCACTTTTGTATTCAAATCTTCTCAGAAAACTATCAAGGTGAAAGGTCCAGTCCAACCCTTTTCATCATTATGAATTTTTTGTTTGTACTGAGATGGGGAGCATTTGGGTGTTGTCAGGTGGCAATTTTTATTGAGTCCCCCCCCCCCCAAAATCACAGGAATTGTGTATGTGTGTGACAGAGAGAGATTACCTTTTTTTTTACTACAGCTAATGGCCAGTTGTCTCAAAGAGTGTTACCTGTCCAACTTCTGTGACACCCTCATTTGGAAAATATGGCTGAGGAACTCTACCTCCCCTATGTCACTTGGTGAACCCTGAATAAACTGAAGGTTGGGGTCCCTAAATGTAAGACCCACGGGCTCAAGTGGGGGCTGCTGGTGGACAACAACATGCTGTGTGAATGTGGAGAATTACACAATCTGGTTCTTTTGCTGGTCTGCCGATTACTGCCAGAAACATGTGCTGTTTAGAATTTAAGTTTGACCAATGACAAACCCAAGAAGGTGGCTTCATTTTGGTAATCCAAAGTTTGATCTGGGCATGAAAGAAGACCTACATTTGAAAAATGATACAACCCAGGCACATAAACAACCAGACCTTGGTCCAGTCCTAAAGTGTGGAGTCTTGGTCTCCCTACTTTAATCACACTTGAACACACAATACTCCTGGGGGAACCTTATAAATATTCTGGACACGCCGATGGAACTTACTTCAGACTCCTCTCTTTGCCATCTCCTTTTCACAGATTCTGGGCACGCTGCCCTACAACCACACCTCATAACCTGCCCTTCTCACACCCCATAACCTGCTCTTGAGATCTAAGCACAACTCTGTGATAATCTCTAAGCTCCATGACCATGATGGTGAACCTTGGCACTCCAGATGTTCTTGGACTTCAACTCCCAGAAGCCCAAGCCCCATAAATCAGTACGAATGGGTTTACTGCAATTCATCTGGCCCGCGCCACCCTTGTTGCTCCTGGAAGCGGACGTAAAATGTGCCTTCTGGGTTAACCCTTCCTCTGTACAGGCACTTCCGCTTCCAGGAGCAACGAGGGCGGCACGGGCCAGATGAATCGCAGTAAACCCATTCATGCAGATTCATGGAGGCTTGGGCTTCTGGGAATTGAAGTCCAAGAACATCTGGAGTGCCAAGGTTCACCATCATGGCTCTATGATATTCATCAAACTGAGATGGCTTGAAGCAATATTCTTGGTCAAAAGGGGAATCTAGTTCAGAATAAGGCACCAATGAATGTAGTGAGTGACTTTTACCAGTGGCAGGGGAGGGCAGGGAGATCAAGAGCCCTGTTATTTTCCTTTCTAGACCACAGGTTCCGTACATGTGTGTTTTCAGTGGGGTGGGATCATTGCAGTTATGCAACTCTCCCATGGCTTAGTGGTTAAGGCACTGAACTGGAGACTGGATGGTCGGGTTTTTTTCTGGACTTGGGGACATTAAAGGAGCCTCATTCAGGCGTCTACTAAAAATCCTTTCAACCCAGAGTAATCTCTGACACAAAATTATGACTATCGCAGTTATGCTACACTACATTGACAAAGATGATCTTGGGGAGACAAACAAACATGCAAAAGTGCCATGTTCTAGCTGCCAAAACACAGCATAAACGCAGCAAAAAATATTCCAAAAATGGAGCAAAAATGCTTCGAGTACCCTCCAGCTGCTATGGAAAGCGGCGGAGGCTATGGAAGCACCCGCAAAAGCGGCACAATGGACAAAGAAAAAAACCCTTTTGGTGGTGGAAAATTTGCCAGCACCCCAAGCAAAGGGTGCACCGCCAAAGGTATGGAGCTAAAAGGGAAGGGTATGGGTTAGGCAGCATACTTTTTAGAAAATAAAATAAATGCAGCAGTTAAAAATTGTAAAAAGTGTTACAATGGATGGTTTGTGTGTTTTTGGTTAACCAGAATGTATTTAACTTTTTAAAAGGGCGAATTAAAAAAGAGAAAGTCCCCTTCTGCCTTCTAGTGGCCAAAATCTTTTTGTTGTTATTGTTGTTAAAAGGGAACTGTAACATGTAAGGATGCTGGAGTCTCTCAACACATGGTAAAATTTGTCCTCACATTCGCTTAAAAGAAAAAGGGTATTTTGTGAGGTATCTGGGGACTCCAGGCACATTGAAGGAGGCTACGAGATGTCCTAAGTAAATGGTAAACATCTCCCTTGCTCAAAGGCCAGTTGTGTCCAACGCTAGGGAGAGGTACCCATCTCCCTTTACAGCCAAAGAGCCAGCATTGGATGCATTTGCAGACATTTCCATAGTTATAGACTGCTGTTATTTTCCCCACCAAAGTGGTACCCATTTATCTACTTGCAATTTCTTCCTTTCAAGATGCTATCTTGGCAGGAGCTGGGACAGATGACAGGAACTCACTCCATCATGCAGCACTCGGGTCTCCAACTGCTGACCTACTAACCTTCTGACTGTCAAGCTCAGCATCGTAACTACTAGGCCACCACAGCTCCCTCTTATGGATAGCCAATGCAATTTGAACAAGCCTGGCATCACAGAGTAGCTGCAAGTTTGGACGTCCCCTGCCATTAAGCCATCGCAGCCCCGACAAGATGGACTTGGACTGAGGTATGGTTGTTTTATGCCTGGAGTGTATCATTTTATAAATGTAGGATAAGATGTCCTGGGTGGAAACTCCCCCCCCCCCCCCCCATGCTAAACAGAGGTTGTGACTTTCTTGGCCAGCTCCCTTCAAGAGCAGTGCCTAGAGAACTAGTTTCATCATGTTGATTGTACTTGAACCTGAAGACATTGGCCGTCGCACACGGACAGACCCTTTCACTGCCTTGTGGTCTTTTCTCCAGGCCCTACCTTTCCCGTCAATGACTTGTACTCTCTAGCAATCATCTGCCTCTGAGCGTTTGATCTCTCTGTCAGGATGTCAATCAAGGCTTTTTCATCCGTGCCTAAAAGGAAAACAAAATTTATACGCATGGAAGAGTTATCAAACAATGGGTGGCAGAACTCCCCAATGCGCTCAGTTGCACACTTTAGAACCCAATCAAAATATCTCCTTTGTGCAGGAGAAACTCATCCACCCCCCCCACCCCCCTGCACAGGCTCATTCCCTCACACTGTAAAACACTTGCACACAAATTTCTTTCTCTCACACACATCCAATTCCACACATTCTCTCATGAGCTCAATTGCCATTCACCGTCCCACACACTCATTCACTCTTCTCTACTGATTGCTACTGCATCTCTGATCTGTAGAAAGTCAGTCCTTGCTTTATATTCTCCAAGGATGTAACCTTCATTTTCGGAAACAGTGTACTTTTCAAAATCTCATCCTGGGAATACGCAACAGGGCTGTGATGGTGAACCCTGGCACTCCAGCTGTTCTTGAACTTCAATTTCCAGAAGCCCTGATCAGCAGGAGTGCTGATATGGGCTTCTGGGAATTGAACTCCAAGAACACCTTTAGTGTCAGGGTTTGCCATCACTGCAGTTGAAGATCTCTCTTGTCATATTGACTCATTTATAGATGAGCCGTTTGTTGGTTGTGAAGTGACAATGCGGTCCAACATGTGAAACTTGAGAAGCCATTCCATCCCCTAAAATAGGGGTTCCCAACCCAAGGCCCATTGGCCAGATCCAGCCCATGGTGCTATTTCATGTGCCCCCCTATCCCTCTAAGGGTATTCAATAAACAAAATGGCTGCTTCTTTGAAGCTGTTGGGACAAAATTGCCATCCCCATCATGCAGGCAGGGCAAAATGGCAGTCTGGCCCTTGAAGCTGACTGAGAGAACATGACCCGGCCCCCGGCTTGAAAAGGTTGGGAACACCTGCCCTAAAACAACAACAAGTACTTGCTAGTGTTTGCATGAAATTGCCCATGGCTTCTCTGCAGAGCTTCCAGTGGCAGACTTTGATCTATCAAAGGCCCAACATCTGGCATGATGGGTGAGAGTGCAAGTGAAAGTACACAATTGTGCAGAAAGAAATGCCCGCACAGCAATCTTACAGGGACACAGCCCACACAACTGCTCCTCTTCCGGCCTGTCTTCCTTGGCTGGAGACGAGTCAAGGGGCCGGCTTACCTATTCCCCTGATGGCCTTCCGAATGGCATCAGCATCTCTCGATGCATTAAACCCAGGGTAATCCCTTATTGTCCCTCTGTTTCCAGCCTGAGAGAGAGAAAGAGATGGAAAGGCAGGTTCAGATTGGGCAGCCAATATACACATTTGGTTTCAGAGTGGGTTTAAGATTAAGAAACCGACCAAGGACACCACAAGGTTGGGTTGGGTGTTGCATTGACACAGAGAGTAAACTTTGCATGTCAGTGGTTCCATGTTTCATTCCCAGATTGGTTCCTCTGTTGACAGTAGCTCAGGTAAAGGTCGGCCTTGCTTGAAAGCCAGTTGTATCTAGGGTTCAGTGCTCATCTCTGTTTACAGCCAAGGAGCCAGCACTGTCTACATCTGCAGATGTTTCCATGGACATGTGGCAGGCATGCCACAACACCAGAGTGCATGGAACACTGTTTACCTTTCCACCAAGGTGGTACCTATTTCTCTAGTTGCAATTTCATGCTTTCGAACTGCTAGGTTGGCAGGAGCTGGGACAAAGATGGGAGGTCATTCCGTCGTGCAGTACCTGGGTCTCAAACATACCTGTCAAGTCTCCCGTATTGGCCAGGATTTCCCGTAATTCAGCGCCGCTTTTTCTACTTTCCTGCACGGAGCCGCCGCCATCCCATCATTTGATGGCAGGGAAAGTAGTTACTGCGCATCCCTTCTGTGCAGAACCTTTCTGCGCATGCGTAGAACCCTTCTACGCATGTGCAGAAGGCTTCTGCGCATGCATAGAAGGGTTCTGCGCAGAACCCTTCTGTGCATGCGTAGAAGCCTTCTGTGCATGGGTAGAAGGGTTCTGCGCAGAAGCCTTCTGTGCAGGTCCTGTATTGTCCGGAGCCACACTTGACAGGTATGCTCAAACTGCTAGCCTGCCAACCTTCCAATTGTCAAGTTCAGCATCTTAACCACTTGAGCCACCTCCTGGTCAAGAGCTCTTCTTGTCAGGGAATTAGATCAATTCATAGTTAGTCAGGCTAGCTAACTATTCCCTCCAGCATCAGAAGAAGCAAGTCTTCAAACACTGGTGTCCACTAGGAAGTACTGCTTATAAGCTCTGCAGAAAAATTTGGCTGGCAACTGTCTGAACTAAAGACTGGTAGCTCCTTTGTGCAATCCAGCACAAGTCTCGTTACACTGTTTTGTACTGTTCTTTTTTAAAAAATTAATTTTATTAGTTTTTTACAGTAAAGAAATACGTCAATAAAGCATAATTAAAATAATAATAAGAACACAATTATATTAAAATTGTCAAACATTACATGTTCAACATTAGTAGTGCTCCTAATTGTGTTTCAAATCCTTTATGTTTGTATATATGTGTGGTATCTTAGTGGTTAAGTTGCTGAGCTTGACACTGAGCAAGACCCGAGTGTTGACTGATGGAGTGAGCTCCCGTCATCTGTTCCAGCTCTTGCCAACCTAGCCTTTTGAAAGCAAGAAATTGCAAGTAGATAAATAGGTATTGCTTCAACAGGAAAAGTAGCAACATTCTGTGTGCTTCGGCATCTAGTCATGCCTGCCACATGACTGCAGAAATGTCTGCACAGACAGCACTGGCTCTTTGGCTGTAAACGGTGTTGAGCACTACCCCCTAGAGTTGGACATGACTGTCTTTTTGGGCAAGGGAGATCTTTCCCTTTCCCTAATGTACTAGCAAGTTGCTTCTGCCTTATGGCAACCCTGATGGGGGTTTTGTGAGGCTTCTGAGTAATTCATCATGGCTATGCTCTAGTGCCGTGATGGCAAACCTTGGCACTCCAGATGTTCTTGGACTTCAATTCCCAGAAGCCCAAGCCCCCTGTGAATCTACATGAATGAGTTTACTGTAATTCATCCGGCCTACGCTGCCCTTGTCGCTCCTGGAAGCAAAAGTAAAACACGCCCGTACGGAGGAAGGGTTAACCCGGAAGAGCCTTAACCGTCTGGGTGCGTTTTACTTCCGCTTCCAGGAGGGCTGGATGAATCGCAGTAAACCCATTTGTGTGGATTCACAGGGGGCTTGGGCTTCTGGGAATTGAAGTCCAAGAACATCTAGAGTGCCAAGGTTTGCCATTACGGCTCTAGTGTATTTCCTATGCAATTGTAGGGGGGAAACAAAACCTTAATTCACCAATTTCTATTCCTCCTCTAAAACCATAAGAGCTAGAAACATGACTTTATTTTTTAAAAAAAATATTGATGGGGAAAATACGTCACTGGAATGCAACGGCATAAGCTACTTTCTGTTATACTTGTGGCTTGGTCTCACAAGTGCTGGTTTGTAAATGCTAGAGGAGGAAAGTTGCAAATATATATTTCAAGGTCTGGCCTTTTGCTGGCTAGATCTGATCTAGCCACACAGAAGAAGAAGGAAAAGTTGACTTGAGTGTGGAGGATCAAAAAAGCCAGAAGTTTATATGACTTCAGTCCTTCAGGAATGCAGACTTAGTTCCTATTTTAAAGAGAGAGAGAGGATTGCCCTAATCTCATATTCATGACACATTGATCCTAACAATGCTCAAATGCAACCTCACCAATAGGTGCAATAAAACATACACAGATTCCTGACATTGTTCTTATCCTCACGTAGACCAGGGACAGTGAATTATGTACTGAGTAGCATTTGCTTAAAAGAAGCATGCACAAAAGCCAAGATCGGGGCAGGGGAACCTTTTCCTGTTGAAAAACAGTGTTTATTTAGCCATAATCGAATAAGGCCACAACCAAGACACTTCAATTTGATATCCTTAACAATGTTCATTATTTTGTAACAATCTAATGACTATGTATTTAATAATTTCAAAAAACAGATGTTAATTTTAAAGTTACCAACCTTAAAAATATAAAAGACGAACAAAAATATAAAAGACGAACAAAAATGTATTAATAAAAATAAAAGGATTTGCTCTGTAAAATTTGGATTTTGTCAAAAGGCCACACCTAAGGGCCTAGAGAGCGGTGGCTTAGTGGTTAAGATGCTGAACTTGACGACTGGAAGGTCGGCAGGTCATCACCTCGAGAACTGAGTGCTGCACACTGGAGTGAGCTCCCACAGTCTGTCCCAGCTCCTGCCAACATATCAGTTTGAAAGCAAGAAATTGCAAATAGATAAACGGGTACTGCTTCAGCAGGAAAGGTAACAATTGTCCATGTACTCTGGCGTTCCCTCCGACAAAACCGGGACAGAAGTAAAGTTCACCCTTGCTCGAAAGCCAGTCGTATCCGACTCTAGGGTTCAGTGCTCATCTCTGTTTCAAAGCCGAAGAGCCAGCGCTGTCTGCTTCTGCAGACGTTTCCGTGGTCATGTTGCAGGCATGACTAGACACCGGAGCGCACAGAACGCTGTTACCTTTCCCACCAAAGTGGTCCCTAATTATCTACTTGCAATTTCTTGCTTTCGAACTGCTAGGTTGGCAGGAGTTTCGAACAAGAGAGATCTTTAATTAAGGACCTAGAAGTGACATGTGGCCTTAAGGCACCAAGTTCTCCACCCCGGCCAAGACTATGACCAGCCTTCTGCCTATAAGGAAAGGATAACTCTGAAGCCAAGCTAGAGAGTGATGCAAGGAAGCTTAACATATGATAAGAACTCAATCTTTCAACAAACAAGCTCAAAGTAGTTCCTGGTTTCAAGAGGTTGTTTGCAAAATTAAGGCGTGTACGGCAGTTTCTACTTTCTGCTTCCTGTTTCAGTAACAAAATGAATGAATTTAGCTTTTTAATTGTATGAGTACTAGGAACTCCAAGGCAAGCTTATGGAGCCAAGGAGAATTACAGATTTATATGATTTAAACAATTTCTGCTGAGAGGGGTACTACTCGAGTATATAGCAAGCAGGCAGCCTTTGTGATGTTTAGAGGTTTAAATCAGGGGTGCCCAAACTTTTTGGGCCACGGACCAGTCACGTGGTTCAGCAGGCCGGTCACGTGGTTCCTCCCAGCAGAAGCAGAAGTAAAACGCACCCGTGCATGTGCAAAATGCTGCTGTAAATGCACCCACGCCTGTTGTAAATGCATTTATGACAGCTGTGTGTGCATTTATAGCAGCATTTCGCACATATGGGGGTGTGTTTTACTTCTGCTTCCGGAAGCGACAAGGTTGGCACAGGCCATATGATTTGGCACCATGGGCCATATGATTTGGCGCTGTGGGCCATAGTTTGGGCATATCTGGTTTAAATGGTCTCATAGAAGAAGTAGCCCAAAGTTTATACACTCTTGTAGCCCAAAGTTTATACATTCATGTTCCAAAAGGGACATTTTTTTCCTTTCCATTTCTTGGTTTTATTTTTGCTATAATCTCCAATACAAATATTACAAAACAATATATGTTACACATTTTCTAACACAAAAAATGAGCTGCATGCCTCTGCATTTTTAAAGTTCCCCAGAATTCATGAAATTGCTTTTTCAAACTTTGTAACCAAGTTGTAAGTTCAAAGCTGTAACAAGCAGCTAGTTAACTGCTACACATTTTTCATTTCCATTTTTCTGTTGGTTGAAAGTAATTAAGAAGTTGCAGTGTAATGTTGCTACAATTTTGTTATCAGGAAAACGAATGAGTTACAAGCTATTTGTAATCCATTACTTCTACATTCTGCCATTTTCCATGTTAGCAGACATAAATTTCTATCTACTCATTTTTGCTTATTTTGCACACATTTATAAACTACTTAGGCCTGAACATTTCAAAATGGAGTGCAACAAAAATAAAATGGACACTATACAAAACATGCAAAATTGCCCCAAATTAGAAATTGATAGAGCATGTCAAACATCAGACTTAGAGGATAATTTTCAGATTATGGTGAACTTTAGGCACTTTCCTCTGGGGCTTTTGCTTACATCTAATGATGAAAAGTTCAGGTTTGCTCTTCTCATTGCTACTGCACGTACGTACAACCTAAGAGCAAGAAAGGCGTCAAGAACTTCCATAATTTCACTAGGGATTGCCTTGGGTCTTACCCGTCAGATAGATCTATAATGAATGTAACTGTCAACGAAAGCAAAGTTTAACACACCACGTCACATCTGCATTCCAACCATATTTAGACATCTTTCTCTAGGGTTCTGAAAGCATAACCTGTCTTTCTGGTCACCTTTTCTTGCTGATGTGCATCTTTAAAAAGATATTTCCCCATGCACTCTCTTATGGCTAGTAAAAGTAAAGGTCTCCCTTACTCAAAAGTCAGCCATGTCTGACTCTAGGATGGGGTCCTCATCTCTGTTTTCAGCCAAACAGCCAGCACTCTCTCCATCTGCAGATGTTTCCGTGATCATGTGGCAGGCATGAGTAGATGCCAGATGCTGTTGCTTTTCTGCCAAAGCAGTACTTGCAGTTTTTTGCTTTGGAATTGCTAGTTTGGCAGGAGCTGGGGCAGACAATGGGAGGTCACTTGGTTGGGTCTTGAACTGCTGACCTGCCAAGCTTCTGGTCATCAAGGTCAGCGTCTTAACCACTAAGCCCCTTGGCCCCCTCTTATGGCTAAACCATTGCAATTTGATCTAGCCTGGCATCACAGCATACCCGTCAAGTTGCGGTTTTGGAAATCCGGGAACCGGGCACGGATGTGCAGTAGGTTTCCCGACACCAGGAAGGAAATGGGTTACTGCGCATGCGTGGCTGTCATAGGCAGCGGTGTGCATGCGCAGAAACCCCTTCGGACAGGAAATGGGTTACTATGCATGCATGGTCGTCAGAGGCAGTGGTGCACATGCACAGTAGCTACTTTCCCCGCCATTCAAAATACGGGATGGCAGTGGGAAAGGGGAGGAGCAGGCGTGTAAAAACGGGAAATCCTGGCCAATACGGGTTACTTGGCAGGTATGCATCACAGAGTAGCTTCAAGTTTGGACTTTCCTGCTCCAAGCCTTTTAAACTTCCTTCATTTTATTCTTCTCCAAGTATCCAGGGGGGACACTACCTTTAGACATCCCAGGGCATTGTGGGAGAATAAAATGGCAGCCCTTAGTCATCTCTATAGCAAAAGTATCAGGTTGGCAGCTGCAGAACAAATACGGGCTCCTTCCTGCCTTGTGGGATTTTTAAAAAAATGACTCATTTTTGAAACGATTCTGGATCTCCTATTAAGGAGTGGAATAAAATTGCGTAAATATGTTGAAGGAAAGGGTGAGTGAATGGATGACTAAGTAGTAGGCTTGTCACTTAAATTTTTTTATTAAAAAAAACAGCCATGAGAGAATTTTAATTCATCTTCCCTGGCAAGCAAGACAATTTCCATATTCAAGACAGAAACAAATTAGTATCACTTTTTCATATCATTAAAGCAATCGTCTGGAGGAAGTAAAACCATAGTTGGCTTCCATCAGACATGGACATTTTAGATGATGATCTTGAAGAGGTGCTGAAGCAGCAGATGAAGTTCAGGAAACAACTTTAAAAGGAATTTTTGTCACTTCCCATTACAATATTAAAAGGTTATTTATTAAGTTACTCATCATTTTTCTTTACTTTAGCTCCCTGTAAATTAAGGTCAGTTTAAAACTTCAAGGAAAAACAGATCCACTTTTTTTTTGACCTCACAAATATGATTTGCAAATATTACACAAATAAGTAACACCATTAGCCTGTTGTTATATTACTTTCAGAAAGAATATCATTTTCCTCACACAAGTAAAAAGCTAGTTCAGTGTGAGACCTTTCAGTGTAATTACTCAATTACAGTCTATCAGGAAGTTCAATTCTATCACATGAGGCTTGGATAAAGATAGCAACAGCACTTAAACTTACAAACTGCCCCACAATTACTCTTCCCTATCACCCCATAGTGCTCAGAGCACTTCCTGGCTGGTTCACAAGCTAACTAGCATTTTGCTCCCAACAAACTCGGTATTCATTCTACCAACCTCGGAAGGCTGAGTCAACCTTGATCCCTGTCAGGATCAAACTCAGATTGTGAGCAGAATTTTAGCTGCGCTGCAGCTTAACCACTCCAGAATGCATCACAGGGACTCTTAAGATAAAGAGTTGAAACTCAGTCTACACCAGTTGAGAAAATATATCCTCTTTGTTGAGGGTACGCAAGAGCAAAACCAAAATGAAAGATGGAGGAAGGAACACTCTGGACAAAGAATATCATCAAAGGAAGATGCGGCTGAGGAAGGTGACCTCCCCTAGATCACATGGAGGACCCTGAATAGGCCAAGGGTCGGAGTCAGTGATGCACTGCACATGTTTTTACTACCTACTATGTGGGTGGGGCCAAATCTGTGGGTGGGGCCAAATCTATGCGCTATGCAGGTGGCCGTAGCCGACCAAGTGAGCATGGCCTGGGGGAATTTCTGCTACCGGTTCTGCACTGGTCGGAGTGCCTAAATGCAAGACCAACATGTTCCAGTGGGGGCTTCTGGCAGACAACAACATGCTGTGTGAAAGTGGAGAGACACAGAATCCTGCTCATTTGCTAGCCTGCCGATTACTATGGGAAACATGTACGGATGAGGATTTAAATTTGGCCAATGACAAAGCCAAAAAGGTGGCTTCATTTTGTGTTGTGTTCTAATGGTTTTCCTTCCACATGGATTACAATGTATCGGAGCCAATGTAACCTTGCCTATAGCAACAATGTAACCTTCAGCTGTATCATATAAACCCTGTAATAGGACGCGAGCTAATGACCACCAGCTGGCAGCAGCGAGCGTCCAAGCTCTCTTGGTCCGAACTCATCAAAGGCAACAGCGCGGGAAGCTTTCCCGCCACTACCTACACCTGGACAAGAAGGGCGTGACTCGCAATGACGTCACGCAGGCAGTAGCCAATGGGCTACCATGGCACCACGTTCAAATGTATTACTGCTGTATAAAAAGAGCTATCGATCCGCCATCACCTCATGTTCCCTCTGTCCACGATGCAATAAACCTGAGTTAACCCAGCCCGAGGCTGTGTCCTGTGTCTTGGCCTTCATACACTAAATTGGCGACGAAGGTGGGATAAATGGATCCCCAAGGAGCAGCCAGGGCACAGAGCGGGTTCAACATCACCAAACCGCAAGACTGGGAGCTGCTGGAGATGGACTTCCAGGCGGCGCTGGTGGAACTCAAAGTCAAGGAAGACGATGAGGAGCGGAAGAGGGCCATCCTCACCAGAATGCTCGGGGTGGAAACCAAGCGGACGCTGGTGGGCATCATCGCTCCGAAGAAGGTGAGCCAATTTAAGGCGGACGACATCATGAAGCTGCTACGGGAGCGCTTCCAACCCTCGAGGGCGATGTTTCCCGCTCGGAGCGCGTTTTGGAGGCGGGTCCAAGCGCCGGACGAGTCGGTTGAGGCATTCGTGGCCGCCATGAGGGTAGCCGCCGTCCCCTGCAAATGGGGCGACATCCTAGACATGGCCCTCAGGGACGGCGTGCTGTGTGGCCTGAAAGACAAGGAGGTGCAGCGCAGCTTGATGAACAAGGAGCCGCCACCCACGCTGGCAGAGGTCGTCGAGGCCGCCGAAGCCGCGGAGTCCACGAATGCTGGAGTAGATGAGGTGCACCAGTGGCGTGAGTGGCGTCCCAGGGCCGGCAAAGCAGAAAATTCGGTGCACGGGAAGTCCGGCCAATCGGTGCACGCAACTCGGCGGGCCTCAAAATCGTCCTCGGAAGGCAGCGACGGCGAGGAGGTCCAGAAGGTCCGAAAAGGGGGGCGCCGCTGCGATGGTTGCGGGGCGGCCCACGAACGCGCGAGATGCCCATTTAGAAAAGCTGAATGTTACACCTGCGGCCGTCGGGGGCACATTGCCAAGGCATGCAGAAAAAGAAAGGAGGGCCGGAGGCAGTCACCAGACCGTTCGACCAGACCGGACCGTCCCGCGAGGCCCAAAGATGGCGCCCAGACCACGAGGAAGAAGGACGGCGTGGGCCGCGTCTCGGACGGCAGCGAAGATGACGCCCCGGTGTTCAGCGTGTCCACGGGACAGTCCCATTACTTCGTTGAGGTACTAATACAAGGGGCCCCTATCAGGATGGAAATTGACTCAGGGTCCTCCTATTCCATAATCCCCCAGAAAGAGTTCTTGAAAATCGACCCCCACGTGCGGCCCAAACTTAAATCATTGAGGTCCACGCTACGAGATGTGCAGGGAAACAGCATTCCGGTATTGGGGGTCGGGAAATTTCGGGTTAATTTCAAGAGACATTCTGCGGAACTGCCCCTAGTTGTCCTCAAGGGGGGAAGTTGTAGCCTCCTTGGGACACAGTGGTTTCAGCCTTTAGGCCTGTTCATAGGGGGAGTACATTCGGTGGGGGGGGATCCAATACAAGCGGTGTGCGACGCGCATCCCGACGTTTTTAAAAAAGGACTGGGAAAATTCAAGGGACCCCCTGTAGCCTTCGACTTAGACCCGGAGGTCCGCCCGATAAGACTCAAACCGCGCAGGGTGCCCTTCGCACTAAAGGACAAAATAGAGGCGGAACTGGACAAATTGGTGGGCCAGGGGATTCTTATTCCTGTTGATTCCGCGGAGTGGGAAACTCCAATTGTAACTGCTCTGAAGGCTAACGGGGAGGTGCGCATTTGCGCTGATTATAAGTGTACAATTAACAAGGCGATCCGCCCTAATGCATACCCGGTGCCGGTGGTCAGCCACCTTTTGGCCAGGCTAAATGGGGGAAAGTGTTTCGCTAAGCTCGATCTAGCACAAGCCTATCAGCAACTCCCCGTAACTCCCGCCACGGCCGCGGCCCAAACGATAGTCACACATAAAGGAGCGTTCCAGGTGTCGCGTTTACAGTTCGGCGTGAACTCGGCACCCGGCCTTTTTCAGTCGCTTGTGGAACGCCTCCTGAAGGGGCTGGAGGGGGTGTTGCCTTATTTTGATGACGTGTTGATAACAGGGGGGAGTGAGGCCGAACTGGCAAAAAGATTGGACAAAGTACTAACTGTGTTCGAGAAAGCGGGGCTGAGACTGAGGAAGGACAAATGTGTCTTCTTCGAAACCGAGGTCGAGTTTTTAGGGTTCCGAATCACACCCGAGGGTATTAGGCCATCCAAATCCAAAGTGGCAGCCATCAAGAAGGCCCCTCGCCCCACATCCAAAACCGAGCTACAGTCATTCCTGGGGCTCCTCAATTTTTACCATACATTCCTTCCGCGGAAAGCGTCCGTAGCCGAACCGCTTCATCGGTTGCTTAAAAAGGAGGAGACATGGATGTGGGGTGACGAGCACGAGAGAGCATTCAAAGAGCTAAAGCAACTCTTGACTTCTGACGCAGTTCTAACGCATTTCGACCCCAAACGGCCGGTGGTATTAGTCTGCGATGCATCACCGGTGGGGGTGGGGGCGGTGCTTTGCCACGTGTTGGATGACGGAAGGGAGGCCCCGGTTGCGTTTTATTCAAGGTCCCTGTCCTAAGCAGAGCGAAATTACGCACAAACCGACAGGGAGGCATTAGCCATAGTAGCGGGGACCAAAAAGTTCCACGATTTTTTGTATGGCCGCCCGTTTAAAATTGTAACGGATCACAAACCCCTGTTAGGGATCTTCACGGCAAGCAAGCCCACGCCGCAGATCCTATCCCCGAGAATGCTGCGTTGGGCTATCTTTCTCAACGCATACCAACACGAGTTGGAGTACCGGCCCGGAAAGGAGATCAGCCATGCTGATGCACTTTCGAGATCCCCTTTGCCCCTGTCGGATGACCAAAAGGCTAGAGTAGACAGAGACCGCCAGGTGTTGCTAATCGAGGTCTTGGACGCACCCCCAATAGTACCAGCCGATATTGCTAGGGCGACAGGCAAGGACAAAACGCTGGAAAAAGTGAGCTCATGGGTACAAAAGGGGTGGCCGGCATCGTCCCCGAGCACGGAATTCGACACATTCTTTCGGAAAAAGCTAGAGCTGTCCCTAGAAAGGGGGTGCCTGTTGTGGGGCCAACGGGTGGTGGTCCCTACATCCATGCGGCCGAGGGTGCTCAAACTGCTGCACGTCAGCCACCCGGGGATCGTTCGTTCGAAAGCGCTGGCCCGCAGTTATTTTTGGTGGCCACAACTGGACGCGGACATTGAGCACATGGTCGGCACTTGTGAGGCATGTCAGGGATCCCGTCCAGAGGAGGCTCGCCTCCCGCATAGGGAATGGGACGCAGCAAGGGGGCCGTGGTCCAGAGTACACATAGATTTCGCTGGCCCATTCCGAGGAACCATGTTTCTCCTGGTGGTGGATGCGTTCTCCAAGTGGCTGGAGGTTATCCCAGTAAAGAGCACGTCCTCCGCCACGACAATTAGCCAGCTACGGAGAGTCTTTTCCACGTTCGGTTTACCCGACACGTTAGTCAGCGATAACGCGAGTTGCTTCACCTCCTCAGAGTTCGGAGCATTCATGGCGGCAAACGCAATTCGGCATGTCACATCCGCACCGTTTCACCCGGCCACGAATGGCCAAGTGGAACGGTTGGTGCGTACAACAAAGGATGCGCTTCGGCGCATGGGCCCGGGGGACCTAAATCACCAAGTATGTCAGTTCTTATTAGCGTATAGGGTGACCCCCTTAGCGTCAGGTTACTCGCCGGCAGAGCTCTTGATGCGGCGAAAACTGACCACGATTCTGTCCAGGCTAGACCCGACGAGAGTCGAGGAGAAGGGAAGAAACATAGGGCTGGCAGTCTCGAAAGGATTCGCCGCCGGCGACCCTGTTCACTGTAGAAACTATGCCAGCGCAGGGCCAGCCTGGGTGCCGGGGACGGTAGTAGAACAGACGGGGCCAGTGTCGTACCGGGTCGAGACCAGCACAGGTCTCCTCTGGAGGAGGCACGCGGACCAGCTGAGGAACCGAGTGAGCGTACCAGACAGTGGGGCTCATCAACAGGATTCAGCGTTAGGGTTCTCCCCCACCCGCTTAGCCCAAGGGGGAGACATCAGCGGACAACAGTCCCAAGCAAGGGGGGAAGGAAGAAGCAGCGGCCCCGACTCATATCCTTTTGATAAACCAGTTCCATCAGAGGCCGGGGAAGGGGGAGAGGAATTCGCGACCGCTGCCCCCGAATGTAATTTTGGTTTTGGTTTTGCGAGCCGGGGGGGTTTTCAGGAGTGTTCCCCCACCCATCCAAGCGAGAAGAGGGGTTTTTCGTTAGTCCCCAGTGCCCCCGGTTCTTCCCTAAGAGAGAGCACACCTCCTGACAACGCCGCGGAGCCGCGGCAAGTCACTAACGAGTCTCCCTCTCCAATTACAGGGCAGGAAACCAGGGGACAAAGAGAAGGTAGCAAACCCGGGCAAAGGCAGCCCGCATCGAGACCCCAGCGTGTTCGAAATAAGCCATCTTGGCTGAGAGACTTTGTCTCCTAGGGGGGAGTGTGTTTGAGTGGGGGCTCGAGACTTTGTCTCATCCTAGGGGGGAGGGGTGTTGTGTTCTAATGGTTTTCCTTCCACATGGATTACAATGTATCGGAGCCAATGTAACCTTGCCTATAGCAACAATGTAACCTTCAGCTGTATCATATAAACCCTGTAATAGGACGCGAGCTAATGACCACCAGCTGGCAGCAGCGAGCGTCCAAGCTCTCTTGGTCCGAACTCATCAAAGGCAACAGCGCGGGAAGCTTTCCCGCCACTACCTACACCTGGACAAGAAGGGCGTGACTCGCAATGACGTCACGCAGGCAGTAGCCAATGGGCTACCATGGCACCACGTTCAAATGTATTACTGCTGTATAAAAAGAGCTATCGATCCGCCATCACCTCATGTTCCCTCTGTCCACGATGCAATAAACCTGAGTTAACCCAGCCCGAGGCTGTGTCCTGTGTCTTGGCCTTCATACACTAAATTTTGGCAGTTCCAAAGTCTGACCTCCACATACTAAGCTCCACACACAAATTGCCGGTTGAGGTTATGATGCTAACTCACCCAAACAGAAGCCATGATGTTCTTTTCTCAGCAAGACTCTGCAAAGGAAAAAACAATACAGTAATTAGTCCCTCATAAGGATGCAATCCCAGGTATGTGCAAAAAATGTAAAGTCCATGGAAGCCAATTGGTGCCATTGTATGAAGCTATAGGACCGTGATGGTGAACCTTGGCACCCCAGATGTTCTTGGACTGCAATTCCCAGAAGCTCAAGCCCCCATGAATCCACACGAATGGGTTTACTGCGATTCATCCGGCCCGTATGGGCGCATTTTACTTCCGCTTCCGGGAGCAACGAGGGCAGCACAGGCTGGATGAATCGCAGTAAACCCATTCGTGTGGAATCATGGGGGTTTCAGGGAACTGAAGTCCAAGAATATCTGGAGTGCCAAGGTTCACCATCACATCTATAGGACAATTCCCATTACTTCAAGGAGCACCCAAATCTTGGTAACTCTTCAAATGCGTGTAGCATTGAGGGCCTTCCTTTATCTTCATTTCTTTCCAGATATTTGTACATGATTTTTCATGTGCAAAAGGGCTGCAGTGACTTAGTGGTTAAGATGCTGAGCTTGACGAACAGATGGTCAGCAGTTCGAGGCCTGAGTACTGCATGACGGAGTGAGCACCCATCGTCTGTCCTAGCTCCTGCCAACTTAGCAGTTCAAAAGCAAGAAATTGCAAGTAGATAAATAGGCACTGCTTCAGCAGGAAAGCTAACAGTATAAGGTGTGCTTCGGCATCTAGGCCTGCCTGCCACATGATCACCAGGGAAACGTCTGCAGGCGCAGACATCACTGGCTCTTTGGAGGTAGACGGAGATGAGCACCACCCCCTAGAGTCGGATGCAACTGGCTTTTGAGCAAGGGAGACTTTTACCTTTATTAGTGATCATAACAGATGAAAATGGAACCTCCACATGAAGAGGCAGGATATCTTTGATTTTCCCAGTGCTGTGGCCGAAGGACAACAATTTGCAGTTTTTGTAATACTCTGGCTTTTCAAGCTTTACCGTAACACACTCCACTGGTCACTCTTGAGAATTGGGTGCTGGCGGACATAGAGGGAGGTTTGGATGAATGGAGCTAGTTCTTTTGTGTGCTGCTGTGATGTCCTCTGTTTGTCTGGTCTTGCCTGGCCATGATAGGCAGCTGACAGTCTTTCCAGTTTGGTAATCCCTATATGTTTGGAATCCAAGATTTTGGCTGATCTCTATGGGGCTGAAAATAAAGTCCTAGCCAGCGAAGGATGATGGAGGGAATTTACTTGGTTGACCATTGCACACTGCAGCGCCAGAGCTTCCAAGGGGTTCCAAACACACATTAATCTGGGATGGGGTAGGGGAATTACCATTCTCTTTATAGGGCGACTGTCAGGCCCAAATTTACTAACAAGCATCCTTTACCTACATTAAACTGTAACTTCCATCATTCTTAGACATTGTTTCTTCCCTTTTTATTTATTTTTATATGCTACTTGCATTTCTACCGCCCGCCCCCCTTGCCGAGGCGACTCCGGGTGGCTTACACATAAAACAAATGAAAAACATTTAAAAGCATTAAAATTAGATTTGTTTAAAATTAAAAAATTTAAAAATATTCTAGTCACCAGACTCCTAGTTCTGTATTTGCTTTACATGCGGCTGGGACAGACCCAAATCTAAAGAGATGCCTCTTCCCCTTCCTTTTCATGTCCAGTCTAGGTTGCCCTCCTCCCCCCCCAAACCCCCCAAAACAACAACAACAACAACACCTTTTTCTTAAATGAAGAAAGAGACTCAGTCCTCTCCTGGACTTCTGGCATTTATGTTTCCATAATTTCAGGAAGGGCGGGGAGGACATTTCCCCCAAGCAAAACCACTGGGCTGAAGGTGTGTTTAAAGTCCGGTGTGCTTGTGCCAGACAAATACCCATTTTTAGGCTCTGAGTCAGGCTTTCCTTCCTGTCTCCCATATGTGAGCTCAGAAATCCTCTCCAGTGTTACGTTCTTAGGGCAGAAATTCTGTGGTGGGAGAAGTTAACGTTAGTTAGGTTGGCCTTGATGAGGGTGAAAGAAGAGAGTGCAAAAGCTGGCCTGAAACTCAACATAAAAAAAACCCCAAAATCATGGCATCCGGAGCCATCACTCCCTGGCAAATAAAAGGGAAAGAAATGGAATTCGACACGCCGACCTCCTTTTCCGGTCGGCTGGGGGAGTGGGAGCACCTAGACTGGTTCCCGCGGCCATAAGACCTCTGCTGCCGCTGACACTGATGTGCCGAACTCCTTCCCCCGGTCCGGCTGGCTGGGGGGAGTGGGAGCACCTGTACCGCGGCCCCAGTGAGCCCCGGGCTCCATCAAGGACATTGAGCCCTGGGCTCCGTAAGGACCTTGAGCCCAGGCTCCATAGGGACGTTGAGCCCTGGGCTCCGTAAGGACGTTAAGCCCTGGGCTCCCCACCCGCAGCCCGCAACACTGTTTACAGCCAAAGAGCCAATGCTGTCTGTGTCTGCAAACATTTCCGTGGAAACATGGCAGGCATGACTAGACCCTGGAGTGCATGAAACACTGTTATCTTCCCGCCAAAGCAGTACCAATTTATCTACTTGCAATCTCTTCCTTTCGAACTGCTAGGTTGGCAGGAGTTAGTGCAGAAACAGGAGCTCACTCTGTCATATAGCACTTGGGTCTCAAACTACTGACCTGCTAACCTTCCAGTCATCAAGTTCAGCATCTCAACCACTAAACGACTGAAGCCCCATGCCCATTGATAGCTACGAACAAATCTAAGTCCCACAAATGTCTCCATAGCCAGTATAATCTTATTGTTAAATGGGTTAGGCTGGGCGGAGGGTTTAGGAAATCCAAGTTCAATTCTCTATTGAGCTACAAAACTGAGCGGGCGACTTTAAAACCTGCCACATCTTCCCAACGTGGTCAACCTCACAGAATTGTTGTGAAGGCCATGACTAGGAGGAGGGCCTTCTCGATGAGAGTACCAATGTTGTGGAACTCCCTCCCAGTGGAGCTGCGCCTGGTACCAACGGCAGACTGTTAGGCATTTTATTTTGTCTCCTAGGTTTCCCTTGCTCGAAAGCCAGTCGTATCCGACTCTAGGGTGCAGTGCTCATCTGTTTCTAAGTCGAAGAGCCAGTGCTGTCTGCTTCTGCAGACGTTTCCGTGGTCATGTGGCAGGCATGACTAGACACCGGAGCGCACGGAACACTGTTACCTTCCCACCGAAATGGTCCCTATGTATCTACTTGCAATTTCTTGCTTTCGAACTGCTAGGTTGGCAGGAGCTGGGTGGGAAATAAATAAATAAATGGAGCTAAGAAGGGGGGAGGGACCATAATCTTGCTTTAACAGGATGGGAGCCCTGATGATGATAATGATAGAAGGTCTAGGCCGGGGTGCCCAAACTTTTCAGGCCCGGCTGCAGGCTGGTCACGTGGTTCCTCCCACCCAACGGAAGGGGAAGTAAAATGCACGGTACAACAGAATAAGATTTTTAGGCTGCCATTTTCTCTGCTTAAACCAGGGGTGGGCAAACTACTGCCCATGAGCCAGGTCCGGCCCCTGATGCCAACTCATCCGGCCCACGCTGCCCTCATCGCTTCCGGAAGCGGAAGTAAAACACGCCTGCACTTCCGGGAGTGATGAGGGCAGCGTGGGCCGGAGGAATTGGCGTCGGGGCCCAGATCCGGCCCACGGGCCGTAGTCTTGGCCATCCTTGGTCTCTAGGCATTACGAGTTAGTCTAGACAGAGAAAGCCTTTTCTAGAGGCCGAGATTCAAGGCGAGAAGCTCCAAACTCTTTCTCCAGACCGCCCTTTACTACTTAAGTAGTAGCCCTCCTCCGGACCGGACGGGGCAGGAAAGGAACTCCGGGATGGGCACGGCTCGGTTTTGTGGGTGGGGTAGAGAGAAAAGAAGACCCCCCCCCACACACA
Organism: Bradypodion ventrale; assembly: GCA_035047345.1. NCBI lineage: Eukaryota > Metazoa > Chordata > Lepidosauria > Squamata > Chamaeleonidae > Bradypodion > Bradypodion ventrale. Next base: position 12,237,645 of record JAWDJE010000005.1, on the reverse strand, counting down.
CACACTGACGAACCCCCTTCCCTCCCCTCTTGGGCACCCAATGGGGGGGAAGAGCAAACTGGGCTTCCTTACCCAAGAGAAAGTCCCGGAGCGCAGCTGGACGGGCAGGACGCTTCCGAAGGCGACCAGCGGTGCGGAGAGGGCGGAGTAGCGGGAGAGACCAGGGCGAGTAGTCTTCCTCCTCCTCCTCCTCCGTTGGCTCCACCTGTGCGATGCCGGACGAAGGGGTGGGGACACCCGCCAGGCTCCTAGCCCTATCCGCGGGCGGGGCGAGCTTGGTCTGCTGCAGCCTCTGGCCAGCGGAGCCCCTCTCCAGGCAGGCATTCCACAGGTGGAGCTTCGCGCTACTGGACCCGAGCCAAAAGGGTAGCTTCTATAGAAATGGCCCTCTGCGAGTGTATCTCAGATCAGCAATGATGTAGCACCGTGATGGCGAACCTTGGCACTCCAGACGTTCTTGGACTCCAATTCCCAGAAGTCCCCATGAATCCACATGAATGGGTTTACTGCAATTCATCCAGCCCGCCACGCATACCTGTCAAGTTTTGGATTTGGAAATAAGGGAAATTTCCCGGAAAATAAGGGATACTTGACCGCTATGCTTATCCTGTGCTGCCCTCCAATGGCGGCAATAGGGCATTGCAGTCTAATTAATAAGGGATGACGGCAGGAAAGAGGGTAAAATGAGGGGTTTTCCCGGCCAATAAGGGATACTTGATAGCTATGGGCCCACGCCGCCCTCATCGCTCCTGGAAGTGGAAGTAAAACGCGCCCGCAGGGTTCAGTGTTCATCTCTAGCGCTGTCTGTGTCTGCAGATGTTTCCGTGGACATGTGGCAGGCATGACTAGACACCGAAGTTCACAGAACGTTGTTTACCTTCCCACCGAAGGTATCCCACCTATTTATCTACTTGCAGTTTCTTGCTTTCAGACTGCTAGGTTGGCAGGAGCTGGGACAGAGACGGGGACTCATTCTGTCATTCAGTACTCGGGTCTTGAACTGCTGCAGCTGACCTGCCAACCTTCCAGTCATAAAGTCCCTCATGGGTAATGGGAGTTATAGTCCAATTCAATTAATTGGCCCCGAGTTAGGGGACGTTAGCTTCAAAATTTGGGTCAAAGGTTGAGAAAATGTATTACAGTACAGTAAAACCCCTACTTACATAAAAAGTCCGTTCCATAGGCTTTTGCCTAAATCGGTTTTTTATATAACTCGAAGCAAACCCACAAGGAATTTTTTTTACGTAACTCGAAGCAAACCCATAGGTAAAGGTAAAGGTTTCCCTTGCTCGAAAGCCAGTCGTATCCGACTCTAAGGTTCAGTGCTCATCTCTGTTTCAAAGCTGAAGAGCCAGCGCTGTCTGCTCTGCAGACGTTCCCATGGTCATGTTAGACACAGAAGCTATTACCTTCCCACCAAAGTGGTCCCTATTTATCTACTTGCAATTTCTTGCTTTCGAACTGCTAGGTTGGCAGGAGCTGGGACAAAGTCGGGAGCTCATTCCGTCCTGCAGTACTCGGGACTCGAACTGCTGACCTTCCACCTGCCAGTCAGCATCTTAGCCACTTAAGCCACTGCAGTCCATATGAAAAATGAAATTTTTATATAAATCGAAGCAACCCCATAGGGAAAATGATTTTTTACGTAACTTGTAGCAAACCCGTAGGAAAAATGAATTTTTTATGTAACTCAAACCAAACCCATAGGACATTGTGTTTTGTAAATTTATGTAAATCAGGACATTTATGTAAATAGGGACATGGTTTCAGCACAAAATCATTATGTAAGTTGAATTTTATGTATGTCAGGGCATATGTAAGTCAGGGTTTTACTGTACAGTATTGTGGTCCACAACTCCATGCAGGTTGTGTGATTCTGGAAGCTATCGCTCCTCCGCCCCCAACAAAAGGAATTTTCCAAGCTCTGAATTTAAGGACTTAAGTTTGGCCAATGACAAAGCCAAGAAAGTGGCTTCATTTTGGCAGTCCAGGGTTTGATTGGGACATGAGAGAGGAAGCAGCTCTGAACTTATCAGCAACATTCTGTGCGCCATGGGCATTGAGAAGCATCTCGACATTCGCAATAGACAAAATCCACTAGCAAAAAAGTTAACTTCCAAATCACAGGATGATGGTTATGTGAACTGAGTTTCTAATCCAGTGCCCGAATGAATATATCATAACACAATCCTGTCCTTATCAAGTGAATGGCCCTATAGTGCATCTTCTGAACATGTATGTTGTTGTGGTGGATGTCCTCTGTGGACTTGAGGCTTCATTTATACAGGTCCCAGTAGTGTTGAGCTGCTCCTAGTGCGCACAGGTGCCCGGGCACTGGTAGCGGAAATTCCCCCAGGCCACACCCACTTGGTTGGCCATGCCCACCTCCCTACCCCAGACCATGGCGTAGGGAGGCCAAGTGGGCATGGCCCACAGAGTTACTGTAGTAAGTTTTTTTGCAGAGCATCACTCGCACTGTCAAATGACAATCTGATCCTAGCAACCATTTTGACCAGAAAAGTTTTGCCTCTGAAATGAATGGCTGTTTTATAAACACATTCTTAAAAGGAATCATCATTTAGGAAGTAAAAATAAAGAGAGATGATTTTTATTTATTTCCATTTCAGTGCTTATTATAGCAGACCTTTCAGAAATAAAATGCAACTCTTACAATGGGAGTAGAATTAATGTTTTTCCCCTTTTGGCCACTTCATACAATCCACTGAAGAGAGAGTAAATCAGCCAGGAAAGTGTATGACTTGATAAATTAGCTTCCGTTGATTAAAGATCTTGAACTTGGAAGGTGATTTATTATAACAATTTCACACAGCCAGCCTATTTGTCACTTATCTACCGTTATCAAACTGGCCTCTTGCCTAATGGGGAAGAAAGGCTGAGGAAGGAAGCTAATTTTTACATCCCTGGGGTCCCCTGACTGCCAATTGTAAGCCACAAGATCATCTCCAGCTTCCCGTATAGTATAATTTTACAATTGTTCATCTTAATCACAAATGCCAAAGGACACCAGTATTCTGTTCCTTTTAGAGTAGGAAATGTTCTATCTTGATTACATCAACCTCAGCTACTCTACTACCTAGCAGTTCGAAAGCAAGAAATTGCAAGTAGATAAATAGGGACCACTTCGGTGGGAAGGTAACAGCGTTCCGTGCGCTCTGGTGTCTAGTCATGCTGCCTCATGACAACGGAAACGTCTGCAGAAGCAGACAGCACTGGCTCTTCGACTATGAAACAGAGAGGAGCACTGAACCCTTGAGTCAGATACAACTGACTTTCAAGCAAGGGAAACCTTTACCTTTAGACAAACAAGGTCAAGGTCTCCATTGCTTGAAAGCCAGTTGTATCTGATTTTAGGGATTGGTGGTCCTCTCTGTTTAGAGCCAAAGAGCCAGCGCTGTCTGCATCTGGAAACATGCATCTGGAGACACGGAAGTGCACAGAACACTGTTACCTTTTCCACCAAAGTGGTACCTATTTGTCTACTTGCAATTTCTTGCTTTCAAACTGCTAGGCTGGCAGGAACTGGAACAGAGATGGGTGCTCACTCTGTCACGCAGCACTCGGGTCTCAAACTGCTGACGTGCTGACCTTCCAGTCATCAAGGTCAGCATCTTAACCTCTAAGCCACTCCAGCCCCTTATTATAAACAATGGTGGAGGCTCAATTGGTCATTTTAGGAGCATTTGGTTCCATGGCTGGATTATATTTGGGTTGTGCTTATATGAAAAGTGGTATATGTCTGAATTATTACCCCTGTAAAAGCCAGATATTTCTAGCCATCAAGGTTTTAGTGATTACACAAGCGCAATGTTTTGAGTTGCCGGCTGCAGGGATATCTTAGCAGTATCGCAACCATGTGTACGTCAGGCTGGGGAATGTGTGACTCTCCAGACATTGTTGGATGTTTTAACAAATTGGGGGAAATGATATGCCAGTGATTAAGCATGCCACTTAAATTACTGGCTTATAATTAAGTGTCAGATTCCAAGGGTAATAATTTCAGCAAGAGTGTTACCCTTTCTGTTCTACTAGATTACTGTTCAGTTAAGCAGAGCTAATGTCTCTTGCCCTCACCAGTGTAGTTGATGATGAAGGATAGTGGGAGACAACATCTGGAGAGGCACCTATTCCCTGGCCTTAGATGGAGCTGTCAGTGGAGACCTGTAACACATTTCCTTGTGAGCACAGAGTGGTGGACACCTGAAATACTGTAAAGTAAAATGGACGGAGTACAGCCCTGTGAGGAGTGACTCAAAACAGACGTAATTCCAATGCTTCTCCCTTTGGTCTGAACTGAAACAAACGTCACTTTCATTCAAACGTGCAGATGTTCCAACAAAAGCCAACCCAACGTAAGCAGGTGGCCTGCAAAACTATCCTGGGGAGAGGTTGGTTTTCCACTTTACAATGGTTGCGTTGTGCTTTTCTCCTACCCCCGTTGCAGCCTCCTTTACAAGGGGGTCTCATTGTGATTTTTGTAAGCAACCAATTTGCTGCAGTGAGAATCTAGCAAAGGGAGAATGGAGTAGACCTGGAAGCATACCTGTCAAGTTTTGGATTTGGAAATAAGGGAAATTTCCCGGCAAATACGGGATACTTGACAGCTATGCTTATCCTGTGCTGCCCTCCAATGGCGGCAATAGGGCATTACAGTCCAATTAATAAGGGATGACGGCAGGAAAGAGGGTAAAATAAGGGGTTTTCCCGGCCAATAAGGGATACTTGACAGCTATACTTATCCTGTGCTGCCCTCCAATGGCGGCAATAGGGCATTGCAGTCTAATTAATAAGGGGCAATGGTGGGAAAGAGGGTAAAATAAGGGGTTTTCCTGGCCAATAAGGGATACTTGACAGCTATGCCTGGAGCGGTGCTAGAAGATGGTCTATGAGGAGCGATTCAGCCCTTCCCGATTTGGCAGCCTCACAAGATCCCGGCTCCAGTGAGGTAGCTCAGTTGTGAAATGGACGCAGGCAAAAAGGCAAGCAAAAACAAACAGGTCTCATTGTCCCTTTTCCTCACATTATTGTTATAAAAATACCAGGATGTGTTTTAATTTTTTTATAGTTCTTTTTTTCGCTTCCTTTTTTATTACAATTTATAAAAAGGCATTACCACCCCACCCTAAATGTGTGCCCACCCCATTAAACTTCTGTCCCATCGTGTAAATTGTTGTGAACTTTGACCTCCAAGTTCAGCTGCTTGACCTTTGCCCTGTTGACCTTGAAAGCACCCTCGTTTTCACAGAGGATGTTCAAGTTCCTCACGGTGCAATACTGCCTGTTGACATTCTTTTCCACCCTCTCCGTGTTTCTCTTGGCTGCTTCCACTTTGGTGTTGAGAGGATACTCTTCCGCAAAGTCTTTGGCAGTCGCCTTCTTCTTCTTCTGGTGCTTCCGACACTTTCTGGTCACAAAGCAGGTGACCAGGAGGAGAAGAAACAAGAGCATGACAGCCGCAAAGGCACTTCCGATGGAAGCCCCCGTCTGGGACAGAGAGGCAGCCGTGATGGACTCTTCCTGATCTAAGCTGAGCGGCTTCATGTTCGTGCCGTTTTTGACCTGATCGCCTTCATTGTCATAGATCAAGGAATCATCCAACATCAATCCAGCCTTGTGGTCCACAAGGTCCCGGCGTCCACGTGGCAGCTGGTGTACGAGAGAACGTGGCAGCCGAGATCCTGCTATGGTTTCAGGGCCAATAACATAAATCACCTGAAGGTACCACTGATGTCCAGCTTCCACCTGTTCCAAAACAGGGATTCAAAAAAGAGCTCATAAATTACTTCACGAATTAGATTAGGCTATAAACCTAATTTTTTAGCTATGGATCTCAGGCAGTGGTGAGCATCAGCAGGTTTGCACTAGTTTGCCAAAACCGGTAGCAGAAATTCTGGCTGGCCCCACCCATCCAAGTTTTGAAATAATGTACTCCTAATTTGGGTGCAACGCAGGGCTTCCCCCCTGGCCACGTCCACCATACTATGCCCATAGTGTGGTAGTAAAAATTTTTGGAGTCCACCACTGATCTCAGGCCTCTGTGATTCACAAAAAAGCCAGTGGTAAGCCACAACTTGAGTAAACTCATTGAACGAATGGAACTTACAGAGAAGTTGACTCACCAAATCTCCACTCTACTCTACTCTAGTCATGACTTACAATTGGATTTCTGCTATAAATCTCTTAATTTATTAGAGATATTGTAGGCATCATTTTTCAGTCATACACCTGGGGGAATTTAGTAGAAAGAACTAAACAACTAAAATTTAAATAGTATAAAAAGAAAAGAAAAAAGAAAGCCAAAAGGCCACAAAGGAGTATAAGGTCAAAGCACTTGGGAAAATAAAAATGAAAATACAGTAAAACCCCGAGTTACCGAAAAACACGGTTCTCTGGCCTATTTCGTAACTCAATTTTTATTTTGTAACTCAAGGCATCCCCATAGGGATGCATAGAAAAAATAAACAGAGAGATTTCCTACCTTCTGGCTGCTGCTGTTTCCTTTTCTTACACTTCTGGCAGTGTGGGTGAGTGGCTGGGAGTGATTTTTAGTGCACAAAATGGCAGCACCACCATTTCGAGCACTAAAAAACTTTTTTTGTATGTCGGGTTTTTTCATATCTCAGTTTTTTCCCCATAAATTGGGACCCCAATTTACGAAAAAAAACCATTCGTAACTTAAGTTTTTCGTAACTCGAAGCATTCGTATGTTGGGGTTTTACTGTAGGCACACCTTACCAAGGAATATATCCTGCAATTCAGGTATTCCTGTACTCCTAGTTTTCACTTATCTAGAAGAAAGGCCTTCAAATAAATATCTTAATGCATGTATAAATAGCTGGACTCCTGGGAGTACTCTCAGTTGTAAGCCATGAAGTACTCTGAAGATGGAAAACAGACCTTTGCACTGGGCCCAGAAATAATTTAGGAGACACTGCAGTTGGCACAAAACTGGCATAATATCATCACACTACTCAATCCCATTAGGTAATCTAGCAATCACATATGGCATAGACCCACTTTCCCAGTAAGACTTCAAAGACAATCCTATGAACAGCACTATACAGTAGCCAAACCTAATGGTTACCATCCGGGTGTGTTTTACTTCCGCTTCCAGGAGCGACGAGGGTGGTGTGGGCCGGATGAATCGCAACAAACCCATTTGTGTGGATTCACGGGGGGTTGGGCTTCTGGGAATTGAAGTCCAAGAACATCAGGACTGCCAAGGTTCGCCATCACTGTTCTAGGGTTCCAGTTCTGAGATTACTGTTTTCTAAATAATGAACTTTAATGTGGAAGTTGACATGTGTCCCACACACCTTATAGAGTGCATCCACCTTCATGATGAAACCATCCACTCCAGGCATGCTGCTGACCAAGTGAAAATCGGGCAAATCAGAGGCAAAGCAGGCATCGAAAGGTACATCATGGAAATATTTGTTGGTCACTTCTGGTTGATTCCGATCCTGCAATGCCAAGAAACAGACCATGATTACAAACGGGAAAGTGTTTGCCCGGAGCGGAGCCATGACTCTTCACAAGAATCTCCATCAGACACCAAGAGACAAAGCATGCCTTGCCTCTAGAACTGAGGTATCTGTAGAGCATTTTAGAGAAATAAAAACTGCGAAAAGCCACACACACCTTTTAAAAATGCAAACCTGTGAAAATGCACACAATTGAAAAAGACACACAAATATGCTTTATTCGCAGTATGGAAAATGCATATAAATATGTATTAAGAACAATTCATATGAAATGTGTACAAATGTGGGAATTAAAACCAAAGTTTTGTAACCTGGGAAAAAGGACAAGTAGAATGAACATACAAGTTTAAAGGCTGAGGAGTTCACCGTTATAATCTCTGGAACCATCTCCAAATGGATTTAACTGGTTGTCTTGCGTCTGTACCTAAATTGTGGTGAAATCCCCATAACAATTGATACAGAGAACTGGTTTGCCAGAGTCAGTCATTTTGTTCCTTGAAGCAGAGAGTCCAAATGATCTCTCTGGCTTCCTTGCCCCAATTGTAAAAAAAATACCTATATGACAAAACTATTGATATTTTTTCTGCCTTTTAAAGCCGAAATGGAATGACGCAGGTAGGACAAGTTGATTCTTGAGATCCCTTGCAACCTTACAATTCTGTTAGTTAGATCGTCCTTGCTCAAAATCTAGTCGTATCTGACTCTAGGGTTCGGTACTCATCTCCATTTATAGCCAAAGAGCCAGCATTTTCTGCATTTGCAGACATTTCCATGGACATGTGGCAGGCATGACTAAACACCGGACTACACAGAATGCTGTTTACCAAAGTGGTCCCTATTTATCTACTTGCAATTTCTTCCTTTCGAACTACTAGGTTGGCAGGAGTTGTGACAGAGATGGGAGCTCACTCTCTCATGCAGTACTCGCATCTCGAACTGCTGACCTGCCGACCTTCCAGTCCTCAAGTTCAGCATCTTAACCACTAAGCCACCGCAGTCCCTTTTTTTTGTTAGTTAGTGGCCTTCAAATTTCCAGCCAGAGGCAAACAGCCTCACTACACCTAAAGTTTGGAAAAGTTGCTGCAGTCCAAAAAATCATAACCTTTTGAAGTTTGGGCCCCATCCAATGATAGAGTGTTAGACTTGCAGTTTGGAAAGTAGTAGCAATATAGTGTGAGTAAATCGTTATTGCTGCTGTCATTATGTGCCTTCAAGTAGGAAATGACTTATAGCAACCCTAATGAGGTTTCCTGCTGGCTGAATAGCCCAGTGATTTAGGTACCTGGCTACGGAGCTAGACATTGAGAGTTTGATTCTTTCTCCTGGGAGAACAGCCAACACTTCTGGCCTTGGAAAAGTTGCACAGTCCCAGGGTGCCTCAGAAGTAGGAAATGATAAACCATTTCTGTGTTTCTCTCTACCTAGAAAACTATGGAAAAGGGCAGCCTAAATCAGAATTGACTTAATGATACCACTTCCTCTTCTTTTCGTTCTCCTCCTCCTTCTTTAAGTGCCATATCCAATTCCGAATATTGGCTATCGTCATGATGATTAGCCATGAAGATTGTCCTGCGAACAATATAATGCAGTAGCCTTTCATTTGCCTTCCGCATCACAGCGTGGCACCCATACCACTGATCCAGTTGTGCAAGTCACTTTCTGGTCCTGAGCACTTTCGGCACACAAAGTCCTCTTCGGCTCCAGGCCATTATTGATGAAGCTGCTGCCCTCCATCAAGATGGAATCAAGTGGGATTTAATCCACTTGGGGACCATCATCCTTGCCTGTGGACTTCGCCATTCAAGACCATTAGTCCTCAGAGTTGCCAAGTTAGATAGCCGTCTGAAGATCAGCGTTGAGTCACAGGCAGTATGGTCTACTTTATTACCATAGTAGGATAACCAGATGACCCATAATTATTATTAATGGGTTTTTCAAGATAAGTGAGGAGTAGTTTTATTAATTCCACACCCCATTACATCACACTGGGTATCATAGCTGTCAAGTATCCTTTATTGGCCGGGAAAACCCCTTATTTTACCCTCTTTCCCACCATCATTCCTTATTAATTAGACTGCAATGCCCTATTGCCGCCATTGGAGGGCAGCACAGGATAATCATAGCTGTCAAGTATCCCTTATTTGCTGGGAAATTTCCCTTATTTGCAAATTCAAAACTTGACAGGTATGCTGGGTATCCATGGCTAGGTTGCCACTAGGAAAATCCCTGTATCATCCTATCTCAGTCTCATCCTATCTAATGTGTGCTGCCCAGCTTGTCTAGATACATTTCAGAAAATCTCCCGGAGAGTCACAGCTCAAAGCCTCTCTCAGAAATGCAGGAGTAATATTGCTTACCAGCAGGAGAAACCGATGTTTCAGGTGTTTACTGGACTGGATACAGCCATACTGTGGTCCCTCATTGTAGATGGTTCCAGTTGGGTCAAAGAAGGGCACATAGCCATCTTTCCCGGTACAGAGGTAGACCTTTTCCAGCTGCAGTTTGTAGGCTGAGTTGAGGTTTTGTTCAGGATTCCACATGACTCGCCCATACAGGATTTGACCTGAGGAAAGGAAAAACACAGATATCAGGATGATTACAGGTTAGGTAAGGGACTGTCGTGGCTTAGTGGTTAAGATGCTGAACTTGACAACTGGAAGATTGGCAGGTCAGCAGTTCGAGACCTGAGTGCTGCACGCTGGAGTGAGCTCCTGTTTCTGTCCTGGTTCCTGCCAATCTAGGAGTTCGAAAACAAGAAATTGCAACTAAATAAATAGGTACCACTTCGGTGGGAAGGTAAACAGTGTTCTGCACTCTGGTGTCTAGTCATGTTGCCATGTTGCCCTTCCTCCACCATATGGCACTTCCTGATGTGGTGGTGGGTCACATGAAATGGTGCCATGGGCTGCATCTGGCCCATGGGCTGCAGGCTGAAAATCCCTGTTATACACAATCCTTGGACTGATACCCCTGGTTTAGGGCCACAGCATATCTTAAACTGGTTCTAACTGTTGCCTGTTTTCTAACAAGTCTAATTGAAAGTGCTGGTGTATGCCTTGAAGGGGGAAAAAACTCCTCTTCCCATATCATCATATCTTCCCTTTGGAATGCCCTCCTATGGGACATTCTGCTAGCAATGACAATATAGTCTTTTTTGGTGCCATATCAAAAATCTATATGCTCTTGATTTTTAAATTATATATTAAACAGCTCTCAGCTGTTTTATTCTGTTGCAGCAAAAACTGAAAAGAGTCTTGTGGCACTTTTTATAGCTAACAAACTTAATTTGGCATAACCTTTCTTGCATTGCAGCTGCCTTCCTCAGATGCCTATGACAAAGTGGAGGACATGAAATGAGCCTTCCCGAAGTTTGCTACTCCAGCAATCAGGTGTCCCCTGGACAACGTAGGTTTATCACCAGCAACAGAGATTTTTCACCGGCTAATCCTTTCAACCCAGAAGCAGCAGAAGTAGAAATGACTACAAAGAGACATTTTAACCAATGGCCCTTCTCAAGGCCCAAACAGACAGTGATATTGGTCAACATTGAAGGAATATCCTCAGTTAAAGAAAGCCTGCTTCAAGAACTCTGCAATAAAGTGGGGTTTCCCTGTAGACGACAGCCTGTGTGAATGCGGAGAAGTACAAACTATCTCCCATATGACACAATGCACACAATGCCCCTCAACGTGCACCGAGGAGGACCTTATGTTGGCAAGAGGAAATGCTGTTGATGTGGCCTGATATTGGGCAGATGTCATCTAGCCCTTTTAAATTCTATTTTGTTTTTAGATGTGTTAATTTTAGCTTTGTACATTACTATATGCTGGTGGTGCATCTGACACAAATAAAGAAAGATACGACAAAGTGGATTTTAGTCCACAAAAACCATATGCCAAAGCAATAGCAATAGCATTTAAACTTTTATATCACCCCACAGTGTTTAGAGCACTCTCTGTGTAGTTCATAAGGTAATTAGAATCTTGAGCCAATTGGGATTGAACTCAGATCATGAGCAGAGTTTGGTTGCAGTACTACAGTTTAACCACTGAACCATGTGAACTCTTTAAGAAAACATGTTTGTCTTTAAGGTGCCATAACACTCCTTCTTATGGAGCCCTGATGGTGCGGTGGTTAAAATGCTGTACTGCAACCAAAACATTGTGAGTTCAATCCTGACAGGAGTCAAGGTTGACTCAGCCTTCTATCCTTCTGAGGCTGGTAAAATGAATATCCAACATTTGAGGGCAAAATGTGAATTACTTGTAAACTTCCCAGAGAATATACTAAATGCTATGGGGCGGTACTCCCCCTTCTCCTCCTCTTCCCCCGTACTTATGATTTGCTTTGTATTTATTTGATTGTTTTGTAAACCGCTTTGAGTGGTCAATAGACTAGTAAAGCGGTATATAAGCATACTAAATAAAATAAAATAAAAATAAAACAGAAGTGTAAGTGCTATTGCTATTCTTGTTTAGAAATGTTAAGCCCTAAGTTTGGACATGTTAAGCCCTTGGGTCATCCAAGGATGAGGAAGGCAGGGTAGAAATGATGTGAATAAATAAAATAAATAAGTTGTAGCAGAGTCTGTTGGGTAGCATATTATACCCTATTAGCTTCTCCTGTAAGAACTCTGTATGTGTTCTTCAGCAGCCCTACTGTATTAGCTAATTAGCCTTGTGAAATGTCCTTAAAACCAAGTCCACTTCCACTGTGAAATCTGCTGGGTAAATGCTGGCTGAGACTGCATGTTTTGGAGAAGACTCTTCTTGACGTCTACACATGAGGAACACAGCACACCGTTGGATTTCTGCACATTGAACTACTGGTTACTGCCTACTGGTCTTTAATACCAGAACTCTGGCCGACAAAAGAATGCTAAGGATTCCAAAGAGGGCTGCATACTGACTCTGTAAACTATACTGACAAAGAACTGTTATTTGCAAGTTATCTTGGCAAGCCTGCAATACTGCTATCTTTTAGTTGCTCGCTCAAAGAACTGTATCTCATACAAACTGTATCTGACCTGTAAATAGTTGATTCATACTGAGCAGAGAACGGAGAAGTCATCCGATTTGTTTTTCACTGTAAATACTTTACTTTGCACCTCCAGTAAAAAAGAAGCTCTGCACCAAAGTTATTTGTGTTCTTCTGTGTCTGCTTAGACTTTTGATGCAACCTTCAGCACGAAGGTCACTCTGCCAAATTTCCTAACAGGACATCTACACATGTCCTTCTTTAATGCTTGCTAACATGGTTCAAACCTTTCAATTTTCTTATTTGTGCCTAGATTTTAAGTTGTTATGTTGTACTTTAGTTGTTGTATACACCACCCTGAAGTTCTCCCTAGGATGAAACATAGTACAGTGGTACTTTATACAACGATTTTAATCTGTTCCACAGGGCTCGTTGTTGTACAAAACAATTGCTATATGATGCATGCATTGTACTGCGATTTTCCCTATGGGATGCATCGTACAACGATTTTTTTTGCTAAGTAGTTTTCCCCTTGGGAAAATTGTTATGCAGGATGCCATCCCTCCCCTCCCCCAAAAAAACAAAAAAAACCAACCCTAATTGTTATGCGATTTTGTTGCTATACAGGGTGATTGTTGCATGATGTTCCACTGTATATTAAATTTAAAAATAACTAGCTCTCTTAACTAAATGAATATGGATCTCTGCATACCACTTGTTCAAAAGTAAATACTTCCCCATCATTCCAGCATAGGCCAAATATCACCACTTGACATTTGTCTTCCTATAAAACTGACTTTGGGTAGGTGGGTTTTATGGCCCACCAATGCAGACTCTATTTATTTCAAAGTGCAGCCCTTCCTGTGACATAATAATGTGGCCCATTCCATATCAACTGCCCAAGTGCTTTTTGCAGTTGGATATTAACATATCACAGCTAAGTAGTATCTCCGTCCAACAAGGTAACCCAAACATACCCTTTGAGAAAGCTCCTTTGTAGTCCATCTCTGCCACTGACATTTCGGTTTTCGTTGGGTCCATCAAAAAGACTTTCTCGTTGTTGCAGAGCAGGAATTCAGTGTTCAGGGAATACACAACAGGAACGGGACGGTTAGTTTGCTGAAAGGCAATTGGGATCAAAAATCTACATCGGGAAGAAAAGAAATAAGTAACAGTTGATTGATGAAACAATATCAGGGTTAGGACAGGGCATATGTACATACCAATATCCTGAAATTCCATATTGGTTTCCATTAGTATGGTACTTAACAACCTGGTTTTAATAAACCTTTGTCTTGGGCTATGCTTGTGGTCCCATTATCCAGATTGTAGGGCATGTGACTCCCCATGTGGTTAGTTGTGGTAATATCCTTGTAAAGATGGAGTTATGTATCTGTTGGTGGTGGTTTAGTGACATATGCAGTTTGTTCAGGACTGAGGGAACTCCCACTTCCAGGTTCTTCCCCCTCAACTACCCTCTAATTTTTGTTGTTTAAAAAAATACACATATGAGATTAGTGCTATATCACCTTAGCACTAGTACTGATACAGCAGTTTCATGTTAGATCACTTCTAAAAGAAGAAGAAAACAAAAGAGAAACAACCCAGACAAGATAAATGACATTCTTGGGGAATGGGATATTTCTGTATACACAAAGAAGAACTTTGAAATGTTGCCATCTTTTCCAGAATACTGTACAACCCTTTCAATATCAAGTGGTTTGACAGCAGATCACAATAAGATCAGCAGATGCAGCACCATAGGAAGGAAGTAGGGGCTATGGTTTGAAAGACAAAATGCATCACACTAAGTAGGAACAGTGAATTTATGAATCAATTCACAAACCCAGTGATCACTGACTGCAAATTAAATCATAGTACATATTTGAAAAACAACCCACAGCAAAACCAACTCAGAGATATTTAGGTTTCTAGAATAGTGGCAGCCCAGGAATATTGTAGAATCTCGTTCTTCTGTGCAGAACAATGACAATAAAGATGTATCTATCATTCTGCCCCCCCCCCCCATTTTTCACACACACTTGAGAATGAAATGTTCACTTTGTAAGTTCCCCAAACAATCTCAAAATGCTATGATTAAATGTCGAGAAAATTTCCCTCATTAGCAAATTCCACATTCAGTGAGTTTTAGCAGGGTGCCAAGCAACATCCCGTTTCTTAAACAGCAAGATCACTTCCTCAGCACATGACACATTAATTTTTAAATAAGCAGTTAAACCACTCTTCTACCAACAGACTGTGAGGTCTCATTTCCTGGATGCCACCTCCTTAAGCAAACTTTTCTTCTAAACAGCAGTAAGGCCTTGTTCATTAGCTGTTCCCACAAGGATTTGGCCAGGCAAGCCAGGATATTCAGGGTTTTAAAAGATCTCACTCAGGACCATTCAAGTTGGAAGACTGGATAGACCAGAGGTGGCCAACCTTGGTGCTCCAGCTGTTCTTGGAAGCTCAAGTCAATGCACCTGCTGATCAGGGCTTCTGGGAATTGAAGTCCAAGAATAGCTGGAGCGCCAGGTTTGGCCACCCCTGCTGTAGGCCTTCCTTTAAGACAAAATATAATATGACATGGTATCTCAATCTTGGGCCTCCAGGTGTCCTTGGACCTCAATTCCCAAAAGCCCAAGTCATCATACCTGCTGATCAGGGCTTCTGGGAATAGAAAGTCCAAGAACATCTGGGGGCTCAAAGTTGAGAAAACCTGTATAAATATAGGAATTGAAACCTATTGTTTCAGTGGATGATGCTGACTCTATTAGTATGAGGACCATCACGAGTTCACCACAGCATGTTGCCATCAATTTGATGATCTCCCCACCACTCCCTATTTTTAAGATTGGGCTGGGTAACTCAGGTTAAACTAAGAGAGAGCATGATTTCTGTTAGGGGATGTAAGTCTTCGCCTCACACCCTAACTGGTTGCAAGGCATATTGTGTCTGTGATGCCTTTAAGACCCTACTGCAGGGGCACACACAGGTGCTGGGACTTTCCCCTGATGTGCTCCATGGGCCAGTGTATTTAGGTCAGAGCAGGATTGCAGACTTCCAGCTACAATGCTCAACTTGCCTGAGCTTTAATGTTCACCTTCCTCTGCTGACAGTCTGGATGAAGATTCCTGCGTCTTCCAGAACCTGCTACAAGGACTGAATCTTTGCACTGATCCTGATGATGGCTTTTGCCTGATATGCTATCTGTGCTTGCTGGACATAGAAGGACTACTTGGGGTAAGCCTCCACCAGGAGGACAGAAGCTGTAGAACTCGTTGGCTTTGTCTGTAATTACAGCTTGCATTTACCCTGCTGGACTGGACTGCTACTGAACTGTATGGACTTGTATATAGCATAACTGAACTGTCTCAGTGAGGTCAACTGAGCAGCCCAAGAGAATATATCTGTTTTGTGTTACAGTTGTTGCACATATATGTGCACTTTACTTCCTGAGTAAACCTACTTGAGTTTTCTTCTGCACCAGGCAACCACATCACACTGGACATCCCTATTTTGGTGGTTTATTTAGATCAAATAAACATATATTATTGTGGTTCTGACCAACAGAAGGCCCAGGGGGTCAGAATTCTAAATTTCCTCCTATGCTCTTTTGATTTGATTGCTAGGGTGCTAGCCATGTCAAGCGCCTGCTGTGTCTCTGGAAATAATCCAAAGAAATGCTTAGGGAGCTTTCTGAAGCACAAAGGAAGGCCTGTGATCCTAGGATCACAGCGCTAAGCTCCCCTTTAGCTTGTGCAGCGCCAACTTTTCATGATACCTCACAGACTGCCAGCCAGATAAAGTTGAAGGCTTTGTTCAGTTTGAGTAAAATGATATAACGTACAAGTAGCAAAACAATTGCATTGGTATTTTCTCCCAAAGGAGAGAAAGGTCTTTCTTGAGTCTTGAAAACAATCTATAGTTTATGTTCCTACTTCCAACTCGGTAGAACACTATTCTTCGCAGTTGTTTGGATGAATGAGATTTGCTTTTTACATCCATACTTTGTCATTGACATTAGTTCTGAAAACATTATGAAGGTTGGAAAATGTTACATTTTTGGGACTACAATTCAAGAACTCCTACAACTTTCAGACATTGTAATCCAACTTGCAACAAGCTATCTTAACCTATAAAATCAAGCGTTAACCATTGGAACTTCAGATACAATCCTAAGCCAGGCCCTACTAGCCTGCACCGACCATTCGTGCACATGCCCGAACTGGGTCTGCAGGTCAACGAAGGATTGAGAAATTCATCAGTGGGGCAAGAGCCCCACAAACGCTAAAAAGGGAAACAACTCCATTTCCCAACGTTCCTTGCGCTGCGCTGTGCCAGAGCCAATCAGGCTGAGAGGCGCGAGTAAAAGAAACATTCGGAAACGTGCCGCGGCCAATCAAAAGGAAACTGCAGAAAAAAAGACGCACAAGCCGAAAATGCAAACACCAAACTACAAGCCCCAGCATCCTGTGCGTCATGAGTGTGCAGAACACTGAGGAACCTGGTGAGCGAAAAATAAAAATAAAAAACACACTGGGAGCGCAAGTTCTCCACAGCCAGACACAGCGCCTCACAGGAAAAAAAACCACAGGGGGAGGGGGGGGGTCAAGGGGGAAAAAGGCACTGCCCCCCCCCTTGAAAGTGAACCCATTCCTAGGTAAGCAAAGCCATCGGACGGTGCTCCGTCCGCTGACTTTATTTACCGCAAAAGGGTTTCGCTTTCAGCGAGGCCAAGCCGCGGGAACCAAAGCCCCCCTTCCCAACGGTGCCTGAAGCTCCCAATCAGAGTTTCCCCTTTAATATCACTGGGGGGGGGGTTGCGCTCCCCCTCTCTACTGGCTCCCCTGGGGTTGGGAGGGTTGGGGGGACAAAAGGGGTCTGTCTCCCCAACCCTCCTGACCCCAGGGGACCCAGCAGAGTGGGGATTCCCCTCCACACACTCACACCCCATATTAAAGAGAAGGTTACTTCTCTTTAAAAACGGAGTTTTTTTGGGGAAATACCCTCTCCAATGGCTCTCCTGGGTCCAGAAGTGTTGGGGAGACAGACCCCTTTTGCTCCCCAACCCTAACAAACCCAAAGAAGCCAGCAGAGAGGGGGGTCACAACCCCCCCGATATTAAAGGGGAGCCCCCAATTGAGATTTCCCTTTTAATATCAGGGGGTGGGCTGGATTCGATCCCCTCTCTGCCGTGTCCCCTGGCTCTGGAAGGTTTGGGGGGACAAAAGGGGTCTGTCCCCCCCAACCCTTCCAGAGCCAGGGGACATGGCAGAGAGGGGATCCCCCGTAGGACACCAAAAAAACACACTAAAAAATCAAAAACATCCAAAAATACACAAAAACAACCCAAAATAACACCAAAAACAATACAAAGTAAACAAACACAAAAAATTCCAAACACACACAGCACCCAGCCAAACACCACAAAATCCAAACACCCCCCCCCAAAAAATAATAATAAAGAAAAACAGCCAACTCACCACCACACGACCTCACTCCACAACAACCGGAAAAGAAATGAATAAAGAGACTACTTACCGGAAGAAGCTCCACCCAGAGGCCATGAGAGAAAAAACCAGTCAAAATACAAGATAACCCCTACCAGCCGCACCTGCTGGCCACAATAGTAAAAACAATTCAAAAAGACACAACAGCCCCACACAAAAGGCCCCAAGAGTAAAAACAAGTCAAAAACATAACACAAAATCACAATTTTACACAAATCAAAAACATATGTCAATAAAATAAAAACTATTCAAAAATCCTGTGCTGAATTTTAACTCAAATAAAAACCAAAAACATCTAAACACAGTTTAAAAACATTTATTGTAAAAAAATACATACTAAAACATTATTTGGTTAAATAATTTTTTTAAAAAAGTATATCATCCTTTGTTCTTTTTTTAATCCACAAAACCAAAACACCAAACAAAACTGATCACAGTTTATAACAGCCCGCCAAAAAAATGTGTATAAATAAAAAATTTAAAAATTTCAATTATAGACTAACCTCTTCTTTACAAACATTAACAACACCCCCCCCCTTCCAACACCATTTAAAACAGCCCGGCAACGCCGGGCAACCTCTGCTAGTAATCAAATAAAAATACCCATGAAGAAATAGATATTCAATGCTGAAATGAAACTCGCCAAGAACTGATCCACTGATCCTCTGTCTAAGTAGGTTTTACCTAAACTACCCTTTTTTAAAGATTATAATAAACTAGTAAAATGACTGGAAGCAAGTGGATGATGATCTTCTGTTTGCATCCCTTGAGGATGCAGCATACCACCACCAATGCTTCCCCATCAGTGATGTCTAGGCACCTGTTATCAAAGCTGGAGGATGCATTTTATCCACAGAACAACTGTGGCTTCAAGTGGACAGATGCGCTGAAATGCTCGCAGCTGAGCCTGCTCCCTCCCATTATGAGCTAAACCTCGCAAAATGAACCCGTATGAGTCTGCAGACATTTCCATGCTCATGTGGCAGGCAGTACTAGATGCCAAAGTGCATAGAATGCTATTACCTTCCCTGCCAAAGTGGTATAAATAGGTATATTTATCTACTCGCAATTTCTTGGTTTTGAACTGCTAGGTTGGCAGGAGCTGGGGCAGACAATGGGCACTCACTCTTGAATGCAGCACTTGGGTCTTAAACTATTGACCTGCCAACCTTCCGGTCATCAAGCTCAGTATCTTAACCATTAAGCCATGGTGGTTCCTGGATCGAGATCACTTTTCATTCCTACAGGAATCTTCATCATTGGGCGTTGCAGAGCTGGACAGGGTGTGTGTGTGTGAAAAACAGAACAGTCTGGCCAAACATCACAGCCAGGTGTACGGGTCAGGATCCTGAAGCAGTTTCCAGAATGGAGCTTGCAGCATTGTAGAGTCATTTACAGGCAGCGGGTTTCAAGTTTCATCCCAAGTGATGTATATTTTACTGTCCCTCCCAATCTTAGCTCCAGAGATCATGTTTCTTGATCACAGCAGAGTACAATGAAAGGAGCTGACTTTTTTTTTTTTTGGGGGGGGGGGGAGGATTTATTCATCATATCATATGCTTTTCAGATGTTACTGGTTTAACAGGGGATTAAGAGCAATAGAATTCAATTAGAAAAAAATGCAATTATAACATAAACTGAGATTAAAATCTTCATTAACAAAATAAAAAGAAAGAAACATCAGTCCCCTTCATTAGAAACCAGGGTGCATCTCAATAGTTAATCGGTTTTCTGCCTGATGGTAGAAAGACACAGGGGGTAGGAAGCAGCAAGACTGTAAATGACAGAGAATTTTAGAACCTGGGGGCAAACCCCAAGAAAGCCCTCTCCTATTTACAGGGACTGTGGTGGCTTAGCGGTTAAGACGCTGATCTTGACAACCGGAAGGTCAACAGGTCAGCAGTTCAAGGCATGAGTACTGCATGACAGAGTGAGCTTCAGTCTCTGTCCCAGATCCTGCCAACCTAGCAGTTTGAAAGCAAGAAATTGCAAGCAGGTTAATAGGGACCACTTTGTTTGGAAGGTAAACAGCTTTCCATGCCTGCCACATGTCCATGGAAACGTCTGCAAACACAGACAGTACTGGCTCTTTGGCTATAAATGGAGATGAACACCGAATCCTAAAGTCGGATACAACTGGCTTTTAAGCAAGGGAGACCTATGTAGTTGCCAAACCTCTCAAGTGGTGCAACCCAGAGATATCCCCAGGAGATTTTTATACCCAAGCAGGTTCATAACAGGGGGCACTGTTTTTCCAACAATCTAGTATCAGTATGTGCCAATCTCCTCCTCTCTTCTTTTGCATGCTTCTCCTCTGTTTACACAAGCATAGTAACTGAAGCTATCATAAGATAAATATTTCCTTACTTTTCGGGTGCATGCGCAGTGCAGGGCAAAGGCTTATCTCCTGGATCGACCCATGACTGTGTGGGCTGCACCGTACATGGTATTAAGTAGATAGTGTATTCTCCGGAGTAGTCCTTCCTAGAAATGGAGAAGATCCCATAATTACTGCATTGATTCACAAGTGATTTATACCCTTAAGACTTATGGTCATAAGACTTTGACGGTGAATCTTGGTGCTCCAGGTGTTCTTGAACATCAATTCCCAGAACCCCTGATTAGCAGGAGTGTTGACATGGGCTTTTGTTAATTGAAGTCCAAGAACACCTGGAGTGTCAAGGTTCACCATCACTGACATAGGACAAGAGAGCTGCTAGTCTGAGAAGAAAGCTGTCCAGGTCAAGAACAAACCAACAAATGGAACAGATCAAGAGCCAATAATTGGTAGGAAACCTTGTAAACTACAGATCGACGTCAGCAGGCCAGGGGGCAATTCCTGATCTCTAAGAGACTTTCTCTTTCAATTTTCCTTAAATGTGATTCTGCAGCAAATCACTTCATTTCTTTTTTTCACCTCACTGATGACAGGTGTGGGACCTGTGCTCTCCAGAAAAGAAGCTGCATTTGCCAGATTGTCATTCTCAACAGCTCAGCTGCCATGACTGATGATCAGAAAAGATGGGAGCGGTGATGCAACAGCATGTATAGGGCTTCAGCGTCTGTAATGCCTGTCATGACCTTGATGAACCAGACTACTTCCATTTTGTTTTCTGACTCCATTTCAGGCTTCCTGGCCTTGGTTCAAGGACACTCCAAAGGAGGGGGCCAGGAGCACTGGGAAAGTCCCTAATCCTTATCTGCTTCTCTAACCAGTCAGATAAAACTCCACCTATACCTAAAGAGAGGGGTAGGAGTCAATCATCTTAATTGGACACACTCTTATCAGTGATCATCCTTGATTGGATTATCTTATCTACACCAAACCCCTAAAGGAGGAGAGAAGTGCAATTCCTTTCCTATTTAAGGAGGTGCACAAAGCTCACTCTTTGGGCTCACCAGCTCGAGACTGAATAGTTTTGCTGGCACGTTGTCCCAATCTCCGAGAAGAGATTAAACATCTATGGAGCAAGCCTTGCCCAAGGGTCTGCCTGAGGGAGAATCTAACTAACTATTTCTTTCTGTATTCTGTCTTTGTTCTTTTTCAGATGCTTTGCTTAATAAATTGCATCTAAAGGATTTATTGAGTGGATATCAAGTTAATCAGGCTAACCCAGGTTTTTCCTTAGGCTCTCTGCACAGTCCCAGAGCATTCCCCAAAGAAGGAAATGGTAAACAATTTCTGCGCATTCTCTTCCCAGGTATACAGTATTCTGTTTAAAATGGCTGTATGACTCTAGATCAGGGGTTCCCAATCTAATGCCCCACCCCACTCCTCCAAGGGCATCCTAGAAACAAAATGCACACATACACCCCCGGGAAGCTGTTGGGACAATACAATAGAATACAATTTTAATTTATACCCCGCCTTTCTCGGCCAAGGCTGACTCAAGGCGGCAACACATATCAATACAATACGTACAATAAAACATATCGGTATAAAAACAGTTAAAACCCTTAATAAAAACCACCTACATTAAAAACAAACCCAACCACCCCACAGGAGAAGTCCATCTTATTATAAAAGCCAGTGGGCAGGGGCCACATATCTGCGCTGCCAGGCAGGTTTTAAGACCTTTCCTAAAGGGCAGCAACTCGGTCTGTAACCATAGCTCTACTGGCAGGAGGTTCCAAAGGACCGGTGCCGACACGGAGAAGGCCTTCCTTCTTGTGCCAGAGAGACGTGCCTCATTGGCTGATGGCACAATTAGAGAGCCCCTCCGGTCTGCTCTGGTTGGATGGATGTTCTTAGGGTGATGCAGTCTCTTAGGTAGCCCGGCTCACTACCATGTAGGGCTTTCAAGGTCATAAACAGCACCTCGAATTGCACCCGGAGGCAAGCTGGTAACCAGTGCAGCTCCTGAAGCAGTGTTGAGGCATGGGCATCACATCAGCACCCCATCACCACCCAGGCAGCCGCATTCTGGATCAGTGGCAAAATGGCCACCTCCATCGTGGAGGCAGAGCAAAATGGCCATCCAGCCCTCAAAGCTGACTGAGAGAGCATGACCCGGCCCCTGGCTTGTTTCTCAAGAGAAAGACATTCCTTCTTACCTACTATAGGAGCTGGTGGCTCTCCAGAGTTGATAAGGTGAGTCAAATGTCTGGCCACTCCACAAAAGCTGCAAGTCAAACTCAATCCCTCCCAGGTGATCAGGGGTCATTATAAACGACTTTGCATCAGGGAGAGTATGATGCTCCATCACAAATTGTCCTATGTAGATACAGAAACATGCACATTGCCAGTAAGAACCTCTTTGTATTAATGCCTATGCAGGAAACTTTATTTTACAGCCTTCTTCTTTACTTCCTCTTTTACCCCCTTGGATGTCAAGGGTTAAAATTTCTCTTCTCATTTTGCTACACCAACAATATGAAAACAACCTCGTTCCTGGATGCCTTATTGCAGGAACAAATACTCTTGAGGGTTCACAAGAGCAAAACCAAATTAGAAGGTGGAGGAAGGAGCTCACTGGACAAGGATAACATTAAAGCAGGATATGTCTGAGGAACTCAACCTCCCCTACGTCATTTGGAGGACCCTGAACAGGCTGAGGGTCAGAGTCCCTAAATGTAAGACCAAGTGGGAGCTGCTGATGGACAACAGCACACTATGTCAATGTGGAGAGATACAGAATCTGACTCATTTGCTGGTCTCCAGGTTATTATGGAAAACATGTACTGATAAGGATTTAGGTTTGGCCAATAACAAAGCCAAGAAGATGGCTTTATTTTCATAGTTTGAAGTTTGACCTTGACAAGAAAGAAGAAGAAATTGTTCCTGGATTTTGTTGTTCAGTCGCACAGTCAATTCCGACCCTTTGCAACACTATGGACCATTGACATCCAGGCACCCCTGTCCTCCACCATCCTCCTCAGCCCAGCCAGCTCTGTACCCATTGCATCTACAATACCATGTAGCCATCTCATCTTTGGCTGCCCCCGTCTTCTTTTGCCCTCCACCTTTCCCAGTATCAAGGCTTTCTCAAGTGAATCCTCTCTTTTCATTTGATGTCCAAAGTACTTTAGCTTCATCTTTACTATTTGACCTTCCAATGAGTAGTCAGGGTTGATTTCTTCTAAGATTGACCTATTTGTTCTCCTCGCTGTCCAGGGGACTCTCAAAATTCTCCTCCAACACCACATTTCAAAGGCATCTATTTTTCTGAGCTCAGCTTTCCTAATGGTCCAGCTCTCACACCCATACATTACCACTGGGAAACTATCATTACATATTCCTATGTTGCTACTTCCAGGACTTAATCTAAGATAAGGCTCATCAGCCTCTTGGTGGTCTATGAATAAGGCTATAGGCTAGGATGAGTGAAGGTCTCCTGAAAAGGAGTATCTTCCATCATCAGTAGAGTGCCTTCTTCCCATGGCTGAAAAAGTTACAGTCAGCGTCTGTCCACATCAGAGATTAGGATAAAGGCCAGAGACTCTATGGCAGAAAGCATTACTTTCTCCCACAATGCTTTGGCTAGTTACCTCTGAATTTGGCATGAGTCTTGAACTCAATGACCAGCCGGCCATCTTCTCTAATGTAGATCCTTATGATCTGAAGCCTAGCAGACAGGACACTGTCAGTCTGAATACCTGCAAGAGAAAGAAAAGCAGGGAAGGAAGGAATTTGTACCAGTCCTCCTGACACACAATCCAAGCTGCAAGAAGAAGAGAGAATCCCAGATGGCTAAACCCAGCTTTATATTTTTAGTGTATGAGAACTAAGACACAGGACACAGCCTCGGGCTGGGTTAACTCAGGTTTATTGCATGGTGGACAGAGGGAACATGAGGTAATGGCGGATCAATAGCTCTTTATATACAGTAGTAATACATTTGAACGTGGTTCCACGATAGCCCATTGGCTACTGTCTGCGTGACGTCATTGCTGGTCACGCCCTTCTTGTCCAGGTGTAGGTGGTGGCGGGAAACTTCCCGCGCTGTGGCTCTTTGATGAGTTTGGACCAATAGAGCTTGGACGCTCGCTGCTGCCAGCTGGTGGTCATTAGCTCGCGTCCTATTACAGGGTTTATAGTGATACAACTGAAGGTTACATTGTTACTCGTAGGCAAGGTTACATTGGTTAAGATACATTGTTATCCCATGTAGGAGGTTACACCATTGAACACAACACTCCTCCCCCCTAGGATGAGACGAAGTCTCGAACTCAACACTCCTCCCCCCTAGGATGAGACGAAGTCTCTCAGCCAAGATGGCTTATTTCGAACACGCTGGGGTCTCGATGCGGGCTGCCTTTCCCCTGGTTTGCTACCTTCTCTTTGTCCCCTGGTTTCCTGTCCTGTAATTGGAGAGGGAGACTTGTTAGTGGCTTGCCGCGGCTCTGCGGCGTTGTTGGGAGGTGTGTGCTTTATTTGGGAAGAACCGGGGACACTGGGGGCTAACGAAAAACCCCTCTTCTCGCTTGGATGGGTGGGGGAACACTCCCAAAACCCCCCCCGGCTCGCAAAACCAAAATCGGAATCAAATTCGGGGACAGCGGTCGCAAACTCCTCTCCCCCAAATTCGGGGACAGCGGTCGCAAATTCCTCTCCCCCTTCCCCAGGCTCTGATAGAGCTGGCGTATCCAAAGGATATGAGTCGGGGCCGCCGCTGCTTTCCCCCCTTGTTTGGGACTGTTGTCCGTCGTTGTCTCCCCCTTGGGCTAAACGGGTGGGGGAGGACCCTAACGCTGAATTCTGTTGCTGAGCCCCACTGACCGGCCCCTCACTCACTCGATGCCTAAGTTGGTCCGCGTGCCTCCTCCAGAGGAGACCGGTGTTAGTCTCTACCCGGTACGATACTGGTCCCATCTGCTCCACAACCGTCCCTGGTACCCAGGCTGGACCAGCGTTGGCGTAGTTCCTGCAGTGTATGGGATCGCCGACGGCGAAACCTTTCGAGACCGCTAACCCTATGTTCTTCCCTTTGTCCTCGACCCTCATCGGGTCTAACCTGGACAGGATCGTGGTCAGTTTCCGCCGCATCAGCAGCTCTGCCGGCGAGTAACCTGATGCTAAGGGGGTCACCCTATACGCTAATAAAAACTGGCATACTTGGTGATTTAGGTCCCCCGGGCCCATGCGCCGCAGCGCATCCTTTGTTGTACGCACCAGCCGTTCGACTTGGCCATTCGTGGCCGGGTGAAACGGCGCGGATGTGACATGCCGAATGGCGTTTGCCTCCATGAATGCCCTGAACTCAGCGGACGTGAAACAACTAGCGTTATCGCTGACCAGAGTGTCGGGTAAACCGAACGTGGAAAAGACTCTCCTTAGATGGCTAATTGTAGTGGCGGAGGACGTGCTCTTTACTGGGATAACCTCCAGCCACTTGGAGAACGCATCCACCACCAAGAGGAAAATGGTTCCTCGGAACGGGCCAGCGAAATCTACGTGCACTCTGGACCATGGCCCCCTTGCTGCGTCCCATTCCCTGTGCGGGAGACGGGCCGCCTCCGGTCGGGAGCCCTGGCATGCCTCGCAAGTGCCAACCATGTGCTCTATGTCTGCGTCTAGCTGTGGCCACCAGAAGTAGCTCCGGGCCAGCGCCTTGGAACGGACGATGCCCGGGTGGCTGACGTGCAGCAGTTTGAGCACCCTCGGTCGTAGGGACGTAGGGACCACCACCCGTTGGCCCCACAAAAGGCACCCCCTCTCTAGGGACAACTCTATCTTTTTCCTAAAAAATGGGTCGAATTCCGTACCTGGGGATGACGCCGGCCACCCCTTCTGTACCCATGAGCTAACTTTCTCCAGCGTTCTATCCTTGCCTGTCGCCCTGGCAATGTCGGCTGGTACTATTGGGGGTGAATCTAAGACCTCTATTAGCAATACCTGGTGGTCTCTCTCTACCCGTGCCTTTTGGTCGCCCGACAAGGGCAAAGGAGACCTTGAGAGTGCGTCTGCATGGCTGATCTCCTTCCCGGGCCTGTATTCCAACTCATGTTGGTATGCGTTGAGAAAGATAGCCCACCGCAGCATCCTCGGGGACAGGATCTGTGGCGTGGGCTTATTTGCAGTGAAAATTCCTAACAGGGGCTTGTGATCGGTCACGATTTTGAACGGGCGACCATACAGAAAATCGTGAATTTTTTTGGTTCCCGCTACTATCGCTAATGCCTCCCTGTCGGTCTGCGCGTAATTCCGCTCTGCTTGGGACAGGGACCTTGAATAAAACGCTATCGGGGCCTCTCTTCCGTCGTCCAACACGTGGCAAAGCACCGCCCCCACCCCCACCGGGGATGCGTCACAGACTAAAACCACTGGCCGTTTGGGATCGAAATGCGTTAGAACTGCCTCGGATGTTAGGAGTTGCTTCAACTCTTTGAACGCCCTCTCTTGCTCGTCACCCCACACCCATGTTTCCTCCTTTTTTAGCAACCGATGGAGCGGTTCGGCCACCGACGCCTTCCGTGGAAGGAAGGTGTGGTAAAAATTGAGGAGCCCCAGGAATGACTGTAGCTCGGTTTTGGATGTGGGGCGAGGAGCCTTCTTGATGGCGGCTACTTTGGATTTGGACGGCTTAATTCCCTCGGGTGTGACCCTGAACCCCAAAAACTCAACCTCTGTTTCGAAAAAAACGCATTTGTCTTTTCTCAGTCGCAGCCCCGCTTTTTCGAACACAGTCAGTACTTTATCCAATCTCTTTGCCAGTTCGGCCTCACTCCCCCCTGTAATCAACACGTCATCAAAATAAGGCAACACCCCCTCCAGCCCCTTCAGGAGGCGTTCCACAAGCGACTGAAAAAGGCCGGGTGCCGAGTTCACGCCGAACTGTAAGCGCGACACCTGGAACGCCCCTTTATGTGTGACTATTGTTTGTGCCGCTGCCGTGGCGGGCGTTACAGGGAGTTGCTGATAGGCTTGTGCTAAATCGAGTTTAGCGAAACACTTTCCCCCATTCAGCCTGGCCAAAAGGTGGCTGACCACCGGCACCGGGTATGCATTGGGGCGGATCGCCTTGTTAATTGTACACTTATAGTCAGCACAAATGCGCACCTCCCCGTTAGCCTTTAGCGCTGTTACAATTGGAGTTTCCCACTCCGCGGAATCAACAGGCACAAGAATCCCCTGGCCCACCAGTTTGTCCAGTTCCGCCTCTATTTTGTCCTTTAGTGCGAACGGCACCCTGCGCGGTTTGAGTCTTATCGGGCGGACCTCCGGGTCTAGGTCGAAGGCTACGGGGGGTCCCTTGAACTTTCCCAGTCCTTTTTTAAAAACGGCGGGGTGCGCGTCCAATACCGCTTGTATTGGATCTACCCCCACGGCATGCACCCCCCCTATGAACAAACCTAAAGGCTGAAACCACTGCGTCCCTAGGAGGCTACAACTTCCCCCTTTGAGAACAACTAGGGGAAGTTCCGCAGAATGTCTCTTAAAACGGACCCGAAATTTCCCGACCCCCAACACTGGAATGCTGTTCCCCTGTACGTCTCGTAGCGTGGACCTCAACGTTTTAAGTTTGGGCCGCACTTGGGGGTCGATTTTCAAGAACTCTCTCTGGGGAATTATAGAATAGGAGGACCCTGAGTCAATTTCCATCCTAATAGGGGCCCCTTGTACTAGTACCTCAACGAAATAATGGGGCTGTCCCGCGGACACGCTGAACACGGGAGCGTCGTCCTCGCTGTCGTCCGAGATGCGGCCCACGCCGTCCTGCTTCCTCGTGGTCCGGGCGCCATCTTTGGACCTCGCTGGATGGTCCGGTCTGGTCGAACGGTCTTGTGAATGCCTCCGGCCCTCTTTCCGCTTCCTGCACGCCCTGGCGATGTGCCCCCGACGGCCGCAGGTGTAGCACTCGGTTTTCCTGAATGGGCACCTCGCGCGCTCATGGGCCGCTCCGCAGCCATCGCAGCGGCGCCCTCCTTTTCTGACTTTCTGGACCTCCTCGCCGTCGCTGCCTTCCGTAGACGACTTCGAGGCCCGTCGGGTTGCGTGCACCGACTGTCCGGACTTTCCGTGCACCGAATTCTCCGCTTTGCCGGCCCTAGGACGCCACTCACGCCACTGGTGCATCTCGTCTACTCCAGCATTCGTGGATTCCGCGGCTTCCGCGGCCTCTACAACCTCTGTCAGCGTGGGTGGTGGCTCCTTGTTCATCAGGCTGCGCTGCACCTCCTTGTCCTTCAGGCCACACAGAACTCCGTCCCTGAGGGCCATCTCTAGATTGTCCCATCTGCAGGGGGCGGCGGCTATTCTCAAGGCTGTTACGAAGGCCTCAACCGACTCGTCCGGCGCTTGGACTCGCCTCCAAAACGCGCTCCGAGCGGGAAACATTGCCCTCGAGGGTCGGAAACGCTCACGCAGCAGTTTCATGATGTCATCGGCTTTGAAATCGCTCACCTTCTTCGGTGCAATGATGCCCACCAGCGTTCGCTTGGTTTCCATCCCAAGCATTCGGGTGAGGATGGCCCTCTTCCTTTCCTCGTCGTCTTCTTTGACTTTGAGTTCCACCAGTGCCGCCTGGAAGTCCATTTCAAAAAACTCCCAGTCTTGCGGTTTGGTGATGTTGAACCCGCTCTGTGCCCTGGCTCCTTGGGAATCCATTATCCCACCTTCGTCGCCAATTTAGTGTATGAGAACTAAGACACAGGACACAGCCTCGGGCTGGGTTAACTCAGGTTTATTGCATGGTGGACAGAGGGAACATGAGGTAATGGCGGATCAATAGCTCTTTATATACAGTAGTAATACATTTGAACGTGGTTCCACGATAGCCCATTGGCTACTGTCTGCGTGACGTCATTGCTGGTCACGCCCTTCTTGTCCAGGTGTAGGTGGTGGCGGGAAACTTCCCGCGCTGTGGCTCTTTGATGAGTTTGGACCAATAGAGCTTGGACGCTCGCTGCTGCCAGCTGGTGGTCATTAGCTCGCGTCCTATTACAGGGTTTATAGTGATACAACTGAAGGTTACATTGTTACTCGTAGGCAAGGTTACATTGGTTAAGATACATTGTTATCCCATGTAGGAGGTTACACCATTGAACACAACAATATTGACAAAAAATAATCACATGTATAGACCGCCCATAGTGCTTAGTGCACTCTCTGGGTGGTTCACAAGTTAACTAGCATTTTGCCCTCAACATGCTGGGTACTCATTTTAATGACCTCGGAAGGATGGAAGTCTAAGTCAATCTTGAGTCCTGGTCAGGATCAAACTCACAATCTTTTGGTTGCAGTATAGCAGTTTAATCACTGCACCAACTAGGGCTCATTTACAAGGCACCTTATCTGACTATTTGTACTACAACTTCAAATGGGCAAATTCCAAGAGTTGTAATCCAACCTTATATTCTTTTCTGTGCTCTGCAGTTAATATGTATCCCATTTTTTCCCATTACTGTAGAAGTGGGAAACAGTGCAGCCCTCCAGATGATGTTGACCTGAAACTAGCCAATGGTAAAGAATGCATGTTGCAGTCTAGCATCTGGAGGGGCACACTGGGTGTTTTAGAGTTAAAAGCAGCAACAAATGCTTTATTCCCAGTTAGTCACCCATCCAAACTCTGACCCAAAGCTGCATCACAGCATTGCTATACAGTATCTTATACAGTAAAACATCGGGTTACGGCAAAAGTCCATTCTAACAGCCTCCATCGTAACCAAAAAACTCGTACCCGAAGCACGTTTTCCCATAGGAATGCATTAAAACTAAAAAAAAGTCTCGGCCGGACCAAAAATTGTCCCCCACCCCCACAAAAATGATGACACAATCTCCCTACCTTTTCCATGTCATTTGGGGACCTTATCCACTTAGTTCCCACCTTCCTCCGAGCTCTACGGTCAGTGCTACAGCCAAAAACAGGCTGCATTGTGACTTCGGGTGGAGGAAGTGGCAGCCATTTTGAACTCTAAAATAGTGGTGGTGGCCATTTTTGAATTTAAAATAGCACAATTTTCGGTCGTGAACCAGTTAATTATTTGAATTAAATTTGACGTTGTAAAACTGTGGCAAATGTAACCCAGGGCACTTGTAACCCAGGGTTTTACTGCACCATGAAAACATGCTGGAACAGGATGTTGGGAGGAAACCTCTTACCTGTTCTCCAGAGAACAGTGTCATAAAAGAAGGAGAATTCCATTTCAGTGTGATGTTCAAGGGATGCCCACCCTCTGGGAGCAGTCACGTAAATATAGGAAACGTAGAGGGGAACATGGACTGTCAAGAAGGATTGTGCTGAGTCTCGAACCTAGCAACACAAGCAGAGACAAAACACTTATGATATTTACATTAAAGAGTCTTGTGCCATCTTGAAGAATAACAAGTTTTAATTGGCATAAGCTTTGATGTAATTCACTCAATGTCATCAGGTACATGGTACAATGCTTAATTAGGCAAGTATTTCTATATATCCTAGACAAGTGATGGTGAACTTTGGCACTCCAGGTGTTCTGGAACTTCAATTCCCAGAAGCCTGATCAGCAGGAGTGATGACTTGGGCTTCTGGTAACTAGAGTCCAAGAACACCTAGATTACCAAGGTTTGCCATCACTGTCCTAGACCAAAAGAGGATTTGAGTGATTCAATAAAATGTAGGTGAGAGGTAACAAGAATATCCCATGAAAGATAAGCAGATCCATGTAGATAAAGTGATAAAGTCTTTATCCAAGTCTCATCTCAGGGGTACAACATAACTGTCAAAATAAACATTAATGCTTGTCATCTTCTACATTTCTGTTCCTATTTCCCACTTCCTCCCATTTATGTGTAAAAATATCTCTAAGAGAATACCTAATGCAAGCATGTGGCCTCCAGTCCATAAGAGTTTACTGTATAACAAATGAAATTTGTCAGTCTCTCAGGTTTATAAAACTCTTTGTTGTTTCTGTTGTAATGGAAACACAAGCTCCAGTCAGGGAACAACGGTTTGGAGAGAATGAATTGCCCAAAGTCACACTAATCACTGACAAAGATGAGAAGCCTGAAGCCATGTTGTGCTGATGCAGAGCTTGTCAACTACCAAGTCAATGTGACTCCTGGGAAAAGGGAAAGAAGTAATACAAAGAACCACTTTCCATTTTACACAATATTTTGTACTTCAAGTGAAGGCTGCAGTTATTCCCATTAGCACAATTCCTGGACTGTATAACAACACTGAACTGCTTTTTCCCATACAAAGACAGCAGAATTCAGAAGATAACACAATGACCTTGAAATTCTTCCATTTACTCTACTGCTAATTAATCAAAAGAGCATGGCCAGGATCCATGGTTTCCACACATTATAGATAATTATTACAACTGACATGACAAGAGAAAAGGTTTTTCACAGCTATTGATATTAGTGGATAAATATGGTTTCTTCATTCTTTAAAATGGTCGAGTTCCCTTCTAAAATCCGAGATGGGAGCAGTGTCTGTGTTTTTATTTACTACACATCAGGTCAACAGTGCAGCTCTATTATTATTCAGAGTGAAGTGCTTGTACTGAGCAGCAGGTCCTGGGTGGGGAAATGATGGTAGCCTTCCAGCAATCCTAAGCCCACCCCCCCACCCCGACATTTTCCTTGTTGGAGGTCAGAAATCCATATGTCACTCAACATATCCTCCTCCTCCTCCTTCAAGTGCCATATCCAGTTCTGAATACTGACCATCATCATGGTAATCAGCCATGAAGATTGTCCTGATAACAATATATTACTGTAGTCTTCCATTTGCCTTCTGCATCACAGTGTGAAACCTGTGCCACAGAGCCAATTCTGCTAGTCACTTTCTGGTCCTGAGCTCCTTTGGCACCCAAAGTCCTCATCAGCCCCAGGCCAGTCTTGATGAAGCTGCTGCCCTCTAGCAAGATGGATTTAAGTGGGATTTAATCCACTTGGGGACCATCACCCTTCCCAGATCCCAGTGGACTTCGCCATCCTAGGCTGTTAGTCCTCAGGGTTGTAAGGTTAGTTAGTCCCCTGAAGATCAGTGTTGAGTTGCTGGTAGTAACCTTTGAACCTACTCTACATTAGTGTTTTTCTTTGTCCCAACTGAACGTCATCTGAAATGGCCTCACACAGAGAGCAGTTACCTGGAAGTCAGCGGTGACTGATCCTCCACAGACATCAATTAATTCCGTCATGTCATAGTAAGCATCGAAAGTCCAAATGCAACTCTTCAGGTTCAGATGTTTGTAAAGCTGGATGGTCTTTGGCTCTCTCACACTGGGATCGAACTGGTATGCCCGATCATAGCCTGGTCCCAGAACAAGACTATCATAGTTGATTTCATCTAGGAACCCAGCTTCTAGAGTGGAAACAAGAGAAGACTGTGAGCTTTGTTGGAGGTCAGACATCCATATGCCACTCAACATGTCCGTATGCGTGCATATTCCTTCCACTTCCGGGAGCGACGAGGGCAGCGTGGGCTGGATGAATCACAGTAAACCCATTCGTGTGGATTCACAGAGTGCTTGGGCTTCTGGGAATTGAAGTCCAAGAACATCTGGAGTGCCAAGGTTCGCCATCACGGGCATATACAGAATCTGGAAATGTCAGCATTGGGGCTACAGCACTCTGAATCTCCCACCATGGCCAGTAGTCATAATGATTGAGGGATTTTAAAACTTTGTAGTCCTAGAAAACAAATGTTCCAAATTCTATATATATAAGCTACACAAGTAAATTCTGTAGCTTCTACAAATTTGATACTTAAAACTACATAAGATCTGTACCAGAATCCTTGAATAACTCTCCTGGGAACAGGATGTTTTCTGCTTCTCACCATTCTCAATTTGTAACTGATAATGCAAAGTTGTAGGTCTAAATCTGGCTATCTTAATAAAACATCTCCATGGTTATAGATCAAGCACACAAGTTGGCCATTTATGGCATTTATGTACCACCCTTTCCTATTAATGGAAGAGGAATATAGGTCAGCAGCAATATTATGTGTGTTCTGTAAAATACAGAAGAGTCTGCAAGTCACATCCATTATCAGAAAGCTTAACAAGGGGAAAGGAAACTTGTCTGAATGTAAAAAAATAACCTAGTACCCTAGTTAAAAATACATAAGAGCAATGTTCAAGGCACCAGTTATCAAAGGGCCCTAAGCTGACAATCATGTTTAAAAACCATGAATGGTGTCTTGCTGGTTGAGACCATGATCAATCAAGGACAGAATTCTCAGGATTTGAAGCCATACAGCTGTAAGGCTTACAACATCTGCCCTGCTACAGATCGCCGTTAGGGACATGCCAAGCCAAGTAGAGGAGACAAGGATTGAGGTGGCAGTGGAAGCGGCGGCTGGAGCGAGGTCGGGGGCTGGATGAGTTGGTGTCATGCAGCTCCTCGAGGCCTGCAAGCAGGGAAGTGGTGTGTGTGTGTGGTGTGTGGCTTGGGGGTGGCTCGATGTGTTAGTCATCAGGAGTGATGGTGGCATCAGTGTGGATGGAGTGGTGTGTGGCTTGGGGGTGGTTCCACTGCTGCCTGTGCTGGTGGTGGTAGTGGCGGGGAGTGTTGGGGGCTCAGGGTGGTCCCAACAACGCCATCCCAAGACCACACCACTCAACACCACCACCAGCAGCGGCAGCACCTATCCGGCCCACCAAAAGACTGAGGGGGCACGATCCGGCCCCCGGCTCCAAAAGCTTCATGACCCTTGATGTGGAAGGTTGAGAACTTCTGGTCTGACTGGCTTTCACTACAGAGGCAAGACTTCCAGGATACTAGCAAAGGACCTCTTGCACAATGAGTCTTGGCACTGAGCTGCAAACACTCTAAGGTATTACCTGAGATGCCCTTAAGGTCTTGGACACTGACTAGGTTGGAACAGATGTGCTGGTGCCTGTAAATGGACTCCGATAAGAGGAAATGCAGGTTGTGGAGAGGCATTGTGGAGATGAGAGGGAGCATCCCATCTTGGTGTGGAATTTGTACTGAGATATGGATCCTGGAACAGAATAACAATACAGAAATGGAAGAGCAGCCAGAGGAGCGGTGGAAGGAAACACTGGATAAATGTAGCACATATTGCAAGGCTATAATGCAGTATAAATTAGGCACAAATGCAGAACATAGAATATTGGAATACATGCTTCCACTTAACAGAGGTTTAGTTCCCTTAAAAGGAATGGCCACTACCCAGTTCAGAGCCACAAGCACAACACTATTTTTCAGATCACTAGTTCAGGCCTAGATCCAACAGTATAGTAGTGCTTGACTGTTTGTGTGATGGGACCTTATCCTCCTGCAGCCCATTGTGCTGCCAGAAAAGTTCTTCACCATAGGATTGGAGTGAGGGTCCGTGGGGACATACAGGTGATCTCTCCCAGTTCAGATAATGAAGGAGGTTCCATGAGGAACACAACCTCTTTGTAATGGAACTGGTGATTCCATTGTTGCAGGGTGATGATGCTGAATTGGATCCAGGTTTTAGCTTCAGTTTCAAAGAAGCTGTCCAAGGTGTTGTAACTATCTTGTGGCTAAGGCTCAGCACTCCAGATAGCTCCTAAAAAAATCAGATTAAAATCTGCAGCAGATTCACCCCCTCCCATGGTAGCAGCCTCCACTGCTCAATAGAGACATCATCTTGCAAACAAAAGCCTGTATAGTCAGAACAATGGTATTTCCCGTGGAGATGTATGGTTTTGAGAGCTGGACCACAAGGAAGGCTGAACGCAGAGGAATAGATGCCTTTGAAATGTGGTGCTGGAAGAGAATTTTGAGAGCACCCTGGACAGCGAGGAGAACAAATAGGTCGATCTTGGAAGAAATCAACCCTGAGTGCTCTTTGGAAGGTCAAATAGTGAAGATGAAGCCAAAGTACTTTGGACATCAAATGAGAAGAGAGGACTCACTTGAGAAAGCTTTGATGCTAGGAAAGGTTGAGGGCAAAAGGAGAATGGGGCGGCAGAGAATGAGATGGCTAGATGGCAGAAAAGATTCAAAAGCAGTCTCCCTCCTTCATAATTCAAAACAATACAGTTACGGATCTTTTGTTCTTTATCTCTCTTTGATGTTTTGTGGTTGTGGTAGGGAATCACTGGAAATATATACCATGATGGGACAGAGGGAGGGAGGGGGAGAGAGAGAGATATTTGTTGGCTTGAACTACAGCTTCTGGAATTCCTTAGCCAGCATGCCATGTGTCAGGGAACTAGTGTATTCCTAGTCCCGTAGTCCAAACCCTTTTGGTGCAGTGGGCAAACTGCTATACTATAGCCAGAACTACTGCTGACATTTTAAGTTCGACCCTGATGGGGATCAAGACTGGTAAGATGAATAGCCAGTGTGTTCGGGGCAAAATGCTCATTGCCTTGTGAACCAGACAGTGCATTAAGCACTACAGGGTGGTATAGAAGTGTAATTATTATTGCTATTGCTATTCCCTTTTCGCTGTTTCTGGGATTAGTGCTACCTGTAGTAGGTGGAAATTGGCCTTTTGGAGGAGAACCAATGGGTTATCAGCTTCTAAGTACCAACCTGGCATCTTATGCAGTTTAATTTTCCATCTCCCCTTGCCCTCTACCTGTTGGGGTGTTCCTTGTGCTTGACATCCAGATACTTTAACGTAGCAATGAACGACTGTGCTTGGAACCCTCGGGCTGTTCCTGCCACCACTGGTGTGTGGCAGATGGCATTGTCCGTCCCAATGGTAACAATGTTGCTTCTCAGTGGGGTGCCTGCATGGCCAACCTTATCTATGGCTTTGGCCACGCAACGTATATGGAATCGGCGGCTGAAGTAAATGCTGTCCAGCACCTAGAGAGAACAAAACATGAACAAAACACAAGGAAGGTTGTGGGCCTGGGCTCCAGAGTGAATGATACATCATGTTCTTCTCAATATGTCTGTCTTCACATCATACCACCTGCTTACCTGGTCAACTTCTCTCAAGCTCACATGGTTTGTTAAAATAGGCAGGCCCATGCTGGGCCAGTGGGATACTGGGACGTGGCGCCATGTGCCCCTAACTTATATTACCACGTCACCTCGGCAGTTTCTGCTCCTGCTTCGACTCCTCTTGGCGGGCTCCCTGTCTTGTGGGAGAAAGTCCAAAGCACTTCTGCAGTGGCATGGAGATGATAATAATAATAATAATAATTTCACAGGGTTTTTTTTTCTACCCAAGCCTTATTATTATCTCCGCACCACTGCCGAAGCATTTTGGACTTTCTCCCACAGGGTGGAGGGGAGCCCGGCGAGAGGAGCCAAAGTGGAAGCGGAAACTGCTGAGGTGGTGTGGCCCTTTAAATTACAAGTTATAAGTAGGGGCATGCGGCAACATGTCCTGGTATCCCGCCAGGCCAGCACGGGCCTAAAAATAGGTTCACTTTCTGTCTGCTGACATAGCTATATCATTAACCTGTGTAACAATAGCACAGAAGTATAGGGATCAGGCTGCAGAGACAGGAGTTAGGAGTTCGATTCTCCACTTTGCTTCCAGAGAGAAGAGCCAGCCTATGTAACCAAGGGCAAGCTGCAGCATCACGGGGAACCCCCCCCCCCTCTTCCCCAGAAGATGGGAATGTAGACCACTACTGTTTATTCTCCACCTAGAAAACCCTGGAAGTGTTGCTATAAGTCAGAATCAAGTTGACAGCATGCAATACACATATGAAAGAAAAACTAATCTATTCCTGCCCTCTACACTCTACAGTTTAACCCGAAGAAGAGACAACATGGGAGGAAAATTGAGTCAAAGATAAAAAGCAGAACAATGTGCAATTATTTTAGTGATATTTATTTATTTATCTGATTTATATTGCCGCCCAACTCCAAGGACTCTGGGCGGCTCAGAGAAAATAAAAGCAACCACATTTTAAAAACCAATAAAAAACCCATTAAAACTGCCACCAAAATTTACTCCAACCCCTACAAATTAAAAGAGATTAAAAGAGGGAGAGAGTGTTCTTACCAAATCAGTCAGCTGGCAGGGGTCACCCCATCGCTGGTGCCCCACACCTGATTTGCCAGCAAGGTTTTTAGCCCTTTCCTGAGGACAACAACTCCAATATGTTCTCATTCTAGCTCATTGGGAATGAAAGCATGGAAATGTGTAGTACTCTACCTTTGCTCACATGCTGCGGCAATAAAGTAAACGTAAAGGTCACCCTTGCTCAAAAGCCCATCATATCCAACTCTTGGGTATGGTGCTCATCTCAGTTTATAGGCAAAGAACCTGTGCGGTCTGCATCTGCAGACATTTCCATAGTCACATGGCAGGCATGACTAGGAGCTGGAGTGGATGGAACCTTGTTATCTTCCCCACCAAAGTGGTAGCTATTTATCTACAGTACTTGCAATTTCTTTCTTTCACTTTGTTAGGTTGGCAGGAGCTGGGAGATCACTCTGTCATGCAGTACTCGGGTCTTGAACTGCTGACCTGCTGACCTTCCAGCCATTGCATTCAGCCTCTTAACCACGCAAAAGCCAACCCCATCTGTATCTGTTTATTACAGCTTTCAGCTCTGCCTCTTTACCTACCATGTGGTTGGTGCTGGTAAATGGTGTGTTGTCTGTAATGGTCTCAAATGGGGATCTAGCCCCGTTTCCATCGGTGGGAGTAGCCACTTCCCAGTTGAACTGTATGGATGACTGATTGATCCCAGCCTCATTGCAGCGCTCCTTCATAACAGGGTATTTGGGAAAGTGAGGGTCACAAGGAGTTACACAGACCAGTGGGTAACCTGGGGAAGGTGATTTCTTCGTACCACCTTTGGTTTCTTCTTCTACATGGTCATATTCAGACAGCGTAACCACCTGGAGGAACAACAACAGAAATCTTGGGACTCTAGAACACTGGTGGCGAACCTATGGCACACGTGCCAGAGGTGGCACTCGGAGCCCTCTCTGTGGGCACCTGTGCAATCACCCCAGCACAGAGTTCACCCTGCCCCTCTGCCCAGCAGCCCAATAGGAACGCTTCCTCTCTCTCCCCAGCACAGAGTTTGCCCCGCCCCTCTGCCCAGCAGCCCAATGGGAACGTTTCCTTCCTCCCCTGTTGCTGTGTTGGTACTTTGCAATAAATAAGTGTTGGTTTTTTTGGGGTTGAAGTTTGGGCACTCAATCTCTAAAAGGTTCGCCATCACTGCTCTAGAAGATCTGTCGTAGCTCTTGTACATTGCAATCTCTTTCTTCAGTATGTCTCAACAACCTTAAAATTCTCATAAACTACCAAATACTTAGGCGTAACTCAATTCACTAGCCTTCAAACTGTGGTGCTAGAGAAGACTTTTGAGAATCCCCTGGACTGCAAGGAGATCACATCAGTCAATCCTAAAGTAAATCAATCCTGACTGATGTTTGGAAGTACAGGTGCTGAAGCAGAAGCTCAAATACTTTGGCCACCAAATGAGGACTCCCTGGAGAAGACCCTCATGCTAGGAAAGATCAAAGGCAAAGCGTAATCTAAGTTCTTGCCAAACCATCTGAGCTAAAGGTCACATGTTGATTCCACCCACCTCTTCCTTGCTCTACAAACACAAAGATTAGCAAAAGACACTCTAATTATAGTCTGGGATAGTATGGGCTACTCTGTCACTCCATTCTGACTCATATTCTGACTCCAGAGTGGCTGGGGATGTGCTATGGGGTGAAATGGAGCCCAGGAAAAATCTTGGACAAGGGGGAAATGGCTTCAGAGGTTCACTATAGAGTGAGGAAAATAGAAGAGGCTTCTGTTTTCATAGCTCTATAGCAAAGCCATTTCCCCCTTTGTCCAAGGCTTTTCCAGGGCTGTGTTTCACCCCAAAGTGCCTCCCCAACCACTCCAGAGTGACTGGGGATGCACTGGAGGGGGGGAAACGGAGCCCAGGAAAAACCTTTGAATAAAGAGAGAAATGGACCCAGCCCCCTCCAAAGCCTCTTCTAGGAGGAGGTGGGCGGGGTGGGGAGGTGGGCAGGGCCAACCATTTTTACTACCAGTACGCGCGTACTGGTGCAAACCTATTGATGATCACCACTGTATTTAAGCCAAGTTCATATCCCATCAAAAAGTAGCATTTGAGAACTCTAAGGTGATCATTGAAGTTGGAGCTACTTACAACAGGAGGGGCTGGTAAGATGAGACTTCCGGAAGCTTCCTGGTCCAAAATGGTGACCACTGTAGTGGTGATCTCCCCTAGGACAGCTTCAACAGGATCATCTGGGCCTAATACCAGAGAGAAGGACTCATGCCACTCCCTGTCCTCATTGGACATGATTTCCACCTTAAATATGAAGTGGTCCACACCTGTATGAAAGGACATGGGAGAGGGTTAAATCAGGACAACGCGTCAGCTGATGGGACTTCTAATGCATTCACAAAAGTCAGACCAACTAGAACAACATCAATGATTAAAAACAAACATTGGTTCCATCCGAACCTATTTGCCTCTGTGTTTTAGGCAGGCAGCCTTAAACATATATACATATCATATATTAGAACCTAATGGGTTGCTTGGCAGATTTACTAACAGATGCCATGAAAAGATTAATGGTGCCTGTCTGATTTTAATAAAAACCTATGATCCAAAATGTAGCTCCCACATTCATGCTGTGAGGCAATTCTAGTTTGATTCTTTGCAATAAAAACAAAAATGCTGGATTTTTGTAAGATTTTCTGTACAGATACATGCTTTGGAAGAGGGCTGGTAAAAAAGAAACGCTTTGACCTGAACGTAAGGTGAAGACAAGTCAAGTGAGTGGCAGCCAGAGATTAAATAGAAACCTCTAAGACAGTGAAATGCAGTGGATAGAGAGTCAGATTAAGACTCAAGAGATCTGGGTTCAAATCCCTACTCGACCATGAAAACTCACTGGGGCTGGGGGAGTGCCAATGGACATATGGCGAAAACCACAGAACTACAGAGTAAAGGTCTCACTTGCTTGAAAGCCAATTATGTCCAACTCTAGGGCGCAGTGTTCATATCTGTTTACAATCAATGATGTTTCTGTGATCATGTGACAGGCATGGCTAGATGTTGGAATGCATGGATCACTGTCACCTTTCCCGCCAAAAGCGGGAAGGCAAGCATGCTGGCTAGCAGACATTCTGGCAGCTGTATACCCCCAAAAATAATGTTTCCAAGCTATGGGAACAGGTTACAGAAAAATATGACACAAAGGCTGGAAAGGAAGCTGAGGACACCCTTCAGACAGTTACTGATGAACACTTTCCAGTCCCAATAATTTTGATGGGCGAGATATCTACACATTACTGATTCTCTCACTGAAATAAACAGGACTTTGATGTTGCAATCTTAAATGCATTTAGCTGGGAAGAAAAACTGTTTCAAATACATGAAGCTGCTGGGTGAGATCATCCATGGGGTGTGGTACCATCAGTATGCGGATGACACTCAGTTGTACATCTCGGCCCGTGGTGATCCCAGCGATGCTATTGAAGTCCTGTCTGGGTGTCTGAAGGCTGTGGGGCTCTGGATGGGGGCCAACATGCTACAACTGAATCCCAGCAAGACTGAGTGGCTATGTATTGGGGGCCCTGTGCTGTCCAGAGAATTACCATCTTTGGTTTTGGATGGGGCTGTCTTGCCCCAGACAAACCCGGTATGCAACTTGGGGGTCCTCCTGGACTCGTGGTGGCTGCTGCTAGAAGAACAGGTGGCGGCCGTGGCAAGGAGGGCTTTTGCACAGCTCCAATTAATTCACCAGTTGCGCCCGTTCCTGGACAGGGACTCCCTGGTCATGGTCACTCATGCTCTGGTCACCTCCAGACTAGACTACTGCAATGCGCTCTACATGGAGCTGCCCTTGACGACCATTCGGAGGCTACAGCTGGTCCAGACCGCGGCGGCCCGGGTGGTGATGGGGTGTGGACGTTATGCCCATGCCTCACCACTGCTTTGGGAGCTGCACTGGTTACCAGTTTGCCTCCGGGTGCAATTCAAGGTGCTGATTTTGACCTTTAAAGCCCTACATGGCAGTGGACCAGGATACCTAAGAGACTGCATCACCCTAAGGATGTCTGTCCGTCCAACCAGGGTGGACCGGAGGGGCTCTCTTATTGTACCATCCGCTAGAGGGGCTCACCTCTCTAGCACAAGGAGGGCCTTCTCTGTGTCTGCACCGGTTCTCTGGAACGTCTTACCAACAGAGCTACGTCTCCAGACAGAATTGCTACCCTTCAGAAAAGAACTTAAAACCTGGTTGGCAGGCCAAGTAAGGGGTGCAGGTGGAAGGGTGACTTCCGTTGGGTGGCTGGTATAGTGAAATTCCGGCCCCCTCGGTCCCTGCACCCTTTTTAGTGGGAGGGTAGTTTTAAGCAGTTTTTAATCATGTTTTTATTATGACTGTGAACTGCCCTGAGTTGGCCTCAGCCAAGTGGGCAGTATAGAAATTGAAATAAATAAATAAATGAATGAATGAAGCTTATTTCTGAACAGACATGCACAAGACTGCATCATAAATGTAACTTTAGTAAGAGCAGGCTGAACTGTTCTGCAAAATTTTTAAAGATGGTCAGGAATGCTAGTGTAGAATTGGAGGCCAAGGGCACAAAACAAAAACATTCAGCAGCAAGGATAGGTTTGAGCCTTTACTGAGCATTTAGAGGTCTGGGGTTTATACATTTATGCAAGGCAAGCAGCTCAGTGTTTGACTGCTGATCTCTCAGATGACTTCCATGTTTGATTTTATTTGCTTCAGATCTCTATTTCTCAGTTTGCGCCTTGCTTTGGACACGTCTATCATTGTAAAACCTACAGAAGATGCCCAGAGTAAATATACCAAGTAAACACAACACGCTCATTTTAATCTATAATGAAAGGAGATGAGATGCATCTGTTTTTTGGATTTCTACTCTAAAATCCCTCATCCAGCATTTCCCAAAGCACTGATCCAGCAAGTAGTTCAAAATACAAACAGACCCCATCTCTGATAAAGAGTGGCTGAAATCCCACTATACAGTTATGCAAAGAGTGTAACATTTGAAAGAAAAATGCATTTGAGAGATCTCAGCAGACATGATCTGTTGCATATTGAGTCTAGAGAGATCTCTGAACTTGTGGCAATTCATGTTTAAAAGCTGTGTCATTTGCATAATTTCTTCTTCTTCTTCTTCCATATCCAAATCTGAATACTGTATTGGCAATCATCATGACAATCAGCTATGAAGATTGTCCTGGGGACAATATAAAGCAGT
Organism: Bradypodion ventrale; assembly: GCA_035047345.1. NCBI lineage: Eukaryota > Metazoa > Chordata > Lepidosauria > Squamata > Chamaeleonidae > Bradypodion > Bradypodion ventrale. The sequence goes on along the minus strand of JAWDJE010000005.1, from coordinate 12,195,084 downwards.
GGCCTCCGTTTGCCTTCCACATCACAGCATGACATCCATGCTACTGATCCAGTTCTGTGAGTCACTTTCTGGTCTTGAGTTCTTTTGGTATGCAAAGTCCTGAACCCCAGGCCAGGATTGATGAAGATGCTGCCCTCCATCAAGATGGATTAGAGTGAGATTTAATCCACTTGGGGACCATCACCTTCTCTGTGGACTTCGGCACTCAAGGCTGTTAGTCCTCAGGGTTGTCAGGTTAGTTAACTGCCACCTGACATTTGGCGTTGAGTCTTTGGCAGTATGGTCTACTCCATTAAAAATAGCAAGATAACCTGACCAGACTACATAACTGTGCAACAGGATTTCAGCAATATCTATGAATACAGATCCAGAATGGTTTCTGTTTCATTACATTTATTTTCTGTGCTTTACCAGGGTTAAACTTGAGGACTCGACTCTTCGGATAGTAATCAATCCCAGACTGAGCTGAACCGTCCCGGGTGCTGCAACGCACTTTAGAGGTTCTATTCTGGTCACCTCTTCGGATCACCTTGACATTTAAGAAAGCGACACCCTCGGGCCCAGGTGGTTCCCGGACTTGGTAGGCAGCCTCTTCAAACTCAATAGTTGGTGCTGGGAAAATGTGGAAAGGGAACATCTTGTAAAGTTTATTCAAGGTGAAGAACATTTTTTATTTAAGATGCAGTCCCTTGCCCATTTACCTGTGAACAAGCCTCACTGGATTCAGGAGGACTTAATTTTGAGAAAATACCGTATTTGCCAGTATATAAGATGCACCTTCCCCCCTTAAAATACACCAAGAAAACGGAAAGTGTCTTATACTCCGATGTGTCTTATACAATGGCAAATACCATATTTGCCAGCGTATACACACACTTTCCCCCCTTAAAATACACCAGAGATACGAAGTGCGTCATATACTCTGATGCATCTTATACACCGGCAAAAACAGTTTGTAAATACATCAAATAACAAATATTCTTGAGAAACAAGAAGATCAATTTCACAACAAAATTACAATTATGGCTGTGATGTCTGTCAGCTGTAGTGAAATGTAACAGCATTTAACTTATTACACCAGATCAATGCAAATCAGAATTAATTATATGTTCCTTTCCTGCAATTGAGACATTCATATTGAAGGTTTTCTCAACAAGATCAAGGTATTTTGGCTCCTTCTGAGAAAACCATTTGGGGTTCCACCCCCACCCACCCCAACAACACTGAAAAGAAAGAAGACTGCTGAAGACACTGACAAGAGTTTTCTAAAATTAAATTATGCATAATGTGGAGGCAGGGCTGACGCAACATATTTTGCTGCCTGAGGTGAAGGATATGAAGCCCCTACCTCTAATTCTGTGTACAGAATCTGTCCATTATAGCAGCAACTGAAGAGACTTTCAGCCCTAGTGATGGGGGCCATCACGAATGAAGGCATCTTACCATCTTCATCATTGGAAATGACAACAGTAGCCATTTGGTTCTTCCCCACAGTAGCTCCACTCCAGTGGTTTCCAAGAGGGTGGCTCAGATGTATCTGGAACTTCTCCTCTGGTTCAAATGCAGAGTCGTCATTGATAAGGATAGTGCAGTTTTTCACCTAGAGCCGGGGACAACACCACTTTAAGAACAAGAAGCCATGTCATGCAGTTTGAACCTGGATGGACACCTTCACAGGGTGTATGAAACTGGGCTAAGGCAGCACATGGAACATACCTCCTGTCTCAGATAATTGCTCCTTAGCTGACTGAATTCACTCACCTTCTCCCCTTTCAGAAATGTAACACGGGATTCCTCCGTTTTCCTCCTTTCCTGAAAGTCCTCCATGACTACTGCTGTTTGACTCTGGGTATAACATATGACAGAAGATTTGTAGCTCAGGTCTCCAGTACGGATGATAGGAACATGCAGGATTTTGTCCTTCTCTTTCACCATGTATAAATCTTTGCTAAATTTCATATTTGGTACTGTATGAGGCATAAAAACAAGAGGAAGAAAATTTCTGTGACCCAGATTCTACAAGGCTGTTGGTAATGGCATGATTGGATAGAAATAGTCTATGGCTGGATTTTATATAGTCAGAAATTGAAGATCAGACTCTTTTTTTGCTTTTTCTGTTGATTCTTAGGAGCAGTCTAAGTAAAATTACCACTTGCTAGAATACAGTTGGCGATTAGGCAAGCCATGGGCAGAAAGGCCATTTGCAAATACTGTAGTACTGTACAAGCAGAGCCCTGGTAGCACAGTGGTTAAGTGCTGTACTGCAGCTAAAACTGCTGACATTGAAAGTTCAATCCTGACCAGGCTCAAGGCTGACTCAGCCTTCCATCCTTCTGAGGCTGGTAAAATGAGTATCCAGCATGTTTGGGGGCAAAATGCTAATTACCTTGTGAACAGCTCAGAGAGTGAACTATGTGCTAGGGGGCAGGTGTATAAGTGTGATTGCTATAAACAAGTTTCCTAGTGCCCCAAGGTCGGGAATCAAAGCCAGCCCTAACACTCGGCAGACTGAGCCACTTGTCATAGGTGGCATATAATGAAAGTAGAAGAGGTATCCCCATAGCTGTACCACCTGAAATTTTACCATTTCCCTCTCTTAGAGAACTAAGCTACATGCCCCAGGTAAACTAAGCCAGCCTCTTACTCTGAGGTGTGCTAGAGCAGGGGTCCCCAATTACCTGGCCATGGGGTGTCCCAAACTGGGCCATGGGGGGCAGGTGGTGCTGGGAGCCCCGATGGCAGCCTTCTGCCCTCAACATGCTCGCCAGGTCTGCCCAGCGAATGGGTCGAGCGCATGGGCTTCAGACACAGCAGATAGGCAGGTGGCTGGGGCCTTCCTCCATGTTGTTTTACTACAGCGGGGTTCCGCCCCATGCCTGTGTACAGTGTGATACCTCACTACCTGAGTTGAACGGTGTGGCTGGCAGGCAGTTGGGCCCCTCCTCCTTGGTTTTGAGCTACAGTAGGGCTCCTCTCCCCCCATCCCACCCCACCTGGCCTGTGTGCAGTGAGGTATCACACTGCCCATTTTCAACTGTGGCTGGCAGACAGGAAAGTTTAAAAATCCCATGACCCTCACTTACCGGTCCATGGAAAATTTGTTTAGCATGAAACCAGTCCTTGGTGGAAAAAAGGTGGAGACCCTTGTGCTAGATGATGCTTATCATGCTGCCTGTGTTAAAGTAATAGCTGACCAATGACAACCGGTCCAATCGACTTCAACAAGGAGTGCTGTCCCTCTGGCTCAAGCAACAATGGGCTATCACCCCTTAGCATCCAAGAAAACCAGTCTATGGAGAGAATCCTAGTTACCTTTTCATGAGGACTCACTGGCCCACTTACCATCTTGGAAGGTATCATTAATGGCCACCGTAGCTTGAAAGGGCTTGGCCAGTTCAGCTCCCTGGGGCGAACTCAAGTAGACTACAAATGTCTCTACTCCTTCAATTACCGGGTATTGTGCATCATCCAGGATTGTTAGAGTGCAGTACTAATGATGACAAAAGAAAGGCATTTCATCTTAATATATTGAATCAGCCAACCATGTGTGCATGTATTTAATGTGAAAATTCTCTGGTAGATGTGAGAGACATTAGTCCTTGAGGTGAGGGAGCTTCTGAAATTAATTAACACCAACAGCTTTTTGTATAGACTTGCTTATCTCAGATGGATGAAGGAACAGCCACCCAATATTGGGAATGATCTATGGAAAAACTATCTCTGCTTTTGACAGGTAAGGCCCATTTCCCTCAGATCACAATACGAATACTGCTGAACCAATAAATCATTAGTTAAGATGCTAAACTTGATGACTGGAAGGCCAGGGGTCTACACAATGGAGTGAGTTCCCATGTCAGGTCCATAGCCCTCTTCCAGCCTCACATATTTTTTATAAGGTCCCATATTTTTTTTAAAAATCCAGGAGCATGTAAATCTCCCGTATATCATTGTATTATATTTTTATTCATGAGGTGTGTACCTCATGCCAGAGAAGAGGAGTATTGGGCTCTCCCTGGTGGAGGAAGAACCGTCCCCTAGGCACTCCCCTTAGCATGACTGCTTCCCCTCATGTATGCAAATATACTTGAAGCTGATTGGCTCATTGTCTTCCCTTTAACACCCTTTTTCTTAGGAGAGAGAGGACTTCAAGAATATTTGCATACAACATAAACAGGATACTTCCGTGGTTTTCTCTTAAACAGAGTTTTAAAAAATGAAATTGAGGCACACGAGGCTAAGACAGTAGACAATTAAGTGATTAAAGTGTAAAAAACAGTTCCATGAAAAATCACCATAATATGAAATGCAGTCAGCAGAGAATAGGGGGATATTTAAAATAGAATTATTAAAGTAAACATGGCTTGTTGGCTGCCTTCTTCCCCGTGAGGGGAAGCAGTCGTGCTAAGGTGAGTGCCTAGGGGGTGGTTCTTCCTCCAACAGGGAGAGCCCAACATGTCTCCCTGGCTCTGGTGGCTCCTCCTCTTCTAGGCTCTTGGGTATGCCTAGATTTTGGGAGGAGGGGGCATGGCCTGGGGTAGAAGGGTGTGGCCTGGGGAGAGGGGTATGGCCTAAAATGTCCCTTATTTTCACGTCCAAAACTTGACAGGTATGCTCAGGTCAGGTCAGCAGTTCAAGATCTGAGTGCTGCATAATGGATTGAGATTCTGTTGTGTGTCCCAGCTCCTGCCAATCTAACAGTTCAAAAGCAAGAAATTGCAAGTAGATAAATAAGTACCACTTTGGTGGGAAAGTAAATAGCATTTCATGCCTTCCACATGTCCATGGAAACATCTGCAGACACAGACAGTGCCAGCTCTTGGGCTGTAAACAGAGATGAGCACTGAACCCTAGAGTTCGATACGACTGGCTTTCAAGCAAGGGTGACCTTTAGCTAAAATGTACCCAAAGGACATAAGATTTGGGGAACATGGCTTCAACCTAATGAAACTTTCTAGGGTCCCTAGTGACTCCCACTATCTAGCAGTCATTATTTCCCCTACTAATTGGGGATGTTGGAAACTACAGCCCAAATTACTTGAAGGGCCCCAGATTGAGGAAGGTGGCTAGAGTCGATTGCTTGATTCCCCAAGTAGCAATGCCTCCATTTAAGCAAGAAAAGTAGCAATACCTCTTCAGTTTTTCCTGGGTGAAATTCCACTTTCTTAGAGCTTGGTATATAATCAACTCCTGGAGTAGCAGACGGTGGATCAGACGTCCGAGTGGCACACCACACAGAAGTAGGGGTTGAAAGATCAGAGCCATGCCTATTAATTGGTATTTCAATAATTCCTGCAATGAAGAAAAGTCAAAATGGATGTGTGTGTGTGTGTGTGTGGGGGGGGTTCCTTAAAAATAAATGCATTACCCAGGTCTCAAACTGCTGACTTGCCAGCCTTCCAGCTAACAAGATGAGCTTCTTAACCACTGAGGCACTGCAGCCCCTAATTATCTCCATAATTTGTCATGAGACAAATGTATCACAGTATCTTGGAAATGAGCACCCATCTCTCTCCCAGTTCCTGCCAACCTAGTAGTTCGAAAGCAAGATATTGCAAGTAGATAAATGGGTACCACCTCAGTGGGAAAAGATCTTGGGGACATGAAAGGAGCCTTATTCGGGCATCCCCTGAGAGAAGTTTCTCCAGCAAAAATCCTTTCAACCCAGAATAATTTCTGACACAAAATTATTATTATAAGGGAGATAATTTGCTGGGGGTCATAAAGCACTCCAAAATTCTTACCTGCATCCTCGCTAACAGTAAAAGCAGCTGTTCCAAGGGACACTGTTGACGCATCATTTGGCCCACTGATCACAATCTTGGCTGATGCTACGCTTCCAATGCGAGCATTCTTAGAGGTGTCGGCCAGCGCAATCTCAAATTCCTCTTCTTCTTCATACTCGCTGTCATCAATCAGCTTCACGTCACAGGTGGTCATTGTGACCCCGGGCCCCAACACGACACGGTTCTCATTGGACATTGCTCTGGACTTAAAGTCTGAACCAGACTCCAGGGCATGGGCACTGCTGCCTTTTGCAGTTCTGTCCACCGTGTAGCAAATGGCAGATACGATGCTGCTAGAATCCCCTATAATGCAACATACAGCAGAGAGATACAAAGGTTGCTTTCTACAGTAAGCATTATGCTGGCTGTGAAAATCCACCTAGACCAGTGGTTCCCAACATTGTTTTGGCCATGCCCCACCTAAGCATCTCTAAAATCCTGATTCCCACCTCACCCCCATGACATATAATTCTTATTATTCAAAAAGTAAACTCCTATTCGCATGGAAGAATCCCAAAAGGCCATTAGCTTGGTCTAACTCAGTGATGGCGAACCTTGGCACGCCAGATGTTCTTGAAGTTCAATTCCCAGAAGCCCTGATCAGCAGGAGTGCTAACTTGGGCTTCTGCGAATTGCAGTCCAAAAACACCTGGAGTTCCAAGGTTGGCCATTACAGGTCTAACTCATTCTCGTATTGCCCCCCTGTGGGGCGTGTGCCTCATGTTGAGAACCACAGACCTAGACTATCTCAATACTACACTGTCCTGTCTGTCTCATACCACTTTAATTAGCATGGCTGCATCCTTAGGACACCTGGGATTTGTAGTTTGGTTAGGTACAGGTTTCTATGCGGCTGTTCAGGGGTTTGCACTGGAATTCTCTAGACATGTTCACTCATTTCTCTTTGGGCTCTAAATCCAATAATTCTCCATTCCAAGAGTTTTACCTGTCAGACAGATACCCAAATTGTGCTCAGCTTGGGCTGGAAGGCTTCTTGGGGTAGGATAGACTCAACTCAAGCCTACTTTGCTGCTGCTTCTTTCATGTCCAGGTCAAACTTTAAACTGGCAAAATGAAGCCTCCTTCTTGGTTTTGTCATTGGTACAAGGTTCTGGTAGTAACCAGCAAATGAGCCTGATTCTGTACCTCTCCAGATCCACAGAATGTGTCGTTGTCTGCCAGCAGCCCACACTTGAGCATGTCGGTCTCAGTCTATTCAGGGTCCTCCAAGTGACATCAGAAAGATGGAGTTCATCAACCATAGCCTCCTTTAATGGTATTCCTTGTCCAGTGAGCACCTTCCTCCATCTTCTAATTTGGTTTTTGCTCTTGTGTACCCTCAAGAATGTTTGTTCTTGCCATATAGCTCTTCCTGGATCTGAGTCAGCAGGCTTGAGGCCAGGGGTGTGCTGGGCACCTTGGGAGGGAGGTGGACAGGAAGAGATGGGGGTGCCTATTGGGAGGGAGGGTTGGGAGGGGGAGATCCCATACCTTCCCATTACCTCTTTCTGCCTCTGGGGGGCACCAGTCGCTGGGGCACACTGGGATGAGTCCCTGTATTCTGTAGCAGTGGTGTGGGCCAGCACACCACTGCTTGAGGCTCATATCCTTTCAGAGGATGCCGAGGGTCATTCTCTTGGTTAGTTCTCTCAGCGCCTACTGCTATGTCTCTTCTTATCTTAGGTGGAGCAATACCAACAAGAGGATACATTTATCTCAACGGGCATAGTTTGCTGTTAGAAAAGGAAACCACCCCAGTTGGTTGCTGGGACAGTTACTTAGTGCCTAACTCTAAAGTAACTTGCTAAATTATAAATCCCAGGATTCTATGTAATGGAGCCATCGCAGTTACAGTGATATCAAACTTATAGGGCTATGTGGTATTGATACACTCCAAATATTAGCCACCTCTGACTTAATATATAGTTTACTACTACTTTATGCTAAGTCAGGTAGGTTGACCTCAAATAGACTTATTTAAGTTTTGCTAGTTTATTCTGAAATGAGATATTCATTATTATTTGAAATTAAATCTCACATTTTGCTTCATATTATTGTTTGCTTTCTCATTATTTAGTGTGGCTTGTTATATTATTTTGTTGCAAATCTGGATTCTGCCTTGATGCTTTTATGGGTAATCTTTAAAACAAATCGTTAGCAGAGTGCTCAGGTATAATAGAGCACGCTTAGTTACTCAGAAAGAAAACTCTGTTGAGCTCAATGTGACTGGCTTCTGGATAAGTGAAGATAACAAATCAAATTTATTTACATGATTTTTGATCAGCCTATGACAGTGATGGCAAACCTTGGCACTCCAGATGTCCTTGGACTTCAATCCCCAGAAGCCCAAGCACCCTGTGAATCTACACGAATGGATTTACTGTGATTCATCCGGCCCACATTGCCCTCGTCGCTCCTGGAATGCGCCCGTCCGATTAAGGCTCTTCCGGGTTAACCCTTCCTCCGTACAGGCGCGTTTTACCTCCGCTTCCGAGAGCGAAGAGGGCAGCGTGGGTCGGATGAATCGCAGTAAATCCATTTGTGTGGATTCACAGGGTGCTTGGGCTTCTGGGAATTGATGTCCAAGAACATATGGATTGCCAAGGTTCGCCATCACGGGCCTATGATAATGTGTCCCCCACCCACCCACCCACTCTCTGTCTTTCCTTTTGCCTTTCAAACGATCCTCACAACACCAGTCTCAGAAGCAGTGCTGGTGCAATTCTGAGGGTCTACATTTAGTTAACTCACATTATGGATTGTGACCCATCATATCAACATAATCTTCATGCAAACAATTACTTTGTTACATGAGAATTTGACAGCTTAGGGCTCAACAACACTAGAGAGCTCTGCTTTTTCTCTTAGCTTGGATGGTAACCAACCTTTCCTTTCAATGGGGACAGAGAGAATGCCGGCACTTTCACTGATGTGATAGACTTTCCTATCAAACTGCAAGGCTGGCTCATCTTCTTCATCACTGATGAAGACTTTGGCTGTAGTAAAGCTTCCTAACAAGGCATATGCAGGCATGCTCAACTCCACAGAGAAGCTCTCAGTGTTCTCAAAGATGTGGTCATCATTTATTACAATGGTGCAGAATTTAGTGTCCTCCTGTTCATCAAACTGTACCTGTGAGGCAGTAGAAAGAGGCATCAGTAAGATTATAAATTTGTAACATAAATATATTACAAAGGTCTACTGAAGCTAAGGTGCACCACAGTGTATCTAATGATGCCAGATTTTGACCACAAATCAGCACTGTTGCTTTACAAACTCCAGAACAGTGAGTTATGATTTAGCCCAGGGGTACCCAAACTATGGCCCGTGGGCCAGATCCAACCCCTGACACTAACTCATATAGCCCGCACCCACTCATCGCTCCTGGAAGCAGAAGTAAAATGTGCCCAGATGAATCCAGTAGTTTAGGCACCCCTGGTTTAAGCAGAGAAAATGGCAGCCTAAAATCTATCTCATCCTGTTTCAAAACAAATTGCAAGGCATGTTTTACTTCCGCTTCCGGTGAGAGGAGCCACATGACTGGCCTGCTGAACCATGTGACCGGCCCATGGTTTGAAAAATTTGGGCACCCCTGATTTAGCCCTAATGCTAGAGAAAAAAGTCAAGTAAACTGCCCCATTCACTGCCTTGTTCATGCCTTGGTTCATACCTGTCAAGTACCCCATGTTGGCTGGGATTTCCAGTATTTTAGCACTCATTCCTCCTCTTTCCCACTGCCGTCCTGTATTTTGAACGGCGGGGAAAGGGGTTACTGTGCATGCACACCCATCACAAAGGGGTTCTGCGCATGCACAAATGGGTTACTGAGCATGTGTGACTGCGCATGCGCAGTAATATCCCATATTTTCCAGAGCCACGCTTGACGGGTACACCTTGGTTAGATTCCCCCACCCCACCCTGTGAGCCATATCTCCAATCCGTGGGGTAAAACAAAAATACAAGAACAACAGAGATTGTGGGGGATGAACTGGCAGTTTCATGGGCTAAAGTCCAGTGAGCTGATTAAGACTGTATATGCCCAGACTGCGAGTTCTCTCTCCAGATACAGGGTGAGAGAGAAGATTGCATCATCAGTACCAGGTGACAGGAGGCCTTTGGGTACCTCTTGCCCTATTTGAACAATAAACAGCACCTTCTAGGATTACCATATTCTAAGGCTACCATAAGACATTTTAGTCCCTGAGATAAAGACTAAGATGACATGCATGCCTACAGAGAACTGCAGGGAATACCACTTCATTGCTAGTGTTAGACAACCACCTTTCATCATCACACTTGAGGACAGTAGGCCAATGTAAGGGAGCAACCTATGATACCCTCGTTACTGTTCTCCAAGACAAGGGAATGGACACAAGGCAATGCTAATTACTGTATGAACTGTCCAGAGGATGCTCTAACCCCGTGATGCTCCTTGGTGCTCCAGATGTTCTTGGACTTCAATTCCCGAAGCCCAAGTCCCTGTGAATCCACATGAAGGGGTTTACTGTGATTCATCTGGCCCACACCGCCCTCGTCACTCCCGGAAGTGGAAGTAAAATGCGCTTCCAGGAGTTATGAGGGTGGCGTGGGCCGGATGAATCACAGTAAACCCCTTCATGTGGATTCACAGGGGCTTGGGCTTCTGGGAGTTGAAGTCTGAGAACATCTGGCTCTAACCCGTTTCCTCCACTAACCTGGCCAGCATATTCAACATAGTCCTGTTCTCCTCGTTTCAGATTTGAGCTGGATATAGCAGTTCCCTGCTCAGTGCGACAGAGGACAATAGCATATTGCTTGAGGTTGCCCATCCTCTTCACTGTGACACTGATGGATCCGGCCTTTTCACTAACATTGTAGCTGGAAAGGGGAAGAAAAAGAGAAAGGATTAGACTTTTTGTATAGAAAAGGCACAATTGTGGTGGTTAAGACACCTGGTCATCATTTATTACAATGATGACTGGAAGGTTAGTGGTTCAAGACACGAGCGCACTGTGACAAAGTGAGCTCCCGTCATCTGTTCCGGATCCTGCCAAACTATCAGTTCAAAAGCAAGAAATTGCAATTAGGTAAACAGGCACCATTTCGGTGGAAAGGGTAACAACATTCCATGCACTCTGGCATCTAGTCATGATTACCCCATGACCATAGAAACATCTGCAGATGCAGACAGCGATGGCTGTTTGACTGTAAATGGAGCAGAGCACCAAACTCTAGAGTGAGACATGACTGGCTTTCAAGCAAGGGAGACTTTTACCTTTACCGTCCTGGCACAGAACTTAGAAGGATTTTTTTATTTATTATGGCTCCCCAAATTTATGCCAGTTCAGAGTATTTTGGGCATTTCAATTTAAAAATGTAACCCCCTGCAAGCTCTGATTAGATTGCACAGTAATCTGTGGGAATGATTCTCCTTTAATTGTGAATCAATGTTCCATTAGCTTGGGGTGGGGGGAACATTACATGTGTTTCAACCATTTCCAGAGTTAGTAAATTCAGACTTCAAGCCCCTCTTTATCAGCTTTATCAGCTTCAGTGTTATCTGCCTTTCTCTCATTTTGTCAAGAATGTGTGATTTGTCTTCACTATAAGTGCTTCAACTTAATGGGCATTAATTCAGTTTCAGAGTCGGTGGGGAGAACTAAAGTGCATAGACAAATTCAGCTTCCTGAAAACCAGTAAGAACCATTGAGATGTGAAAGTATGTGAGTTGTATACCTAAAGCTAGATTCAGGTTTATATTTGTTGGACAAGAACTTGTAGTTTTAAAGTTACCTGAACATTTTAGTTTTAAAGTCAACTGAGACAGCTGATAACTTAAGAGTTAAGTGTCTTCCTGGCCGGACATTTATTATGCTTTTTGCCTCTGTGCTATAAGATAACATTAATCAATAAAGCTTTCTTATGAGTGTGTTATACATTCAGGTTTCCACTCAACATTAATCTGGAGAAATTATGTGTACTCTAACAGTCATGTGTAAATACACTGGCTAAAGGACAAAATTGCAATTGGTGGTTGGCTGGTCCAAGCACATTTAGTGTGTAAAACTAAACATGCCTACAACATAATGCCATCTCCTGGCTCTCATAGTAAAGGCAAACGTCTCCCTTCCTTAAAAGCAGTCATGTCCAACTCTGGGAGGTGGTGGTGGTGCTCAGGTGGCAGGCATGACTAGACACCAAAGCACATGGAACACTGTTACCTTTTCTACCAATTTATCTACTTGCAATTTCTTGCTTTTGAGCTGCTAGTTTGGCATGAGCTGGGGCAGATAATGGGCAATCACTTCATCACACACCACTCAGGTCTAGAACTGCCGACCTGCTGTCCTTCTGGTTCTCAAGGTCAGTGTTTTAACCACTAAGCCAATGCACCCCTGGCCCATACACCATGTGCTTTTGTCTTTCTTGTCCTGTTCTTTCCATGTCTCCCTAATATCCATGTTCTGTTTCTTTACATCTATGCTCTTCACGTCTCACCCCGTGGCCTCCTTTATCCTATGCCTTTCAGCCAATATGAATCCTGGCCCTTTCTGTGCACAACCCACCCCCTCCTAATCTGGCTACTCCTCATTCTCCCAATTTCATGCCAACAGTGTTTGCACCGTTCTGCCTCTATGTTTTTTCTCTCCAGATGTCCTGTTATATTGTCCCTTGGTTTCTCAACTCCATCACCTCCGTCTCTCCTCTCACACCTCTCTGGCATTACAACTCTACCAACCACTCTTTTTTATCTTATGGCAGAGGGACTGCAGTGGCTTAGTGGTTAAGATGCTGGACTTGGTGACTGGAAGGCCAGCAGGTCAATAGTTCAAGACCCAAGTGCTGTACGACGGAGTGAGCTCTTGAGCTGTAAATGGAAATGAGCACAGAACCCTATAGTCAGATACGACTGGCTTTCGAGTAAGGGTGACCCTTTTATCTTATGGCAGGCAGGCTCCTTGTTCTACTCAAGTGGTTCCCAACCTTGGATCCCCAGGTTACATAGGTTGGATTCCTGCATTGAGCAGGGGGTTGGACTCGATGACCTCAGGGGCTCCTTCCAGCTCAGTTATTGTATCATTCACCCAGTTGGGGAGTCAAACTTCAACCACTAGCTCTGAGCAACCCTTCACTTTTAGGATGAAGAAGTGCAACATAAATTAATTATGTTACACTTCAGTATCCCAAAAGTTGTTTGGGTAGCTTCAGTGATGCACTGAAGCAGGTCCTTGTCCTGTTCGGAAATTCCCCAAGGCCACGCCCACCTATCTGGCCATGCCCACCTCCATACCCCATTGTGTTGGCCCCACCCACAGATTTGGCCCCACCCATAGATTTGGCCCCACCCACAGAGGTGGTAGAAAATTTTTTTGGGAGTGCATCACTGGGTAGCTTACTGCTAACATCAGAAATCCCATGGAAAGACACTGTTGGATTATGCTGCTTACCTGGTGTGCTGAAAGCTAATGAGAGACCACTGGATATGGAAGGTATTGTCACTGACCACAGTGGGTTTGCTATCCTTTACCAGAAATTGAAAACTGTCTTCCGTCTCTTGAGTTCTCTCTTCATGTAAAACATACTGGATCAATCCCAAATTCACATCCTCTGTTGAAAGAGACTGTTCAGTAAAGCAATTCAGGAATTAATTTTTGCATACCTATAAATATAGCCTCCCTGTCAATTTAGTTTCTGGATAAGAAACTCATAGAACAGGAGTAAGCAAGTTCAAACCTAGGTGTCAATTTTCCTCTCCTTGGACCCAAGAAGCTGTAACTCTGATGTCAGATGCTTGGTGTTTTCTCCTGTCATACTAGAACCGTGATGGTGAACCTTGGCACTCCAGATGTTCTTGGACTTCAATTCCCAAAAGCCCAAGTACCCTGTGAATCCACACAAATGGGTTTACTGCGATTCATCTGGCCTGTGCTGCCCTCGTCGCTCCCGGAAGCGGAAGTAAAACGCGCCCATACACAACACACACACACACACACACACACACACACACACACACACACACACACACACACACACACACACACACACACAGAGTATATATTATATATATATTCTAATTTTTGCAAAGTTCAGTATATTTTCAATGCTCATATCAAGAATACAGTCCCAAAGAACTTAAAGGGTGTACACTTTCATCATACCAAACAGAAGGATAATTATGCCAACAAAGATTGTGAGAAGTGGATGTATCCACTCATAAAAGACACTTGCTTACCAACCTTGTGTAAATGTCATCACTGGTATTCCTGCCTTCAACTTCTTCTCCACATAGCCATGTTTTGGACCTGTTGTTATCTCATAGACCAGATCTTTGTCATCTGTATCAGGATCCATTGTCAACAGCTCCTTCTTAGTGATCAGATTTTTTGGCTGAATTGAAGACACAAAGTCTGTGATGAAGCTCTGAAGAAGATGCTAACAAGTGTTCTCAAACCTCTGCTTGTGAGCTCCAAACATGTAGTACAGCCTTCCTCAACTGGCCTTTATGCAAAAGTACAGAAATACAATTTCCACCATCCACCACAGCCAATGGGGATGAAAGCTGTGTATGTCAGTACTTGTAACCCTACATATCTTCAGGGCACTCAACTGCTGTACTGTTGTATTCTGGTAGCTAAAAATATTTCCTTCAGCTCTATTCATGGACCTGTATTTTTGTCCTTTTGCCATCTTTGCTACCAACCTCTGTAGGGTTACCATATTTCCCTCTCACAAAAACATGACAGAAGTAAAGGTTTCCCTTGCTCGAAAGCCAGTCGTATCCGACTCTAGGGTTCAGTGCTCATCTCTGTTTCAAAGCCACAGAGTCAGCGCTATCTGCTTCTGCAGACGTTTCCATGGTCATGTGTCAGGCATGTCTAGACACCAGAGTGCACGGAATGCTGTTTACCTTCCCACCCAAGTAGTCCTTATTTATCAACTTGCCATTTCTTGCTTTCGAATTGCTAGGTTTGCAGGAGCTGGGACAAAGATGGGAGCTGATTCCATCCTGTTTGTGTAACAACGCCACAAGAAAAGGCATGCCCACCCTTCTTTCTTCCTTGTTCACTGCTGCTCACTGGTGCCACCTACTGGTGGTTTCAATGGAAGTGCCTGAAAAATGTGTGGATTTTTTTCTCCAAATCAAGTGGTTTGAAAACTGTGAATTTTCAATGTTTTTTTATGGGCCCGTGCGGGACTGTTAGAAAATGTTAAATTCACGGTTTTCTGTGAAATATGGCAATTCTAAAACTCTGGGACACACATTTCTCAAAATGCTCAATTAGAAGAGAAAGAAAAGGACCAGCTTTAGAAAATAGAATGGACAGAGGCAAAAGTAAAGGCCTCCTTTGCTTGAAAGCCAGTCGTGTCTGACTCTAGGGGGCATTGCTCATCTCTATTTACATCCAAAAAGCCAGTGCTGTCTGCATCTGCAGATGTTACCATGATCATGTGAAAGGCATGGTTAGACACTGGAGTGCACGTAACACTGTTACCTTTCCCACCAAAGCAGTACCTATTTAGCTACTTGCAACTTCTTGCTTTTGAACTGCTAGATTGGCAGGAGCTGGGACAGACGTCACACAGCACTCCGGTCTTGAACTGCTGACCTGAGCCACCGTGCTTGTTGTTGCAGTTGTTTTGTGTCAGAGATTACTCTTGGTTGAAAGGATTTTTTTGATGGAATGCCCAAATAAGGCTCCTTTCATGTCGCCAAGTGCAGCTTAACAAAATTAAGGTCCTAGTATGAGATTTGTTTACCTGTGATTAATTTGCCTGTTTAGTGGACTTCAAACTTTTCAGCGCCTCCGGTGCTTTCTAACTGCCTGCTCCTGATGTCACTAAGAGCCAGATTTCTGGATTTATGATGGCAGAGATTGAAGCTGAAGGCAGAGACCAGGCCCTTTAAAGGAGTAAACTTGTTAAATGTCCCTAAGGCTATCTGATGAAGTGGGCTGCAGACAGTTAAACAAAAAAGCTTATGCCAAATAAAACCTCTTAATTTTTAAGACACCACTTTGCTGTTTTCCTTGCACCAGTTAAATCCCCGGAAACATATCCACAAATTACATACTGCGGCTGCTACAGATTTACATTCTAAACTATGTTGTCGGTGTACGGCTCTGCGCACCACACAGCTCCAATGCAAATGTGGCTTCATTTCCACACCTCATGATGGAAGAACTCCCTGATTAATTGCAGCAATTAATCAATGCACACTTCTCAATTCAGGAATGCAAATGCCAATGAGCAGCAAACTAAGACATCAGAGTGTGCTGGTCTATGAAGCCGGGGTGGAAGGCTAAGCTACCAATAATTTGAGCCCCAGGGTTTGAGATTGATGGTTTAGTTTATCCACAGCTGCTGATGTGACAAGCAGCAGAAATCTGCCCTCCGCATCTCATACTGAATGGAAGCAGCAAAGAAAAAACCCCAAGAGTAAACACATAACTCCTTTTTTAATTTAGAGGATGCTTAACTCCACCCAGCCATTTTTCAATCAAGCTGTATACATTCTGTACTATGGAGAAGCTGGTGAATGACATGAGAAGTACTTGGACAACTGTGTATTTGCAGGGACAAAAGACTGCAGCTTCTATATAGCAATAGCAATTACTGTATGCTTATATACCGTCCCATAGCACTTAGTGCACTCTGTGGGCTGTTCACAAGTTAGTTAGCAGTTTGTCCCCAACACGCAGGAGACTCATTTTACCACCCTCTGAAGGATGGAAGGCTGAATCAACATTGAACCCCATCAGGATCAAATTCACAATGTTCTGACTGCAGTACAGCAGTTTAACCACTGCACCACTCTAAATATGCACCCTCCACCTAAAACAAAGAAGACTGTCTCATCCTCTGCCTGATGTCTACTCAGGTTTTGCTTGTCTCCTCCTCAGTGGCTGGATAAAGAGACCAAGTTCTCCATGAAAGAACCCTCTTTCTCCAGACCTACTCTGGGGGTACACTAGGTAACAAAATCTGAGTCAAATAACAAGGCTGCAGCTGTAATCTTCTCGAAATTAACCGATTTCCACAGGTGGCTTCAAGAAGTGAAAAATCAGAAAAGTATCTCTAATGTGAGTTCTTCTGCCATTTATCTAGTGCTGTGATGGTGAACTTTGGCACTCCAGGTGTTCTGGAACTTCAGTCCCCAGAGACCCAAGTCTCTGGGATTCCACACGAATGGGTTTATCGCGCATGTTCTTGGACCTCTATTCCCAGAAGCCCAAGTCTCTGTGAATCCACACGAATGGGTTTACTGTTTGTGTGGATTCACAGAGACTTGGGCTTCTGGGAATTGAAGTCTAAGAACACCTGGAGCGCCAAGTGGTTTCTTCCTACCATCGGTATGTATCAAAGACAAAGAACAGTGTGACCTAAGAACAAATCAATTGCAAATGCCTACCTTCCCATCCATATACTCGAGCCACTGCAAGCCCAGGTTTGTGACAATTTGTGGGGTTCCATCATCCACAGGAAGAATTTCTATTCTGAACCACTGAGGTATGGCAGTCACAATCTAAGGAAATATCCAAGAAAACAGGTAGCAGTTTCCATAATTCCACCATACTAGATTTACACAGTTCTTGGAAAAGTTACTCTTTTTTTTTTTTGGAGTATTCCTTCCCAGAGCTCTAGTTGGACTACAACTCATCAAATACACGAGCCAGCATGGCCAGAGATTCTGGAAGCTATTTTCCAAGAATGTAACTTTTCCAGGCTTTGATTCATATTGTCATTCATGCAGCACATAAAGGATTGGGTACCTCTTCCATTTTTAGTGTCAATCCATATTCAAAGCAACAGTTCTTGAAAGACAGTCCTCAATCTGACCATTTTACAGATGGAAAAGTAAAAGTTAAATATAGCAAGGTGCCTGGAGCTACTGCAATACGGAGATCTCAAGCCCACTCCTTCAATCTTTATTTGAAGGCTTCTACCCAATAACTTTGTGAAGCCATCAGTTATAATCCATTCTAATTTACAGGCTAAAGAAGCTGAAAAATAATAATTTGCCCAACACTACATGAAAGGCACATCTGCAATAAAGGTTTCCTAGATCATAAGACAACAAAATGTTCTGTCCACTGTGCAATGCTGGATCTAAATTGGGAGACAAGCAAGACTTGCTTATCATGTAATTAGAGGTTGTTGTATTTTTATGTACTGTTAAGTCCCCTCTGATTTATGGTGACCCTATGAATATCCTATGATATCCTATGATATGATATAACCCTGCTCAACTCTTGCAAATTCAAGGCCATGACTTAGAGCAAGGGTTCCCAACATAAGGCCCCTGTGGGCTGAATCTGGGCGGCAGCGCCATTTCATGTGACCCCCACCCCTCCAAGGACATTCAACAAACAAAATGGGACAAAATGGCCTCCCCAGATGGGCAAAATGGCCATCTGGCACTCGAAGCTGACTGAGAGAGCATGACCTGGCACCCGGCTTGAAAAGTCTGGGAGGTGCACAGAGTAAACTGGCCAGTATTAACATTATTTTATTTTGTTTTAAATGAATTTTTAATGATGGGGGACAACGGGCTTCAGCTGAATCCTGGCAAGACCGAGTGGCTATGGGTTAGGGGGCCCGCATTATCTGGGGAGCTACCACCTCTGGTCTTGGATGGGGCAGTTTTGCCCCAGACAGGCCCGGTGTGCAACTTGGGGGTCCTCCTAGATTCACGACTGCTGCTTCCCATGGCCAGGAGGGCTTTTGCTCAACTTCAAGTAATTCGCCAGTTACTCCTTACTCATGGTCACTCATGCTCTGGTCACCTCCAGACTAGATTACGATAATGTGCTCTACATGGGGCTGCCCTTGATGACCATTTGGAGGCTACAACTGGTCCAGAATGCAGCTGTCCAGGTGGTGTTGGGGTGTGGACGTTATGCCCACGCCTCCCCACTACTTTGAGGGATGCACTGGTTACCAGTCTGCCTCCGGATGCAATTTAAGGTGCTGGTTTTGACCTTTAAAGCCCTATTTGGCAGTGGGCCAGAATACCTAAGAGACCACATCACCCCAAGAGTGTCTGCCCGTCCAAACAGAGCAGACCGGAGGGGCTTGCTAGTTGTACCATCAGCTAGAGGGGCTTGCTTCTCTCGCACACAAAGAAGGGCCTTCTCCGTGTCTACATCAGCCCTCTGGAACCTCCTGCCAATAGAATTAAGGTTACAGACAGAATTGCTGCCCTTCTGGAAAGGTTTGAAAGCCTGGGTGGTGGGGCAGGTGTGGGGCCTTAATGGAGATACGGCCCCAGCCTGTTGGCTCATTTCAAGCTAGATCTAGAGCAGCGATGGGCAGTCTTGGCCTTCCAGCTGTTCTTGAACTTCAATTCCCAGAGGCCCTGATCAGCAGGAGTGCTGATTTGGGCTTCTGGGAATTGAAGTTCAAGAACAGCTGGAGGGCCAAGACTGCCCATCACTGATCTAGAGTGTCCCTCCCTCTGTATTGCTTGTATCTCTCTTATTCCTTTTTTGAATAGGGTGGGGGTAGGAGGATGGGTAGGTGGTTGGGTGACTTGGGCTTTTCTAATCTGTTTTATATGTTTTCAATCAGCTGTAAGCCGCCCTGAGTCAGGTTCGCCTGAGTGGGCGGCATAGAAATTTAAAAATTAAATTAAATTAAATTAAATTTTAAAATATAGTTATTGTACATATTTTTCAGGTTTGTATCTCATTCTGAAGTCTACCTTTGAAGTCTACCTAATCTTCTCAGAAGAATATTGAAGTTTACCTGGTCTTCTATGAAAGATACCTGATCTTCTCAGATCAGTGCTGGATCTATCTATACTCAGTCCTTCAGAGGAAGGTTTCCTTGAAGTATTTACACCACTGTTTCCCAATGTGGGGCCAAGGCCCCCCAGGGGGACTTCAGTTCCCAGGAGCATAAGTCAGTACATCGGCTGATCAGTGTTTTGGGGAATTGACTTTGGCTTCTGGGAACTGAAGTCCAAAACCAAAATTTGGGAAACACTGGTTTACATCATTGTTTCTGTATTTGCTGTTTGAAGTAGTCTAATCCATGCAATCACAGGGCACAGATCAGCTTGGACTGTGATCCCATACCTGTCAACCCGCGGCTCCGGAAAAACGGGACCTGCGCACATCGCTTGTGCGCAGGTCGTGTTCCACGCATGTGTAGAAAGGTTTTACCCCTTCCACGCATGTGTGGAAGCGCTATGCCGCTTGCGCAGCCCTTACGCAAGCGATGTAGCGCTTCCACGCATGCGTGGAAGGGGTAAAACCCTTCCGCGCATGCGCGGAAAGCATTTCCCCCACTGCCAAATTACGGGGTTTTGGCAGCGGGAGCCGGGTTATGACGTCAATCGACGTCAATTTATGGGGTAATCCCGGCCAAATCGGGAAGGTTGACAGGTATGCTGTGATCCATAGCCAGCATTGCTTTTCCACTAACCTCTTTGCCATCCTTCTCTGCCACAAAAAAGGGATTTGTTCCATCAGACACAGTGAAGGTAAAGCGGTCCTCCAGTGAGTTGCTTCCATCATGATTGTAACTGATCCGGTTCTGGTAGACATCCTCCATCGTGAAGGCATGGATTTGATGGTAACGCTCTCCATCACTGCTGTGTTCAATCAGGCCATGACGTGGAGGCTGCACCATGGTGAATGTGATGGATTTCGCCTACAACCAAGCAAAAACATGTGAAGAGAACATAAATCAGAACAGAATGAAATGCACACCTGAACCTGAACATTGGGGGGGGGGGGGGAAGATCCCCAAAACTACAAATCCTCTGAAAAATCTTGGATTTCCTGATTTATACAGATTTATAAAGAGAGGATTCACTTGAGAAAGCCTTGATGCTGGGAAAGGTGGAGGGCAAAAGAAGAAGGGGTGGCCAAAAACGAGATGGCTAGATGGTATTGTAGATGCAATGGGCACAGAGCTGGGCGGGCTGAGGAAGAAGGTGGAGAACAGGGGTGCCTGGAGGTCAATGGTCCATAGGGTTGCAAAGGGTCAGAATCGACTGTGCGACTGAACAAAAACAACATAAAGCACAATATTAGAAGAGGATCTGTTTAGAGATCCTAGCATCACTCTACACTTTGCAAATAAGTTTCCTTGTTTTGTTATTGGTCATCAGTTTGAGCAAGTAGACATATACATCATACTCTTGGTTTGCAAGTCTGCTTGCTCAAACATAAAACTCTAAAGGAAGTGCATTTTGATAGTAGGAAATACCCACTTCCTTTAATGTACAATCTGACACGACATGTATTACTTAAGAGTTGCCTCTTGCTCTAGAAAAGAATGGACTCCAATCATAAAATAATGAGAGGGGCAACTTGTGGTCTTTTAAAACAATCAGTTCAAACTGCTTCCAGATCTTGTTCTGCCTTGTGCATAGTCAGCATCTGGCCAGAAGATCTTCTTTGAAGATCCCAGAAGAGATCATCTCCACCTTCAACAGCAAAAGACAGCTCCCTGCTCCGTCCATAGCACTTACACAGATAAAACAAGATAGGAAGCTTGGCTTTCAGCGTACCTCTGTGTCAGTATCTATGGCTTTCAGCTCAAACTCTGTGATAGTTTTTCTAATCCCTTCTTGGACTTTCATCCCTGTGCTCTGGACAACAGGTAGAGAATCATCTACTGGGTTAATGGTGATGTCAAAATTCTGGCTCACCTGTATGGGAAACAAAAAGTTTTTTTTAAAAAAAATCTCACCTGATGCAGTCTTTTGATGGCCTAGGATTGCTGAAGCATTTTTCAAGAGCAAAAAGAAACCCTTCTTACCTCATGTGTGCCATCAGAAACAGAGAAAGTGAACCTGTCAGAATGCGTCTCTTTCTCACTGGTATGGATGTAATGTATGCTGCGAGAGACCAGGTCTGCCTGTCTGAAGGAGCTTATCCTTCTGCCTAGTGTGAGGGGAAAAAAATAATGCAGGAGAGAAAAAATAGCAGCAACTAGACATACACACAGGGCCACTTTGGCTTAGCGATTAATATGCTGAGTTTGACAACCAGAAGGTTGATAGGTCAACAGCTCAAGACCCAAGCATTGTGTGATGGAGTGAGTTCCCGTCAGCTGTCCCAGCTCTTGCCAACCTAACAGTTCAAAAGCAAGAAATTGCAAGTAGATAAATGTGTACTGCTTCAGCAGGAAAGGTAACAGTGTTCTCTGTGCTCTGGCATCTAGTCATACCTGCCACATGACCACAGAAATGTCTGCAGGCACAGAGAGTGCTGGCTCTTTTACCGTAAACAATGCCATAAATGGACCTGCAGTAGTTGTAAACGCCATTGTAAAATCCTGCTGTAAAATCCTAGATGGAAAGAGCTGCAGATGTGTTTTACGGTAGTGTTTACAGCGGGAGGATCCACCTGTCCAGCCTGCTCATCTGTCCGGGGGGTGGGGGCGTGGTCTGGCCCACGGCAGGAAAAGTTTGGGAACCCCTGATATAAACACATCTATGCTAAGCCAGTGTCGTGGCTGATAGGGATGTATTGTATACATGAGAGTAGTATTGTATAAGATACATGAAACTATGTCTTTAAGGGTTTCAAAAGAGCAGCACCCAGCTGAATTAACTGAGTGGGTGACTGAGCAGAATATCATGTATAAATTAGGGCTTCTCAAAAAGCCACATTGCTTCCAGCCAAAAGACTGCTGTATGCATAAACTACTGGATGCATGCTAGCCAGACTGCATGCTAGCTTTACTGCGCTTCATGCCAAAAACTACTGTATGCCTAAACTACTGGGTGCATGCTAGCTGGACTGCTTGCTAGCTTTACTGCCTTATGGACATCACTGTTTTGCCTGGAGTGAAAGCTGCGGGCTTTGCTGAAACTCTCTGGTGGAGAGAAAGAGCCAGAGCAGTCTTCAGAGGACTGAAACTCAACTGAAGGAACAAGCCAGAACAAAAAGGGTTTTGCCCAACCTACAGCCAGCCAGGAGGTGGCTGGAGTTGCAGTGAGTACTTTTACTGTGTCTCAGGACATAAAGTAGTGCTCACAAGGACTTACAGACTGTTTATCTGCCAGAGAGGAATCTGTTATTTATGTTATCTTTATGAACTATTCTGCTGAGTAAAAGCCTTTTCTGTTGCACTGTTACTCTGCATCTCTGCTTGTTATTGTCTGGGGGAGAGAGATAAAACCACATGGGCACCGCCGCTGCTGCCAAAAGCTAACTGCTTAATTCTGCATGATTCGAACCCAGACCACAACACCTAACAGTGGCATATGTTGGACATAGGACAGGACATGCAGATATTAAAGATACCTTACACCTAAAAGTAAAATATGCTAATCAAGCATCTCTAAGATTTATCTTCCTGCCATGGTAATATATTGAGATTTCAGCTAGCATGTTCCCTCCATATATATTGCAACTACTGAACCACAGGCCCACAGTCAGAAATGATGTGGATGGTATTCAAAAGCAATGAGAGGGGAATAGTTGTACAGATGGAATGGGTACCATGTGCTTCATAAGCCCTTATAATTGTTTTGCCCCACATGGAGACTGGAAATGTCTGCAAACCTGGTGATGCGGTATGTTCTAGGTGTCCCAGCTGGGGCTGCTTGGTGATCCTGTACATCAGATCACTTGGCTCGCTGTCCTGATCTGTGGCTGACAACTCAAGGGTGGTGATCTTCTGAACTGTATTTTCATCCAAAGTCAGTCCAGTGTTGACAATGACAGATGGAGGCAACTGGTCTTCTGGAAACATTGGGAAAACATATATAAGCAGCTTCTTTTCTGATTTCCCTCCCCTACACAGTTTTCTTTTCTTTTACAGTATATACAAATACAATAAAATCCTGAGTTACGAAAAAAATCGGTTCCCTGGCCTATTTCGTAACTCAAAACTAGATCACTCCATTTGAAACAGTGCAACTTAGGAAGAAGTGGCTCAGCAGTTAAAAAGCTTGCCTTATAAGCTGGAAAGCGGGCAGTTCGAGACCCAGATGCTGCATGATGGAATGAGCACCCGTTTCTGTCCTAGCTTCTGCCAACCTAGCAGTTCAAAAGTAAGAAATTGCAAGTAGATAAATAGGGACTACTTCTGTGGGAAAAGATCTTGGGGACATGAAAGGAGCCTCATTTGAGTGTTCCCTGAGTGAAGTGTCTTCAGCAAAAATCCTTTCAACCCTGAATAATTTCTGACATGAAATTATTATTATTATTATTATTATTATTATTATTATTATTATTATTATTATTATTATTATTATTATTATTATTAATGTCAACTCATTGGATTCCCACTGATTGCATGGGCAATTTACTATGTTAAGCAACAGGATTTCAACCTGTTGAAATTTTTGCCTGCATCTCACTGAGCTTGTAAGCAGGGTTGCTGATGATAACAAGCAAAACCTATGTCGCTGCAGTAAAGCTATGGAATATTCTGCTTCACAAAGTGTCATCTGGTCTCTCTTCGGCTAGCATTTCTCTTTGACAAAGAACATTCTGTTTCAGCAAGCTTTTGCTTGCAAATGTGTTTGGCTTTGTTTTAAGGCTGTTTTATCTAAAACTCCTTTCTCTGCATTTTTGCTATATTTCTTTAACAGAATGCATATTTTTCATATTCTGTTATAATTCTAGACTGTTGATTTTAACATATAATATTTATAGTCCTTGACCAAAACTTACTGAATTATCACATCCTTGTCAGGCTCTTGTTATGCCTACTACTATCTATCTCTCTTCTGTTCACGTTGCATTCAGGATTCCTTCATTATTTTGCTATTTTGAGTGAATAAAGCCAATTATCTTCCTGGGCAAAGAAGGCAAGACTGCCACAAGAATCCCCGCCTTACCAATTATGTTGATTGGAAATGTCTGATCTACTATTTTATTTCCTTCTACATCTGCGACACCAAAGATAAAAGCAACTGTCCCACTTGGTTCCTGTTTCCCATGACTGTACTCCACTAGTCCTGTCAGGAAAGAACAGAAAAGAAGAAAAGACAATATTTGCCTATTGCAGTTATTGAGGATGAAATTAGATGGTACACTTGCAATGTTCTTAGAAGTTGTGTTCCTTCAAGTAGTGAGAGATTATTTCTTCGCTATAGTAAATATTCTCCACACTGTATATGGTATTTAGGATTTTTTCTATGACCAACCAATAGATGGTAAACACAGGCTTAATTTGTAGTCTGACTGCTGCATGTGTCAATATGAAAACCACATGGTATAGGGTAGTGATGGTGAACCTTGACACTCCGAGTCTCAGAAGCCCTGATCAGCAGGATTGCTGACTTGGGCTTCTGGTAATTGAAGCTCAAGAACACCTAGAGTGCCAAAGTTGGTCATCAATGCTTTAGGAGAAAACAGAGGAAATCCTTATTCCCCTTACAGTTGAGTTGGATCCTATGACCAAATTTTCACTGAGATGGAAACTGTAAGTTTGAACAGCATCATTTCAGTTGCAAGTATAGAGACTCACATTCATTCATTCATTCATTCGATTTATATCCCGCCCTACTTAGCCAGGGCCAACTCAAGGCGGCTTACAACAAGTAAATTAAATACAATATAACAAGAGAAAACAATATAAACACACAAAACACAATAGTATACAATTACAAATCAACAACTGCAGAATTAAATATACAATCAATGCAAAAAAACTAGTCTATAAATAACAGCGTCCTAAAATATACCACAAAAATTTCAACTAACAAAGTAGCACAGCACAGAATCAATATGCATTACAAAATTCAATATACAAATAATAATAAAAAATCAGAACTGTTCCATATAAAAATATTTGTCACTCAAAAACATATTTGTTAAGGAGATTGCTATTATGAAAGCACAGGATAAGGAACCTTTGGTGCTCCAGATGTTGATGGACAATCAATCTTTATAGTGTCCTTGACCAATCAATCTTATTATCTTGCTTGTATGGGGCTGATGGGGATTCTGGGCCAATTTTTTTGGAGGAGCAAAGGCTTCCATCCCATTTTGTACAAAAGGAGATTCAGGTAACTATAGTTCTCTAGAGCAGGGGTCCCCAACCACCGGGCCACTGACTGGTCGGTACATGGCCATGGGCTATCCCAAACCATGCAATGGGGGGGGGGCGGCGTGGGAGCCCCAATGGCAGCCTTCTGCCCTCAACATGCTCTGTTGAGTCTGCCTGGCAAATGGAGAGAGAGCATGGGCTTCTGACACAGCAGATAGGCAGGTGGCTGGGGCTCTCCTCCATGTTGCTTAACTACGGCTTTTACAGTAATTATGCCCTTTATTGTATTTTATTATGTGCTTGCACCATTCACTCCCTCCAACCCCACTTACTGATCCATGGAAAATTGTTTAGCATGAAGCCAGTCCATGGTGCAAAAAAGTTTGGGCACCCCTGCTCTAGAGCAGCGGTGCCCAAACCTTTCAAGCCTTGGGCCGGTCACATGGTTCCTCCCACTGAAAGCAGAAGTAAAACACACATCGCAATCTGTTTTGCAACAGGATGAGATAGATTTTAGGCTGCCATTTTCTCTGCTTAAATCAGGGGTGCCCAAACTATGGCCTGTGCGCCAGATTCAACACCCAATGTCAATTAATCCATCCCACACCACCCTCATTGCTCCCAGAAACGAAAGTAAAACATGTCCGTATGGGCGTGTTTTACTTCCGCTTCTGGGAGCGACGAGGACCAGATGAGTTGGTATCAAGGGGTGGATCTGATCCATGGGTCGTAGTTTGGGCACCCCTGCTCTAGAGGGTGCAGCTCTTGAAGTCCCAACATCTGAAGGGCTATGGTTGCTCATATCCAAACTAAAACAGCAATCTGAAAATGCAACTAGCAAATGTATACCAAAGTGCCACAAAACCAGCTCTAGAGACAACAATTGCCCACCTTTGTTTACATCAGCCTGCGTGAAACTTTTGACTGGCCCCTTGGCAGAGATTGGGAGCAAAGAATCCCTTTTTCTCATATGCAGAATGCCAACACTAGGATCCTTTTCCATAAAATATCTGATAGTCAGGTCATCCGAATCTGCATCTGTGGCTTTCAGGTGCTGGTCTGTAATGACTGCAATGGAACCTGGATAGTAAAAGGACAATAAAAGGGAGACAGTAATTGACTGGCTCTTCCTGCGTGTGAAACTGTTTTCAAATGAGTAAGCATGAATACACACTTTGAACTTTCACTACATACCAGCAGGAACCTGTAGGCCCCGGTTCACCACCAATCTGGGTGGTTCCACCCTTGCCAATGTTACAGTGAATTCAACCTTGCCAGACTGTGTGTAGAGACCGTCAGAAAGTGAAAATCCGAACTCATCTGACTGGCCTCTCAAACTGTTTGGTGTGTAAACAATCAGTTCTTCCAGGATATCTTGATAGGTGAAGGTCGAGCCCTCAGAGAGAATATCTCCATTCTCCAAGGGGACAAGCGGAGACAGCCGTTTACGGACAAAACCTGAGAATAACAAGAATGTTACCACTTACATCCCATTGTTTTCAGCCTCATGGCGCAGTGGTTAAGTTATAGTACTACAGCCAAACTCTGCTCATGATCTGAGTTCAACCCCAAAGGATCCAGGTTGACTCAATCTTCCATTCTTCAGATATCAGTAAAATTAGTAGCCAATTTGTTGGGGGAAAAGCACAAATGACCTCGTGAACTGTCCAGAGAGTGCTCTAAACACCATGGGGCAATATATAAGTGTAATTGCTGTTCTCTCATCCATTTCTTATCACCAATACTCACTCTTCACACAACACTTCATTTTCCTATACAATCTATCATTGCACCATAAAGAGCAGCCAATAGTGTGAATGGCTTTTTAGAGGGATTTAATGGCTTTAGAAAGCACAGTCTGTCAACACCAGCAGATAACCAAGACAACAAAAACCACAGCTTCAAACACTAGAGATGCAAAACCTCAGACTAGGGATGAGAATGAAAGCTAAATCTGTTAAAACAGCTCTCTTCCAAAGCTAATGCAATACAAAAACATAAGCAAATGTCAAGATGTTGGCAAAAGAGAAGGGAAAAAAGAGAAGAAAACAAATTATTGTATATCAGAGAGTAAACAAAACAAAAAGACAAAAATGTTGTGGCACTTTAAATCTTACTGCTTTATTTTAATGTTAGCTTTTGTGGATAAAGTCCACTTTGTCTGATGTGGACTTGATCCAGAAAAGGTAACATTAAAATACAGCAGTTAGTTTTTAAAGTTCCACAATGTTTTCTGTTTCTTTGTTTTGTTTACTCTCTAATATGCTTGAAACACAAACTAACATGGCTACCATTTCAAAAATTTCAAATTATTGTAGCATTTGAAAGATTTGTTTCTGTGTGACTTTTTATGGATCAACGTCCACCCAAAAATGGTAAATGTCTGTTCCTTTTTTTATTTCTTCTGCCAATCTGTTACGACATATTAAGATGGCTACTTCTTTGGAAAATGTCAGGTATTTCTATCCTTCAATATATTTTTTTACAACCTTAGAAAACAAACTGGAATAAAATCATCATCCGGTTGCACTAGCCAAATTTAAAAAGTACAAGTATTGCCAACATTGTGAACATTATTTTGTGTATTTCAGCACCCTAGTGTGTGCAATTGTTTTTATTCAACCACTAGTGCAGTACCCCGATGCATAGCTCCCTCTGTGCAATGAGAATGAGATCATCATCAGAGATAGACATCCTGCTGCCTATAGAGTTTCTTTTTTTACCATGGGGTGTGCATGAGCTGCAATTTTTTTTACTACCCACACCCTGGGCATGGCTAACTCTGTGAGCCATGGCCACTTGGCCAGCCACACCATGGCCTGGGGTAGGGAGGTGGGCATGGCCAACCCAGTGGGTGTAGCCTGGGGGAATTTCCGCTACCAGTGCCCATGCACCGGTGAGCACCTGGAGCAGCGCATCACTGACAAGCACCCAAAAAACCAGAAAAGGGGACTCTTTCAGCAGTAGCAATCTGCTACTGATTATGACATCATTCCCATTGTGCTGGTGGAACTACACAACAGGCTAAGAGCCTTGGAGCCTGAAATTTAATATTCTACTGCAAATCTGGCAAAAAAAAATCCAAATTACATGCTTGCTCTGCACCTGCACTTAGGCGCCATTCAACAATTACGTGATCCATTTTTGGGGGGAAATTTGACACACACACGCCATGTAATCCGACTGTAATTTTTGCTTCAAACCCCCCCCCCCTTTAAAATTATGTAATCTAGAGTTTTTGTATTGAAACTCTAATTTTTAGAGCTTTTCACTATTGGTGCCTAATGCAGACTGCACAAGCAATTCAATGATCTCAAATTGGATCAAAATTCCCAGAGATCATTTTTAAACCTAAAAAGCACCATTTTTCAAAACCACAACAGTGCCAAATTGATTACGTAATCTTTGACCTGAGCACATAATCTTTGACCTGCCCCCACGTAATTTTCCATAATTCAGATGGCAGACCCCTTCCCCCCCTCAAGGATCACATAATTGTTGAATGACCCCTTAGCAGTAGCTGAAGTATACACATGAGAAGGAGCATTTTGGATCAGACCCAATCTCTTTCTCAGAGCTGGGGAAGTTGTTTCCTGGGAAAACATCTTAGAACCACAGAACTGGCACAGACTCTATGGATATTAAGTCCAGCTCCTATCAAGAAGGCATAGTTGGGATTGGAACTCCTAACATCTGGCTCCACTTCCAGATGCCTAAACCACAGAGCTATCCATCAGTTTTAATACAGAGTCATCATAATTCATAACACTGGATAGCCCAATTCTATGTACATCTTACCACGAGTGGGGTTCTTAGTTACCACAAAGATCAGCTGGCTATCAGTGCTATCAGGATCTTTTATCCTCAAGGAAGAATTTCTGATCACTACTCCTTGGCTTTCCTGTACTTTGATGGGCTGCAGCTGAATTTCAGGAGGTTCATCATTCAAATTCTACAATAACAAGAAGAAAGAAACTCAGAGAGAAAATACACTTTTGCAATGGTGTGAGAACCATACCTGTCAACCGTGGCTCCGGCGAATCTGGGACCTGCGCGGACTCGGTCTGCGCAGGTCGCGTTGTACGCATGCGCGTGGAGGGCTACGCCACTTGCATAGCCTTCTACGCAGGTGGTGTAGTCTTCTGCGCAAGCGTGGAAAGGAGCTACGGAAGTGTAGAGCCCTTCCACGCATGCATGCAACGCAACCTGCGCAGATGGGCTGCGCAGTGCCTCCTTTCCCCCACTGCCAAATTACGGGGTTTTGGCAGCGCAGGTCGGGAAACGGCGCAAATTGGCACCGAAATACGGGGCAATCCCGGCCAAATCGGGATGGTTGACAGGTATGGTGAGAACCAGAATCAACATAATGGAATAACCAGAAGGTGAATGAACTATAATTGAATTGTAAGCTTTTTGAGCGTTAAATTCCACATGGTGCACAAAACGAAGCAGTAATCTGAACTGATTTTCCTTATTAATCCCCACAGGAAAACTTCCTTACCTTGATAGTGATGTTGACACTGCTAGTTTCTGATTGGCTGAAACCATCGCTGACATAAAAACTAAAGGTATCCATTGAAGGTTCAATACTTTCATGGGCACTCTGGAAGTAATAAATATGATTCTCCACCACATCTTGAAGAAAGAATGAAAGTTCTGAGCTTGTGGTGCTTCCAGGGCCAAGTTGTCTGCCTGTGAATATAATGTGGTGTTATGAAAGGATATTTTAAAACTAAAAAAGACAACACTCAGACATATTGAATAGCTGAGCTTCGTCATAGCGAACTTTGGTACTCCAGGTGTTCTTGGACTTCAATTACCAGAAGCCCAAGTCAGCGCTCCTGCTGATCAGGGCTTTGGGAATTGAAATTTAAGAACAGCCAGAGTGCAAAGGTTTGCCATAACTGGCCTAGCTATAATTGCCATTTTTGCCTCAAAGCCATTAGTAATAAACCTGGTGGACTTTAAAATATAGTGTGGCAGCTTAATTATGAGTTGTGTAAAGAGGATTCAGAAATATGTTCCACAAAGTCTTTCTGAGCCTCTGCTATGGTTCTATCTGATGAATGATCTAGCTGGAACCAGTGACTGTCTAGGGCAGGGAATCTCAACCTGCAGCCCGTGGGCCAGATGACACCGATGGCACCATTTCATGTGTCCCTCCACTGCCTCCACCACACCCGGAAGTGCCATGTGGTGGAGGAAGGGCAAAATGGCCGTCAGGACCCCAAAGCTATCTGAGGGAGTGTGACCTGGCCCCTGACGTAAAAAGGTTGAGAACTCCTGGTCTAGGGAGATAACATTAAATCATGATTTAATTTTACACAAGAACTGGTGTCACTGTCCCTCTCCCTAAATTTCCTCTGGTGCTGATCCAAGAAGCTAGTTACTGGAAATCTAAACTATGGTGAAGTTTAGAAAACTATGCTTTGAAGTTGGTTTGTTTCCAATAACCACATTTAGGGTTAACCAGTCTGGCCAAGTTCTGATAGTACAGCAAACTATGGTTAACAACAAAAAATGAAGTGAAGCTTTGGAAATTGTCCTTCGCTAGTGGGTAAAGGGAACATTTAAGAACTTTCTTTGCACACTAAACAATAATTCAATGTTATATCTGAACCAGCCTAATATAATGACTTCCCAGAACAAACTATCTTAGCAAAGGGTGACTGGCAATATGCAAGGCTGAACAGGGAACCATGCAAAGATCCAGCCAGCAGGCTTACCTTCTAGCATGTGATTTGCTCTCCACAGGGATACCTTCTGCTATTTATTTTCATGGTAAACTCATATTTCTCTAATGGCTTGGGAATTACCAGCCTGGATACAGATGGCTTCTTAATGAGCATGAGTCTATATCAGTGGTTCCCAACATGAGGCCCACATCCCACAGGAGAACTTCAATCTTCAGAACCCTAAGTCAGTACATTGGCTGATCAGTGTTTTGGTAAATTGACTTAGGCTTCTGGGAATTGAAGTCCAAAAATCACAGGTTGGGACTCATCTATATTATCATTTTGGTCTTTCACAGAATTTGTATCTTACCTGTCTTTATATTTTCAATGTACCCATATTTTGGAAGAGTCACAATTTTCACCACTAAGCCTTCTCGGGCAAGATCAGAATTAGTGGATACAGTGTGGTGAGCCCTAAGTAGTACCTGGCCTCCTTCATCAACCTGAAAACACAAAAGTAAAACTGAGTTCTATGCCTGAAGTATGCTATAGATGGGAGGGACAGTGGTGGCTTAGTGGTTAAGACCAGTGGTGGGCATCAGCAGGTTCACACCAGTTCACCAGAACTGGTAGCAGAAATTCTGGCTGGCCCCACCCATCCAAGTTTTGAAATAAAGTACAGTAGTCCGGATTATCTAGACCCCTTTCAATCAGGATTCAGGCCCGGGTATGGTACGGAGACGGCATTGGTCGCACTGATGGATGATCTCTGGTGGGAGCGGGACGGGGGTTATCCATCCGTCCTTGCTCTTCTTGACCTCTCAGCGGCCTTCGATACCGTCAACCATGGTATCCTTTTGGAACGGCTCAAAGGACTGGGGATCCAGGGCACTGTGTTGTCCTGGTTTTCCTCTTTTCTGGAGGGCCGTACCCAGTCAGTGTGGTTAGAGAGTGAGAGGTCCAGCCCTAGGCTCCTCAAGTATGGGGTGCCTCAGGGCTCGGTGCTCTCTCCTCTCCTATTTAACATCTACATGAAGCCACTGGGTGAGATCATTCGTTCCCACGGGGTGCGGTACCATCAGTACGCGGATGACACTCAGTTGTACATCTCGGCCCGTGGGGACCCCAGTGATACTGTTGAAATCCTATCAGGATGCCTGGAGGCCATTGGGGTCTGGATGGGGGCCAATGGGCTTCGGCTGAATCCCAGAAAGACAGAGTGGCTGTGGATAAGGGGCCCCATGTTATCCAGGGAGTTACTATCTTTGGTACTGGATGGGGCTGTTTTGCCCCAGACAGACCCAGTGCGCAACTTGGGGGTCCTTCTGGACTCGCGGCTGCTGCTAGAAGAACAGGTAGCGGCTGTGGCCAGGAGGGCTTTTGCCCAAATACGGGTGATTCGCCAGTTGCGCACGCTCCTGGACCGGGGTTCCTTGCTTATGGTCACCCATGCTCTGGTCACTTCCTGACTAGATTATTGTAATGCGCTCTACATGGGGCTGCCCTTGATGACCATTCGGAGGCTGCAGCTGGTCCAGAATGCGGCAGCCCAGGTGGTGATGGGATGTGGGCGATATGCCCATGCCTCACCACTACTTCGGGAGCTGCACTGGTTACCAGTTTGTCTCCGGGTGCAATTCAAGGTGCTGGTTTTGACCTTTAAAGCCCTATATGGCAGTGGGCCAGGATACCTTAGAGACCGCATCGTCCCAAGAGTGTCTGCACGTCCAACCAGAGTGGACCGGAGGGGCTCTCTAATAGTGCCATCAACTAGGGGTGCACATCTGTCCAGCACCCGAAGGAGGGCCTTCTCCGTGTCCGCAACAACTCTCTGGAACCTCCTGCCAACAGATCTAAGACTTCAAAGAGAATTGCTGCCCTTCAGGAAAGGATTGAAGACCTGGCTGGCAGGGCAGGTGTGGGGCCCGAATGGGAACACGGTCCCCGTCTGCTGGCTTATGTAAACAATTAAGAACTCTCTCTTCTTCTTCTTTTTATAGTGGGTGGGATGGGTGGGTGGGATATGGGTCTTTTAAAGTGGGTGGGATATGGGTCTTTTAAAGTGTTTTTATGTGTTTTTAGAATTTGTTGTAATGCCACCCCGAGTCGGGTTCTGCCTGAGTGGGCGGCATATATAAATATGACTATTAAATTAAATTAAATTAAAATTAATTCAGGTGCAATGCAGGGCTTTCTCCCTGGCCATGCCCACCATACCACACCCATAGTGTGGTAGTAATTTTTTTTGGAGCCCACCACTGGTTAAAACTTGATGACTGGAAGGTTGGCAGGTCAGCAGTTCAAGACTCGAGTGCTGCATAATGGATTGAGACTCTGTTGTCTGTCCCAGCTCCTACCAACCTAGCAGTTGGAAAGCAAGAAATTGCAAGCAGATAAATAGGTACCACTTTATTGGGAGGGCAACAGTGTTCCTTGTGCTACCAACTTTACACTAAACCCTAAAAGGAGAGTCGGGGATTGACAGAGGGTAAGATCAAAGGAAGGGGAGCTGTGGCATGGATCAAACTGCATCAGAGTGGACACTGGCACCGCAACAATCCAGTCTCCATGTGATCAGAATGGAAAAGGAGGCCAGGCTAGTACACATTTGTCAGGTGATGGTTGATTGATGTTATTTTTGTTTATGGTTTATTGTTTAATGTTTTTTTATATTGTATTAAGTTTTTTCCTCTATTGTATGGGGTCTTTCTAGTTGTTGTACAGTGCCCAAAATGGAAGAATATCCCAGATGGGCAGGGTATATATGTCAAAGAAGAATGGATTGATATGGCTTCCTATTCTAAAACCGCAAGATTCTTGCTTCATCTAACCATGGATGACTTCAGTGCCTAATCGCACCCTAACCCTGTAACTAAATAAGCACTTTTCTTAATTTTAAAGCTGAAGCTATTGACATCCCATTCCTCTCTTATAATTTTCAAAGTCTCAGGCTACTCACGTACCATGATGTGATCAGCAAAAGTGGTAACTTGAAGCTTGCTCCGGACAGGTGTGATTGTGATGGTAAACATTTGACTGTCAAGGTGGTTGTCATCTGCATCAAACACAGTATAGTGGAAAATATCTGTGACTGGCTGGTGGATGGTCTCAAACTCTGTAACATATCTGCAGACGAATGAAAAGAGGAGTTTGAGTTGCAACCAGATAAAAAGTCTCTCACATCTTGGGTTTAAGAACCTGTTTGTATGAACTTTGGAGGTGGTGGTGGTGGTTAATCTTCCCTACCTTCATCTCATCTGCTCTGGGGAAATGGAGT
Source organism: Bradypodion ventrale (assembly GCA_035047345.1). Taxonomy (NCBI): domain Eukaryota; kingdom Metazoa; phylum Chordata; class Lepidosauria; order Squamata; family Chamaeleonidae; genus Bradypodion; species Bradypodion ventrale. The sequence continues at coordinate 12,160,408 of JAWDJE010000005.1, read as the reverse complement.
TGCCCTTTCACATTACTGGGTGAGATGGATTGATTGGGAAAGGACAGTCTAGTAACCCTTGAAGAAATGCAGTAAAAGCAAAGGATCATGCTTTATATACTTGAGCCCTCTGGCAAAATTAAAAGCCAGGGAACATTAATCCTATTATGATGATAAACCCAAATTGTAGATTAGCTTTGTAAAAGAAAGACGAGTATTAATTTATCAGCAAGTTGAAAGTGACTTTAAAAGGCATTACTTCTCATGATTTACATATGCATTTCTTTATGCTGTTCCAGATTTGCCAATGGTTCAAAAAGTTATTTTTGAACTTCAACAATAGCTAAGGATCATGTAAAAACAGCTTTTTTTAAAGTTTTGGGGAAAAAATAGTTTTGGGCAGGTGGCCTTTTTCACAGATATGAGTTTTGCAGGCAGTTAAAATGATCATAAAAACCTTCTTATACATGCCATCCAAGTGCAGTACTGTATATACAGTAGAAATACCTTCCCAATGGCCCAGTTCAGATGTACCAAGAAACCAATACATGAATAAACCAACCGGAGCCTCATAGATGCATATTGAGACCTTCTCTATATATTATCACAAAGAAGTAACTGGAAGAATTTGCTCCCACTTTTAAACCAAACATGGTTCTCCAGAACTCTGGAAACTGTGCTTTGTTTTGACTGTGGCATTTTAATAAGAAGCCATAATCACACTGTAGTTTGATAGTTCGGAGTGTTCTGAAAACATGATTTAAACAAATGGCAATGTCTAGGATTTGGGTGTTTAAAACCTTTTGTTTTAAAAGCAGAGCAAAAGCTCCTTAATAACTAGGTCTAAGACAGTGGTTCCCAACGTGAGGCCCCAGACCCCACAGGAAGACTTCAAATCCCAGAAACCTAAGTCAGTACATTGGCTGATCAGTGCTTTGGGGAATTGACTTTGGCTTTTGGGAATTGAAGTCCAAAAACCAATGGTTGGGAAACACGTGAGTCCCACATTGGGAAACACTGCCCTAGAATCTTCTGGTCAGTTTTCTAGGAATAGCAATCATAAACTCCCATCTGCTTCACCATTTTCTCTTTCTAATTTAGTAAAGATAAAGGCAGTGATGCACTGCAAAACATTTTACCACCTACTCTGTGGGTGGGGCCAAATCTGTGGGTGGGGCCAAACATCCTGCATTATGGGCTTTGGAGGTAGGCATGGCCAACCAAATGGGCATGGCCTGGGGAAATCTCCGCCACCATTTCTGCAGAACCTGACAGAACCTGCTGCAGTGCATCAATGGATAAAGGTCTCCCTTGCTTGAAAGCCAGTCATGTCCTCCTCTAGGAGGCGGTGCTCAGCTCCATTTATAGCCAAAGAGCCAGCACTGTCTGCATCTGCAGATCTTTCCATGGTCATGTGGCAGGCATGACGAGATGCCAGAGCACACAGAACTCTGTTACCTCTCCCACCAAAGCAGTACCTATTTATTTACTTGCAATTTCTTGCTTTCGAACTGTTAGGTTTTTGGCAAGAGCTGGGACAGATGATAGGAGCTCACTCCATCAGGCAGCACTCGGGTCTTGAACTGCTGACCTGCCAGCCTTCTGGTTGTCAAACTCAGCTTCTTAACCATTAAGCCATAGAGGTCATTTCCAATTTGAAGAGCCCTAAGAACAGCTTTTCTTCAAAGATAAGGTTGATTTTCTGCATCGTTATTTCTTTCACGCATTTTGGTTCCTGCACCATCATTTGTACCTACAGTATGCTGAGTTAATACAATTCAAAAACCCTTGTTTGGGAAATGTTTACCCTACAGTAGTAATTTCTTTCACAAACTATTAAATAGTAAATAGTTCATTAGATATTTTCAGCAATAGGCTCCAGAAGCATTGCTGATGTTTAATACAGTGGTACTTAGGATAAAGTCTGATTCGGATAAAGTCATGGTTTTCATGCACAGGTGATGCATCGCATAAAGTCCAAAGCTGCTAAAAAATGGACGTTATCCGAGGCATTTGATATAGGAACCTCGGATAAAGTCCATTTTTTGGCCGTTATCCGATGCATCGCCCATTTGATTCGGATAAAGTCCAAAATCAGATAATGTGCAAACTTGTGGAATGGAGTTTGGACTTTATCCACGGTTCTACTGTACTCCTCTTTTTCCATAGGTGGCAGTGTGGGATTCTGAATGCCTCTAGTAGCCAGAGTAAATAATGAGAGGTTATTTTATCTCGGAGGAACTTTACCTGATTTGTTGATTGTTGATATCTTCCATTGTGAAATTGTAGACCTCAGAAAACTCCTCAGAATATTGCTTGGGGATCATCCGTAAAAGAGTGCCATACATGGGAAGAGAAATTAACTGAATCCTTATTTTAGAATCAGGGGAATTATTATCCTAAAGAGAGGCACAAGAAAGAGCACAATTTATGTTTGTTTCTGCAATCTAAAAGGTGGGAGATTGCAGCAGACAGAAGAAAGACCTTATCTTTGAAATTGGTACTAAAAATAATGAAATAAATTTGCAGTAAATCTGTTTCCGTTCCTTTGCGTTTTTCAGTTGCATCCATTTTGAGTTTTCCTTGCTGTTTTGCCCAGCAGCAGAATAAGTTATGCAAAATACTAAAAATTGCAGATCCAATTAAACAAAATAAAAGTCTTTGTGCAAATTCTTGCCAATCTGTGTAATTTTATGAAGGTTACAGAATGTGACTTTTCCAAGAACAAGAAGATTGGATTGTCTGGGGTAAAGGATTGTCAATTAGCTCTGTGTAAGGAAAAAAAACCTCTTCTTATAATTGGTAGTATGATATAGTTAATGTTTCTCATAGAATTGAAACAGAATACTCAGTATAATCCAAGGGAATTTAGGGGCTGTGACATTAAAACTAGATTAATTGGTCACCTGCTTTTAAAATTGGTCATTTTATTTACTTACTTATTATTCCACGGTATTTCTTGGCCATAGTGAGGCACTTTCAGAACACAGCGGCCATAAAACATTTAAAATAAAAGTTACAAACTAAAACAGGGGTGCCCAAACTTTTCGGGCCATGGGCTGGTCACGGTTCAGGGAGTTGGTCACTATGCCCTGGGGCCAAGTTCCCAGCCCCTGACACCAATTCATCCAGCCCTCGAAGCCCTTGTCGCTACTGGAATAGGAAGTAAAATGTGGCACATTTTACTTCCGCTTCCAGGAGTGATGAGGGCTTCACAGGCTGGATGAATTGGTGTCAGGGGCTGGATCTGGCCCCCAGGCCATAGTTTGGGCATCCCTGAACTAAAATAACAAAGTTTACTTACAGGTCACCCAACCCAGATTTAGTAGGAAAACTACAGAAATGAAGAGCCTTGGAAAATTACACTACATGCTGCTGTTCCTCAACCCGGCACCTTCCAGATGTGTTAGACCACAAATATTATAAGCCTTACCTCACCAAGCTGCCTAGGGCCGATGGGACCTGGAGGGTATCAGATTTGGGAAAAGTAGCTGGGCAGCATTAAAGACACATGAAAATCCATGTCACCTTAGATATAAAACCAAGGTCAGTCTCTTCCATGCCTCTGTGGTGTGCCAACAAACTGAAGAGGCTTAACACCACCTGACTAGGGTGGGGGAGTGAGCATGGTTTCCATTTTACACCTCTGCGCACCACCTGTCAATCTGTGTAACATGCATGGTTCAAAACACCAGGCTATAAAGATAGAATCCAGTTTTTTCCTCTTCTCTTGGCACAGCCGCAGGCAGGACACAGGAGAAGTTTAAAAAATTACCAAGTAAGATCATTCAGAGAGATGTCGGTAGTTTAAGCTATAGAGGTCTCATTCACATAATCACTCCTGGCCCAAGATCAGCTTTTGTCTGTGAGTAGTAAAATGCAAAGACAGACTGGCATCATGCCCAGATTTTATTGGCAGCTCCTTGAAATGCCAAAGAAAAGGGGGCCAAAGTTTCCACCTGTATTGGTCACATGCTTACGTGGCCTTAGGAAATTATTCGTCTATCAGAACATGGGAAGGGGAAATGCCAGAGAAACTCAACAGAACCTGAGTCTGGAAGGTGGCAGATGGCCTAGACCAGTGATGGCCACCCTTGGCACTCCAAGTGTTCTTGGACTTCAATTCCCAGAAACCCGGATAAACAGGAGTGTTGACTTGGGCTTCTGGTAATTGAAGTCCAAGAACACCTGGAGTGCCAAGTTTGGCCATCACTGGTCTAGACATCACTTTTGGTAAAAGGAAGAATATGTAAGAAGAACAAGCCAAGCATATGGGAGACATTGACAGAGAGCAATATCCTATAAAGGTTAGGGCATTGTACTGCGACACAGAAGGGCCTGATTTTAGTCTCCATCAAGCTCACCGAACACCCTTAGGGCTTCTCATTCTCTCAGCTTCACCTAATTCAAAGGGTTGTTAGGAAGACAAATTGGGAAGGTAGAGAATCATGTGCTCTTCTTTGAGTTGTTTATTATTATTATTATTATTATTATTATTATTATTATTATTATTATTATTATTATTATTATTATTATTATTATTATTATTATTATTATTATTATTATTATTATTATTATTATTCACACATCTGGGATTTCATCCCTACTCTGGCGGCTACCAACAACATATTAAAAACATCTTAAAATATATACTGGGCCTAAGAAACCTCAGACTAGGTAGATGACGACCCCTTTTCTAAATGTCAGTAAGCAAGTGGTCTGACACAATTCCACCAGAAGCGAGTGCCATAGGTTTGGCACCACCACTGAAAAGGCTCTTCTCTGGGTCCTAGCCTTCCTTGCAAGTTTTTGGCATTGGCACCCAAAGTTCATTGAATGAGAACACTGCTAAATGTAACTAGCAATTAGTTAGGGCAACTCTAATCAGTTGATGAGCCATTGCCTAAACTGGTCTTGACAAATCCTGTCCCGTACAAGAACATTTAGGGCAGTGATGGCAAACCTTGGCACTCTAGGTATCCTGGAACTTCAATTCCCAGAAGCTTTAATCAGCAGTAGTGCTGACCTGGGCTTCTGGGAATTGAAGTCCAAGAACACCTGGAGTGCCAAGGTTGGTCACCACTGGTCTAAGGCAATTATTTAAAAAGCCACCTTTGATTTTTCCCAGTTAGGGACATTCCTGTGAGATCATTATTCATTCACAGCCAAGTGAAACCACTTTGGATGAAGAGATTTCCTCTATATTGATATAAATTCTTGTCAATTGTGTTTCTAAAAGAGCCATTGGGTCGTTTTTCTCATTAGCAAATGTATGGTGTAATATTTCTAGAAGGATTAGCCAGCTTCTTGCCATTTCTCAGAGGCAAGCTCCTTCTCAGTCCCACAACAAAACTCCATTTTGAAATGCAGTGATCCACATATGAGGAGGACTGTGGTGGCTTAGTGGTTAAGATGCTGAATTTGATGACTGGAAGACACAGCAGGTCAGCAATTCATAAGAACATAAGAACAGCCTTGCTGGAACAGGCCACAGCCCATCCAGTCCAGCATTCTGTCTCACACAGTGGCTCACCATTTCCTTCAGGGTATTCCCAAGCAGATGCCTTCACCTGCTTAGGATTCCCTGGAAATGATATTGAGAGACCCGAGTGCTGGGCAATGGAGTGTCCCAGCTACTGCCAACCTAGCAGTTTGAAAGCAAGAAATTGCAAGTACTGTAGATAAATAGGTACCACTTCGGTGGGATGGTAAACAGCGTTCCGTGCACCATGGTGTCTAGTCATGTCCATGGAAACGTCTGCAGACACAGATAGCGTTGGCTCTTTGGCTATAAAATGAGATGAGCACTAAACCCTAGAGTCAGATATGACTGGCTTTTGAGCAAGGGCGACCCTTACTAACCCACAGATGACCTATTTTGTCTCCAGGTCACGAAAAGCTTTCCCCGATGACTTCTTCAAATAAATCTTATAGGCAACAAGATGTGGCGAATTCACATTCTTCTAGCTCACTGTTCACACACTCCACAAGCTCGAGGAGAGACAACCATGATCATGCCTGTGGCTACATGCAGCTTTCAGCTTAACTTCGCCCCGACCCTCATCTTAATTTCAAAGGTTCTCAGATGGCAATGAATTCAGACCTATCCCTCTGACACACCGTAATCGATCCGTCTGGCAGCTTGCCAGGTAGGGAAGGAAAAGGCAAAGAGGTGGGTAGACAGAGCGACAGGCACGCCAGAGGAAAAACAAAGAGAAAAGGTAATAGTGGATAGAAAGAAAAGGGATGGCCGATTTAGCTTACGGGTCAACCCACCACACTCTAGAGCCCTTTCATCATGCATCTCCCGAGAGATTACCACCCAAAAAATAGGTAAAAGTAAAGGTCGCCCTTGCTTGAAAGCTAGTTGTATCCGAAGGGTTCAGTGCTCATCTCTGTTTATAGCCAAAGAGCCAGCGCTGTCTGCATCTGCAGACGTTTTTGTAGTCATGTGGCAGGCATGCCTCGACACCGGAGTGCACGGAATTCTGTTTACCTTCCCATCTATTTATCTTTTTTTAAAAAATAATAAAAATTAATTTTCAAAAATAAAACATACAAAACAACAAAACATTACAAATACAACATACAAAATACAATGTAAAAACAAAATACATATAAACATTGACAAAAAAGAAAGAAAAGAAAAATCATACTATCATTCAACAGGGACATAACATCAAGCAAATCTCATTAAATACATATTTTCATTTTACAACATAGCTTCATAATCTTCAATTTATCTTGCTACGTATATTTCTCTTTTCCCCCCTTGTTGACACTATGTCTATTCATCAGTTTCCCTTCCCATCTTTTAACAATAGTACAAAAACCAAAAATCTTATACATAAACAATTTAGACCCCTTTTAGCCCTTTTAGCCCTTTACAAAAAAAGAGCTATGCCTGAATAATTTTTTTCTTCAGAAAAGGTGGTGGTGGTGGTGTGCAGTTGGCTCAAAAACTATCTTTTAAATTTAACCCTTAATATCATTTCCCAATGGCTATATTCACTACTTAATACTGCTTTATTTCCATAAACTCATCTTCACTTGTTATATCCCTCCTGACATAATTAATTCCTCTTTCAAGGCCTCCCAGGTATCTATTTATCTAATTGCAATTTCTTGCTCTCGAACTGTTAGGCTGGCAGGAGTTGGGGCAGATGACAGGAGCTCACTTCGTCATGCAGCACTCAGGTCTCAAACTGCTGACCTGCCAGACTTCCAGTCATCAAGTTCAGCGTCTTAACCACTAAGCCACCACAGTCGCCACCAAAAGAATAAGACCTCCATAAAAAAAAACTCACTCCCATGTTAAATAAAAGCTATAAAGTTTAACACAACTTGCTTGAGCAGCTCCGTTGCTGCTGGCAATGAGACACTTGAGCCAGCATATGATGCACCACATATAACACCATGTACTTGTGAGCATTGCAGTTAAGAGATGAAACAGATAAGACTGAAACTGGGTGAGATGCTTACAGTGTATAAAAAGTGAGAGCGGGTAATGGTTACAGAGCTTTTACCAGCCACCGTCATGGCCAGCGAGCAGCTAGGATCCAACTGTGGGATCTCACTTTCCCTTGGTGTAATTTCCACTTTCAGAACAGCCGTTGCAGTGGTAATGCCATCAGTGGCCGAAATCTCCATCCTATCCTCTGCTGTAGATGACCCATCATGGATATACTCCAAAGCATTGTGGGTGATTTCTTCGTAAGTGAAGGTATCACCTTCCCAGAAAGAAAAGATGAGATGAAAAGTTTAGCCCTTGCAACACAACATCCATGGGTTGAGCTCCAGATGTTATGATAAACTGAGGTTCTGCTGAAAGTTTAAAAAGATTATTTCTTGAACCTTGAGGACCCATCCCTTCCAAGATGGCTACCAACAATGGTAATTGGGGATTCTTGAAATAGTGGTCCAAAACATTCGCTTTCCTGAACTCTGGTTCCTACTTACTCAATTCAACAGAAATATGCCTGAAAGTACATTTAGTTCCTATATATGAAGTTCCTATTAGGTAAGGATTTCCATATGTTTTGACTTCAGCCTCCAGAAGTTGTAATGGAATTGGTCACAAGGTATTCAACATAGAGATTCTTTGGTTTTTAAACTGTCTTAGAATGTAGCTTTGCTTCTTTGCAAAGGCCTCATAATTCTTTCTGCTGTGCTTATCTAGCAGATGGGCTTGGAGATGCTTCTCAAAGCTTCAGGCCTATGTTGTGTCTTCCTCTCCAAGCCAGGAATTTCTGTTTACGTCAACACCCAGAGCCTGGGAACATCAGACATTTGTTATAAGAACCAGTGCTTGTTTACACAAACCCTGGGCTCTAATTGGCTGTATGCTAATTAGGAGGGCCAAGCTCATGTCTTTCCTAGAGACACATGGGTTTAGGAGTAAGCTAATTAGGAGGGCCAAGCTCATGTCTTTCCTATAGACACATGGGTTTGAGAGTAAGTGGGAGTTTAGGGTTCTGAGAATGACACCTCAGAAGGGAGAGGGGGGACTCTTAGCATTGAGTCCTGACTCCAACCCAAGCTTAATTATGATTACCTAGAGTGTCTCTAACATAGAGTAGTTAGGTTTTCCTTTTGTTTGTGGGGGAAGGCCTGAGTGTGGATTTCTCTAACTATCCTTTTTGATTAGTCTTTTTGTATGCTGTACTTCTGTATCCTGAACCAACTGAAGAACTGTTATTTCTACAATATGCTTCGAGAACAATAAACATTTTTACTTCATCAACAACGCCTGTTCCTTGGGAGAGCGGGTAAGACAAGAGTTAAGCCATAAACCACATGCTACCACATTTAATACAATTCTCTCCATATTACTTGCTGGGCTCTGTTAATCCAGATTAGCCCCAGTTTGTTGCTGCAGAAGGATCTGCAGGACAGCACATAGGCCTCCTGGAGCTCGGAGTTTTTGTGGGGCTCCATAGAGCAGACTGGTATAAGTCACTTGTAGGAGCTAATGGCAAGGCCCAGGTCAAAGCCTATCAGTCACATAAGTCTGTAGGGTTTCTCCAACCACCACTCTAGAAGTTAAAAAAAAAAAATCAAAGTCCTTTCAGATTCTTTTTAACAACCTACATTTGAAGAACAAAGGCTTTGTCCCGGATATGATGCACCACATATAACATGACAAGACGAAAGCATTAAGAACATAAGAACATAAGAACATCCTTGCTGGAACAGGCCACAGCCCATCCAGTCCAGCATTCTGTCTCACACAGTGGCTCACCATTTGCTTCAGGGTATTCCCAAGCAGATGCCTTCACCTGCTTAGGATTCCCTGGAAATGGCATTGAGAGATATCCTGCCTATCTCTCCAACCTGGAGGTTGTCCTTAGGTATCCATAATTATAGCCATTGATACCCTTGTCCTCCATGAACTTGTCTAATCCTTTCTTAAAGCTTTTGAGACTGACAGCTGTCACCACTTCTTCTGGCAGGGAGTTCCATAGACCAGTAATCCTCTGGGTGAAAAAGTACTTTCTCTTATTTGTTTGAGAACTAGTATCCAAAAGTTTCATTGAGTGTCCCCTAGTTCTAGTGTTGTGTGATAGGGAAAACAGTTTTTCCTTATCTACTTTGTCCACACCGTGCATGATTTTATAAACGTCAATCAGGTCACCTCTTAGACGCCGTTGTTCAAGAGTGAAAAGGCCCAACCGTTGCAGCCTCAGATGGTAAGGAAGGTGTTCCAGTCCCCTAATCATTCTGGCTGCCCTCCTCTGCACTTTCTCCAACTCCATTGAGGCAGTGTCCTGAGAGAAACCTTTTACAGTGCATGATGGGCAGGAAGATTAGCAGACCCCAATGCCTTGCAGCTCCCATGGAGCTTAGCGCATCGCAGACATCATGTCCAAGATGGAGCCGTTATTCCTCTGATACGATTAAAAACATGTGGGGCAATTTTGATATTTCAACTAAAGCCCCCCCCCTCCCCCGACTTCTGGCTGGGGAAAATCCCTGCAGACATTCAAGGGCTATAACCAAAAGAATATGTCTCATGTGTGGTAGCCATATTGCAGCACGTATAGCATGAAAATACAGATTTTCTTTAGGGCTAAAATGAAATTGCAATAATGCAAGCGCGGCGCCAAAATGGCCACCGCGCTCTTTGCGCCCCCCCCCCCCACAGGACGAAGAATCCGGGTAGTTTAGGGCGTGGCCAGCTCCCTTATAAAAGGGGTGGCCACGAGGCAGCCGCGCTGCCATTTTACCTAAGCGACGGAGCGGAGAAGTTTTTCCCCTGTGTCTCCGTCGCTCCTTACCTTGCGGGAAGCCTTTTGGCGGCGAATCTTCTTTTCGGCTTCCCTCTCCTGCGGTTGAGATGCCTTCGAAGAAGAAGGCAGCTTCGAGTGCGGCTTGAGCTGTGAGGAGGCGCAACCCGGGTCGGAGGACCACAGCTGCGCCTCCCCAGCAGCCGCCTGTCCAGGCCCCTGCACGGCCCGGCGGAATGGGGTCTATCGCCCCTTGGCCGGACGCGGGGGATCGGAATGCGGGCGCGGCAGGGGCTTCGGCCCGCGGCCCGCAAGCGGTGGACACCGCTACTCTCCCTGCCCATCCTGTTGGGCCTGCCTCTATTCCTCCTGGGCCTTCTAGCCTGGGCGGGTGGTGTGGTCCCCTACCTTGGCAGGTTCCTGCACCGACCCTACCGGGCTTCGGTGTTGGGCAATGGCCCTATTCGGGTCCTGGGGTACAGGGACCTGTACCCGCGCCTGGACTTGGCGGGCCGGCCGGCCCTTGGCCCCAGATCGACGTGCAGGCCTTACTGGCCCGCCTTGCGGCCCTCGAAGCGTCTTTAGCTCGGGCCAGCCAGGCTGGGGCTCCCTTTGGCGTCCCTTTTGCGGCGCCGTCGGCGGGAGGACAACAGGCGGCAGGCAGGGTTGAGCTGCCTCAGGCGGGTGGCGTGGCTTCGGCCACTGCCCCGCAGCTCCCCAGCCAGCATACGAGTGCAGGTCAGGCCCCGATGACGAGCTCTACGTCGGTCGTGAGCTCCGACACCCCCCAGTGGGCCGGAACCCCCGGTGGGGGCGGCCCACGGGGGTGCAGCATGTGAGTATGCGGTCCAAGCCAGTACACCTACACACATTCCTTCTATGGGGGGAGCTTTTCAATGGCCTTGGCCTCGCTCGGGTGGTGCGGTGGCACAGCAGCCGGCACTCCACTCGGCGACGGTAACTGCCACCCAGGGCACCGGGGTGGGTAGTCTTTCTCACAATGCGGGGAATGTACTGGGGGTGGCTGGGTTAGCTCAGGCCCCTTTCCCGGTGTCTGTGGTGCCTTTTTCGGCCTTACCAACTGCGGGGTACTCCTTGCCACTGGGTGACCACTTGGCACAGGCAACCAAAGAAAAGATTTGGCGGGGGGAGTATGTAGATATCTTCTCACTCCTGAACAGAGAACCCACCAAGGAGGAAAGGGAGGGACAGGATGAGAAGGATAAGGAGCAGGCGCGTCGTCGTAAGCCGCCACGTACCTGGGCCAACTGGCTGCCGGCTTATTTAATTTACATGGCAGTGTATCTGAGGGCGCGGCCGGAGTTGGCTATTCCGATGGTCCAATATTTGGACAACATATACAGGGCAATGGTTGATTTCCCGGGCCCTTCGTGGCTTGCTTATGACGAGGAATTCCGTATGCGGATTCCCCTCCACCCGGAGATGAGGTGGGACGAGCCGTGCCAGAGGCTTTGGCTTCTGTACATGACACCCACGCGCCCCGTGCCAGGGGACAGATACCATTGCGGACATGCGGTCCAGCGAGCTGTCCCAGCACAGGTTACCCGCCAAGCGGCGGGGCAGGGGGTTCCAGCCCGCCTGCTGTGCTGGGCTTTCTCGTCCAATGGTTCCTGCAATAAGAAGAATTGCAAATACAGGCATGAGTGTCCCACATGTTCGGGCCCCCACGCAGCCTCCGCCTGTCCCAGGCCTGGGGGGACACGGGGCAGAGGAAGGGGCGGACAGTGGGCTGGCAAGGCTGCCACAGATGGAGCTGGTTCACCGAAAGGCTCCCTCCCCAATTAAGGTGGACATGTTGGAGCGTTGGCTCACAGTGTACCCGAAGGGAGAGGATGGGGAGTATCTCCTTCAAGGCTTTAAGTACGGGTTCCGCATCCCTTTCATGGGTGATAGGTCCCCTCAGGATGCCCCCAATCTTTTGTCCCTCAAGGGGAGGGAGGGGGTGGCTGCTGCCAGTATCAGGAAGGAGTTAGATGCGGGCAGGGTCGCCGGCCCTTTCCCTTCACCCCCGTTTCCCAACCTTAAGGTGTCGCCCCTAGGCTTGGTTCCCAAAAAGTCTCAAGGCGAGTTTCGCCTTATTCATCATTTATCCTACCCAGCCGGCCGGTCGGTCAATGACGCTATCCCTGATGACCTTTGTTCAGTCAGGTATACGTCTTTTGACCACGCGCTGCGCATGGTGCGCTCGTGTGGCCCGGGTGCCCTGCTGGCCAAGTGCGACATTAAGTCGGCCTTTCGCCTCCTGCCGGTGCACCCGGGTGACTTTGAGTTGCTGGGTTTCAAATTTTGGGGCGAATATTATTTTGATAAGGCCATGCCTTTTGGCTGTTCCATATCATGCTCGGCCTTTGAGCGTTTTAGTACCTTCTTAGAGTGGGCTTTCGTCCGCAGGTCAGGGTCCCGGTCTGTAGCCCATTACCTGGATGACTTTTTATTCGGGGGTGAACGGGGCTGGGACACGTGCGCACGTCTCCTTAACACATTTCAGACGCTAATGGAGGAACTCGGTGTCCCTTTAGCGCCCGAAAAGACCGAGGGCCCATCTACCAAGTTAGTATTCCTGGGGGTGGAGATTGACACGTTAGCGCAGGCTTCTAGGTTACCGGAGGATAAGGTGTCCAGGATAGTGGCCCTTATCTCGGAGTTGATGGCCAAGCGCAAGGCATCACTGAGGGAACTGCAGGTGCTACATGGTCACCTGAATTTCGCTTGCAGGGTGGTCGCTCCGGGCAGGGCTTTTGCTCGACGCTTATGCGACGCCATGGCAGGGTTATCCAGGCCTCACCACAGATTTAGACTTACCCGGGGTATCAGGGCAGACATGTTTGTCTGGTTACAGTTCCTGAGGGAGTTCAATGGGGTCTCATTTTGGAGGTCTGACCTCCTGGCATCCCCCAATTTTCAGATCCAGTCTGATGCCTCAGGATCCCTGGGTTATGGGATGTACTTCAATGGGAAGTGGGCCTATGGTGGGTGGCCACCGGCCTGGGCAGGCACGGATCGCCTGCGTGATCTCACATACCTTGAATTTTTTTCTATACTAGGGGCTTTGATGCTATGGGGCGAGGAATGGGCTAACTCGGTCATGCATTTCTGGTGTGACAACGCTGCTGTTGTCCACATTGTTAATGCACAGACTTCCAAATCGCCCAGGGTTATGGGCCTAGTGCGCCATTTTGTGCTGCGCTGCCTGCGCCTCAACGTTTTGTTCAGAGCCAGGCATGTCCCAGGGATTAATAATGATATTGCTGACGCTTTGTCCCGCCTGCAGATCTCCCGGTTCCGTGCCTTGGCCCCGGATGCGGAGGAATTTCCCTCGCCACTCCCGGACGAGATATGGACCATTGGCAAGGAGAGGTGAACCGGGCGATTGGCCTGTCACTAGCGCCACGCACGCGTAAGGCGTATCAACAAGCATTTAATTCTTTCAGGGCATTTGCTGCTCAATTTCACCTGCCAGAGACCTGGCCTATCCCGGTTGACCATGTTCTGCGGTTCATGGTCCACCTGCATGCTCTCGGCCTCGCACCTCGCACCATAGCATCCAAGCTCTCGACGCTGGCTTTTATGGCCAAAGTAGGGGGTCATGTGGACAGCACCTCTGACTTCCGTGTGAGACATGTTTTGGAGGGGTGGGTGCGCGAGCGCGGGCGTTGCCCGGACGATCGGCACCCTATTTCCCCAGGGGTTCTTACCCAGTTGGCCCGGGGCTGGCCAAGCCTCTGTTTTGATCATTATGAGGCAGCCCTTTTTCATGCAGCCACAACGGTGGCATTTTTTGGAGCGCTCCGCATCAGCGAACTTGTGATGCTGTCTAAGGCGGATGCAAGTTGTAGGGCACTGGAACTCGGAGATGTATATGTTGCCAAAGACTGGGCCCAGTTGAGGATACGTTCCTCCAAGTCAGATCAGCATGGCGTAGGCAGTGGTGTAAGACTGCTACGGTGTTCTTTGGCAGACATCTGTCCGGTTGGTGCCCTACAGGAGTTCCTGGCACTGTGTGGCATGCACCATGGCCCGTTTTTCTGTCACCAAGATGGGTCTCCCCTTACTAAATTTCAGTTTTGGAAGGTGACAGGCAGAGCCCTCGCCAGGGTGGGCCTACCAGGTGCCCGTTATGGCACACATTCATTTCGTATTGGGGCAGCCTCTACAGCAGCTGCTTTTGGGTACTCCGGGGCTGACATACGCAGCATGGGGAGGTGGGGCTCGCAATGTTTTCAGTTTTATGTGCGCCCACTTCCACCGTGAGTACCAATACTATCACCTTACCTTCCTTTTTTCTTAATTTTTCTTACAGACCCTGGGTGTCGTGTTACACCGGTGACAGTATGGCTGGTGGGCCACAGCTATGTGCACAGGGCAGCGCGTTACGCTGCGGCGACAGAGTGGGGACCCCGACTGGGACTGGGTGAACACGCCAGTCTCACATGGCATGGTAAGCCTGGGACGTTGTGGCGGGAGCTGCTGCCTTTCCTGTTTTCCAGCAGGAGTGCTGACCCGCCTGACATTCTCATCATACACCTTGGGGGCAATGATTTGGGTCAGGTCACCGGCTTATCGCTCAAGCATGCGATTTGCGGGGACCTTGCTTACTTGCACTACGTCTGGCCTGCCACAACCCTGGTTTGGTCGGACATGATCCCGCGCCATTCTTATAGAGGGGGCATTGACCTCCTGGCCCTTGACCGCGCTAGGCGCGCAGTCAACGGGGCGGTGGCGCGGTTCCTTGCCGACAAGGCTTGGGGACGGGTCAGTCGTCACCCCGCTATTAGCCTACGAAATTACGACTTGTATGCAGGGGATGGGGTCCATCTGTCGCGAGGAGGTATGGACCTCCTGTTGGGTGATTGGCGAGCAGGCCTGTTGACCGAGCTGACGGTCTGGGGGGGGGGCGTCAGGCCTTCTTTGAAGCCCCTCCGTGTGGCGGGTAGCACTGGTAAGGTAAACAGTATGACCCACAGGTATCCGGCAGGTTCGCAATTGACTGGACAACACTAGACAGGAACAAATTAGTTAAACGTTGTCCGGTCAACGACGAACCAGGCGACGGGGTGATGGCGATAGCTAGCCAGCATGCATCACCCCGTGATTTTACGGATACGAGTCAGAGGGTGGGGTCATGAGTTAGATATTGACTACGGTCAACAATTTGTTTGTTGTCAACAAACAAATTGATACAAATTGATACATTGTAACCAATTGCCGTTGGCAATTTTGGGGTGGTACCTTACCAGTGTTACTTCGGCCTGCTTGCCTTAAGAATTATGATTGGTCGTTTTACCAATACAAATTTATAATTCGGATTAGGGCATTGAATCAATAAATGTGGCCCTATGCTGTTATCCACTTTCAATGTTGTCTGAGTCCGTTATTGGGGGGGTGCGCCTGCAATGCAAGCGCGGCGCCAAAATGGCCGCCGCGCTCTTTGCGGCCCCCCCCCCAGGACGAAGAATCCGGGTAGTTTAGGGCGTGGCCAGCTCCCTTATAAAAGGGGTGGCCACGAGGCAGCCGCGCTGCCATTTTACCTAAGCGACGGAGCGGAGAAGTTTTTCCCCTCCACCCCCTCCCTAGTTAACAGTGTGATATTTTGGTCGCTTCGGGGCCGGGTGGGAATTTTTGGTTGGGACCCACATTGGCTTTCGGGTCCTGGCTTTTTTGCCCATCCCACACTGTTGCTATGGTTTGATATAGGGGTTCCTTTCATTTCTACTGTTGACTCCGGTCACATTGGCGGGTAGCACTGGTAAGGTAAACAGTATGACCCACAGGTATCCGGCAGGTTCGCAATTGACTGGACAACACTAGACAGGAACAAATTAGTTAAACGTTGTCCGGTCAATGACGAACCAGGCGACGGGGTGATGGCGATAGCTAGCCAGCATGCATCACCCCGTGATTTTACGGATACGAGTCAGAGGGTGGGGTCATGAGTTAGATATTGACTACGGTCAACAATTTGTTTGTTGTCAACAAACAAATTGATACAAATTGATACATTGTAACCAATTGCCGTTGGCAATTTTGGGGTGGTACCTTACCAGTGTTACTTCGGCCTGCTTGCCTTAAGAATTATGATTGGTCGTTTTACCAATACAAATTTATAATTCGGATTAGGGCATTGAATCAATAAATGTGGCCCTATGCTGTTATCCACTTTCAATGTTGTCTGAGTCCATTATTGGGGGGGTGCGCCTGCAATGCAAGCGCGGCGCCAAAATGGCCGCCGCGCTCTTTGCGGGCCCCCCCCCCCCACAGGACGAAGAATCCGGGTAGTTTAGGGCGTGGCCAGCTCCCTTATAAAAGGGGTGGCCACGAGGCAGCCGCGCTGCCATTTTACCTAAGCGACGGAGCAGAGAAGTTTTTCCCCTCCACCCCCTCCCTAGTTAACAGTGTGATATTTTGGTCGCTTCGGGGCCGGGTGGGAATTTTTGGTTGGGACCCACATTGGCTTTCGGGTCCTGGCTTTTTTGCCCATCCCACACTGTTGCTATGGTTTGATATAGGGGTTCCTTTCATTTCTACTGTTGACTCCGGTCACATTGGCGGGTAGCACTGGTAAGGTAAACAGTATGACCCACAGGTATCCGGCAGGTTCGCAATTGACTGGACAACACTAGACAGGAACAAATTAGTTAAACGTTGTCCGGTCAACGACGAACCAGGCGACGGGGTGATGGCGATAGCTAGCCAGCATGCATCACCCCGTGATTTTACGGATACGAGTCAGAGGGTGGGGTCATGAGTTAGATATTGACTACGGTCAACAATTTGTTTGTTGTCAACAAACAAATTGATACAAATTGATACATTGTAACCAATTGCCGTTGGCAATTTTGGGGTGGTACCTTACCAGTGTTACTTCGGCCTGCTTGCCTTAAGAATTATGATTGATCGTTTTACCAATACAAATTTATAATTCGGATTAGGGCATTGAATCAATAAATGTGGCCCTATGCTGTTATCCACTTTCAATGTTGTCTGAGTCCGTTATTGGGGGGGTGCGCCTGCAAAAATAAAGGGGCCAAAACATGTCCCTACAAGACAACAAAAGACAGCACTCTCCATTAATGGCAAAGAATTGAGAAAGGTCTTTCTTCAGTTGAATGCACTCAGCATGTTGACATTCTAAGTTTATTCGCACAAAGCAAACTTAGAAATAATGCTTTGAGTTAAGAGGAGTGATTGACAACATCCATCTGGCTCATGTCAGAGCAGTTTGAGAAATAAAAGGTAATCAAAATAGCTGTCTTATTTTTCAAGCCAAGTACAATTTCACAAATTAACCATCACCAGCACAACCTATTTTAAAATTCAATTTAATCAGGCAGGTCACTGGTGCTGCGATCCAGACACCATGAAAGGAAATTAGGGGCATTGCTCTTTCTCACTTGTGGTAGCCCTGAGATGGGAAGAAACTTATTTGGTTTGGGTTTTAATTCTCATATTTTCACATTTCTTGGTCTACTAATCCCAAAATTTTCCATTCTGGGAGTTCCATCTGACCAGCAGTGGGATAGTTTCATCTCTGAATAGGAAACTCCGAGGACCTAGAACTATGTTAAGCCACACAGTCTTCCAGCTAGGCTTTTTCTCAAGGTGGTAGTAGTAGTAGTAGTAGCAGCAGCAGCAGCAGCAGCAGCAGCAGCAGCAGCAGCAGCAGCAGCATCCACATTTAGGTGTCTATAAGTGTGTACCTGGGGCTGAGGTGGCTCAGTTGTTAAGTAGCTCACCTTGTTAGCTGGAAGGCTGGCAAGTCGACAGTTCAAGACCCGGGTACTGCATGATGGATTGAGCGCCCATCTCTGTCCCAGCTCTTGGGGACATGAAAGGAGCATCATTTGGGCATTCCCTGGCTTTTCTTCCACAAAAACCCTTTCAACCCATAATAATTTCTGACACAAATTTATTTAGTGTATGCCTGTCAGGTGGAACTCCCAGAATTAAAAATTATAGGATTTGCTGTCCACAAAATCCTAAAATCCTATGCCTATGAGTAAATATGCATGCCGGAACATCATTCTTAAATGTTCATACATCTCAAAATTCTATGACAGCACATAATTTAAATTTGGGGACTCTTAAGAGTTATACTTTTCCCAAAGGCAATGCAAATTGCAATTGGACTTGGGAAATTGGCTTTCCTATGGGTTGCTTAGGGTCTTTTCCTACGTCCTACGTGCTCTCCCAAACCATGCTGCTTTAAAAAAAGGGTTTCACAGACAATATCTATGTGGGAAAATAACTGTATAGTTCTTAAAGGGACTGTGGGTACAAAGCTTTGCAGTGTCACAGACAAAAAGATTGGGAAGACGTCACATATAGCTGAAATGTATACATCACAGTTTGCACGATTTAAATGGAAAGGGAAAGGTCTCCTTTACTCAAAAACCAGTCATATGGGATGGTACTCATCTATGGTTACAGCCAAATGTCTGCAGATGTTTCTGTGGTCACGTGGCAGGCCTGCCTAGATGCTGAAGCACACAGAAAGCTGTTACCTTTCCTGTAGTGATACCTATTTATCTACTTGCAATTTCTTGTTTTTGAACTGATAGGTTGGCAGGCAGGAACTGGGGCAGATGAAGAGCTCACTTCGTCACACAGCACTCAGGTCTCCAACTGCTGATTTACCAATCTTCCGGCCTTCAAGCTCAGCGTGTTAACCACTAAGCCACCGCAGCCTACAGAACAGAGGCATCCTTCCAGATGTGGTTGTGCTGCGCTTCCCAGCATTATTCTCCACTAACCCTGCTGGCAAGAGTTTCAGGGCCACACCTAATGTACATTTCTCCTACCCACTTTGTGCATCAAAACAAAGCACAGATATTGGCAGCCCAAGACTTTGGTTTGGCCTACCTTCACTCAGGCCGCTAGAAAATCCAGAGCCATGCTTGAGGAGAGTTCCATGGAGAGGAGGATCCAACACCTCAAAGAAAAGATCTTCAGGAGCTCTGTCCACACTGCTGATTGTCAGCTGTATTCCTAAACCAGCCAGGAGTGAAAATCAAAAAGAAATTTTAGTTTACTTGGATTTTAGCCACATAAAAGCTACCATTTTTACCAGGGATGCCCAAACTACGGCCCGTGGGCTGGATCCGGCCCCTGATGCCAATTCATCCAGCCCATGCCACCCTCATCGCTCTTGAATGTGGAAGTAAAACACACATTTTACTTCCACTTCCAGTAGCGACGAGGGCAGTGCAGGGCTGGATCCAGCCTGCAGGCTGTCATTTGGGCACTCCTGGTTTAAGCAGAGAAAATGGCAACCTAAAACCTATCTCATCCTGTTGCAAAACAATGTCTGTTGCAAAACAGATTGCAAGGCGCATTTTACTTCCGTTCTGGTGGGAGGAACCATGTGAACAGCCCAACGAACCACGTGACCGGCCCACGGCCCAAAACGTTTGGGTACCCCTGATTTACACTCAGGTTACAAAAGGAAAAGAGTGCATGCTGTTAAATATAAAAAGCACCAATTTAAACATGAGGAATGGGAAGAAATCCCTTTGGTTTGCATTTTAATTCTCACTGCCTGAGGCTACAACGATGTAGTCAAATACCATAGGATTGTCTCTGCTTATAAATTGGGTAAATTCAAAGAATTTTTGTACTGAGCCCTGGTGGCGCAGTTGTTAAACTGCTGTACTGCAGCCAAAATGTTGTTAGTTCGACCCTGACTGGGATCAAGGTTGACTCAGCCTTCCATCTTTCAAAGGTTGGTAAAATGAGTACTCAGCATGTTGGGAGCCAAATGCTGTTTAAGTTGTAAACTGCCCAGAGAGTGCACTAAACACTATGGGGCAATATATAAGTGTAATTGCTACTGCTTTGTTCCTGACTGCATGAAGCAAACATTTTTTCAAATTGCTCCACCTCTTGTGGCTCCCAAAATGGCATTTTTTTCCTCTCTGTTGCTGTGGGGCTTCTACTTCTTAAAATTTGGAATATTTGGAATAGGCTTCTTCCCATCTGGTTAGTTGTGGTTTAATCTTGTAAAGATGAGAGGATGGGCCTGTAGTTAGTATTTTGGTGATGTAGACACTTTGAACATGATGTTTAGGACTGGGGGAATACATCCCTGCATTTTCCTCACTGTTGATTGTCCTTTGATTTTTTTTAAAAAAAATCTTACATATTTGAGATTAGCACTATATCACCCTATCCCCTTATTGGGTCATCATTATTAATAAAAGGATTGGCAGAGATAGGGTGAAAGGACGGAACGGTGGGGTGGACTGGAATGCATCCATTATGAACATTGAACATCCAAATAAATACACACACCCCTGTATGAGCACAGACTTTGATTTCCAATGTATTACAACTGATGCATCAAATCACAATGAATAAATTTTGAATGTAGTTGCACCCTGAGTGAATATGTACACTGGAACACAATTATTCTACACTCTTCACATGTCTAAAAATATTGTGATGCAGTCTCCCGTTTAAAAAATGTGTACAAAAATGAATGTTTAAGGCAATTTGCATATAAAAATTCAGATATTTAGGACTAATCACATAAAAATACATAACAGAAGAGTGTTGGCAACAAATACAATATTATAATAAGTTAGCTAGAAAAATCTACCTATGACCTCATGTATAGAAACATGTGAGCAATAATAATTACAAGCATTTTCCTATACATTTTCATATGACTGCACATTTTTGTATGTATATATTTGCAGAAACAAATAGGGTAGAATTCATGAGTGAGAATCAATATTTTATAGCTCTCAGTCAAAACATTTCACTACATTCACATAGAATTATTTTTAAATGGCATTTAAATGCCATGCATGCGCGCATGCGCGCACGCACGCACACACACAAAGCCCCTGTATATTAGCAGGGTGGAAATCCACAGATTCATAGGACTGTAGAGATGAAAATACCCAATTATTCTTAAATGACTGACCAATCCAACCCTCTTTGCCAATGCAGGGAATCTCCAGCTAATGCATCCATGACAGATGGTGATCCAACTTCTGCTTGAAAGCCACCCATAAAGAAGTGCTCACTACCTCTCAAAGCAGTCTGTTCCACTGCTGAACAGTGCATATTTAACATGCATTAAACCGTGCACATTGTGCAAATTCACTGCAGACCACAAGATGCAGATACAGTGCATTGAACCACCAGCAGAAGAGAATTTTGCATATTGTTCGGTTAATGTGCATTCTCTCTGGATACTGTTCAGATTTTACACTCTGATCCAATGAATGTGCACAGTGTGAAAATGAAGAGCATGGACAGGGAAGTACCTGTCCTAGCAATGTATGAAGTATGATTTTATACCATTATTTTAGGCACATTTCCCAACACAAACATTGAATTAGTGGAAGGGCCAGCTTTTATACTTGGTCTCAAAGAGGGAAAAGTTATTTCATTATTTGAAGACAGCTATAGCCAGTTATCTGGTTGCTGCAGCATTTTTTTTTGAAATGTTTCTAGCCTTTTAATATGCAGGACAATAACTGTGACCAACTTTACATGGTTCTTGCAAGAACTACTACAGACCACTGGCTGTGAAATGCTTTGATAGGACTATATAAATAAACGGAGTGTTAACTTGGTTCTTCTGTTCCAGCCTATTATATCCATGTTGCCTTGGAGAATACAACTAAGCCATTAACTAGTGCTCATTCATTTAGAGTGCAAGCATATTTAGAGTTCAACAGGCTTCTTTTTTAAACTTGTTTGATTTGCTTTGCTCAGTTTCCGTGGTGCCCCATTAAAACATCACCCAGTACAACAGGAGCTAAATCTATGCCCCGAGTTGGGCTTTATCCACCACATGAGCAAAGCAGTCACAGATCATCTAGCAATCAAGTTAGAACTCTGCTATTGTACAGAGCATGCCCACAGGCATGCTAGCAGCGGTAGTCAACTAGACAATTCTGCCTCTGAACCTGGGCCATTTCAGATAGACACATCTATGCCAGAGGTAGGAGGAGCACAGCTGGAATAAGTGAGTTATAAGAAGTACTGTAGTGGGTAAAGAAGAAGATAGCGATGGACACAACCGGCTTTCAAGCAAGGGAGACCTTGACCTTTACCAACCACTCTCTCGTCTTCCCTCTACTAAACTATGCTCCATCTTTCCAAACTTTGTTGGATGTCAATAGCACAACAAATTTCCACACCAACATCTTTGGTCAACTATTTACTTCCTGCATCAAATATCCAGTTTCTCTAACCTTCCAAAACCATTTATGGACAGCTCCCAAATGAACGGCCTTGGCCGTGAATTACAAGGATGCTGTGGTCTACCACAGACCAAGTCTGCTGTCTATTTTGTTCTTCCTTACCAATAGTGGTTCTTCCTCCTTGGCTGACCTCAAGGATGGGAGCAGTAATCTGGAATAATGGGGGCTGTTCACCAATGGAAAGTAAGTGAATGGTGAATACCATTTCAGGACTTGTGTGTCCTCCATCTGAGACTAAAAGAAAAGGTAGTTAGACATGTCACAGGTCAGTGATGGCCAACCTTGACACTCCAGCTGTTCTTGGATTTCAATTACCAGAAGCTCAAGTGCACTCCTGCTGATCAGGGCTTCTGGGAATTGAAGTTCAAGAACATCTGGAGTACCAAGGTTCGCCATCACTGTCATAGGTAGTTAGACATAAACTTGTGTTAAAAACCTCCTTCTTTCCCTTATTTGCATGTGAAATAAATGACTACAGATTACTCCCATATCGTGGGTTCATTATCAAGGGTTTCAGTTATCTACAGGACCAAAAATATTCAATAAAAGTCCGTGAAATACATAATATATCTGTATTTCTTTGGCACATTACCAGAGCTGGCTACTAGAGGCTGCTATCTGCCATTTAAAGTTTACAAGAAATGGAGGCAGACATTTTGGTAGCTCTCATGTAGAATGACAGAGGCATCTGAAGCCCTTCTTCCACTTCTATGACTCATGTATATGTGTTAAATATAGGGTCCACCCTTTCCCCTGGTTTCAAGTACCCATGGAAGGTGTCAAAATATATGTCCTGCATATACTAGGGGAGGGGGGGACCTGTACTTGCAATTTAATGTGTTGTTTTGACCTAAAATTGCCTAAATGGCTTGAGTACTAGAAGGACTAACTTTGAACATATATGCATTGCAACAGGTGATCCCACATCCAACGTTTAAAAGTATGGCTGACAGGACAGAAGCTTTTGTTGGGGCAAAAAGGTGGTGCAGCACCATTACCAAAATCTAGTCTCCTTTAGGATTCAGTTTCAGAATGGATGCAACTTTGTTTCATTGTGCATGAGACACATGTGAACTGTAAAATGGAAAGGGCAACTCAGTAATTGACAGCAATTGGTTGCTGCCAGTGAAGTCGCTCCAGCTATGCTTGCACTAAGTGCAACCAAGTACAAGCACACAATTAAGACCATGAAGAAAAAGTACACAAGTACCTGTAAAACGAAAACTGACAGATTCAGGAAGACCTAAAGGAAACAAAAACACAAGAACAAGAAGAAATATTTCCCTCCAGTAAAATGTGAACACACTTAAGCTTGTGAGGTTATCACCAGTTTCAGAACTTGCGACTGGAATTCAGACCCTCTCCATTTGTAAATATTGCTTAGAATTGAAGATGCCTCTGAATTTTAGCTCACCATAGAAATAGTAGATTGGCTGATCAGTGCTTTGGGGAATTGACTTAGGCTCCTGGGAATTGAAGTCCCAAAACCAAAGATAAAGAAACAGCTAGAAGTCTTAGCTCTAAAAAAATCCCACTGGTAAAATCTGAGGGGAATTATTGTTAAACTAGCTATTGTGCCTGGCCTTGCCGGGCAGGTTTGGATTGTGTGTTGGCTGGTGGGGTGGTTTTGGGGGATACAGAGAGAGAGAGAGAGAGAAGAGGCTGCAGGTGAGGAAGCAGCACTCGGGTGAGTAGTGAGGGAAGGGGGGGGAGGCAGAAGCATTTTGTTCCTCCTTTCCCTGCCAGGGGGGAGACAGGAAAGGGCGGGAAGTGGAAGTGTTCCGTTTCCCCCTTTCTCTGTTGGCAAATTAAATTAATTAAAGGGGGGAAGGGTGGGAGGCGTAAGTGTTCCGTTTCCCCCTTTCCCTGCTGGCGAAGGGGGGAGGCATGGAAGGGGGGGAGGCAGAAGTGTTCTGTTTCCCCCTTTCCCTGCTGGTGAAGGGGGGGGAAGGCAGGGAAGGGTGGAAGCATTCCATTTCCCCCTTTCCCTGCCGTGACAGGTGGGGGAAAGGCAGGGAAGGTTTGGAGGCAGAACGCAGGTGTGCCAGGGGAAAAAGAAGGCAGGGAGGAGAGTCCCGAAACACGAAAGGTCTCTTCGATGGCCCTAAAAAGCTGCCTCCCTGCCGCAGTCGCCATCGCTGCCGTTTCTGCTGCTGCCGCCATTTCTGCTGCTGCCGCCCCAGCTATTTACCTTCGTGTTGCTGGTCTCTCCTCTCGGTGGTGGCAGCGGAAGTGGCAGCTTTTTATGGCCACCGGAGAGACCCTTCGTGTTTCCGGTCTCTCCTCCCCGCTTTTATTTTTTCCCCGGCAGACGTGGCGGGCGAACTCCGCTGATGCAACTGTTGAGGGAGAAAAGGTGTGCACGATGGCCATTTTTTCCCTGGCATGCACACCAGCTGTCCTGCCTCCTCTGCATTTGCGTCCTCATGCCTGATTGGCTGAGGCGTGCCACAGCGCAGAGGATGCTGGGTAGCATAGTTTTCAATTTTTTTCCCATTCGTGGGGCATTGGCCCCACTCTCGTTCCCTGGACCCTTGCGGCAATGTTGTTCGGTAGGTAAGGTAAGTGTGGCCGGCTCATTATGGGATGGGCTGGACGTGTGCGGACCCATTCTAATAGGTATAGATAAGGCTTCCAAGCCCAAAATTTAACTCTGAGTCCACTCAGACCTATTTGTGGAACAGTTTAAAAGATTTTTTTTTAATTGTCTTGAAATAATCTATTCAAGATCCAAAAACCAGAAAGTCTTTGTTCCTCATTAAAGTTCTGGGTGAGATAACTCATTTAGTGCTCAACTGTAATGTATTACTTTTGAGGATAAAGAGAACACAATAACATTTTCCCTGTCCCTCCTAATTTAGATTAAAGATTTTGTTGCCATCTGGGAATTTCTTCTATTGTTAAAAAAAGTTCTTTTTAGGTTAAAAACATTGAAAAGAATATATTAGTAAGACATTATTGGTCACACTCCAGGGATTTACAAAGTAAAAACAAATGCTAATACATTAATTGCTACTGCTGTTGTTTTTAAATAACATTCTGAACACTGGGATTATTTGGGTTTCAGTCCGGATAATAGTTTATTAATAATTGAAATATTTTAGCACTGGACTTTGGAACGGCAAAGCCTTTTAAGTTTTCGTCACAATGCAGCGAAGTTAATTTTAACCTTAAAATTCATTCCGGAATCTGGATGTGCCCTCATGAATGAATGGGATGTTTTGTTGTTTAATTATGACAATTACCTCTTCCAAAAGGCAGGTCAAAATATATACATTAAAAAATAAAAAGGAGCCTATCTCTTTAAAAAAATGTTAAACACTTAATGTAGCCATTCATGGCTTGTTTAACTGTGACAATCAAATGTCAGTGCAAATAAATTAAAAAAAATTACAGTCTTCTTCAGGCGTCGAGGGGGAAATTAACAGTATTCTGGGAAAATGTTTAGGCTTGCAATTTTGGCATTCTCTCTTGGCCCAAATTTCATGCATTTTAATGGGTTTTCTAGTAAATTCCTGGTGGATTTTATCCCACATATTTTGGCAGGATGTTTCACTGCTCCTATCTGTATTCTTAACAGTGAAATGATTCCCCCCCCCCCCCATTTCATTAGTTTACTGAGAAAATTGGCATATTTGTTTGCTTTGTACTTTAAATAACAGAAGTCTATATTGTAAGAGACCCCCAAAACCAATGTTATAAAGTCCTGTTCCACTTTAATGACATGCCAGAGCATTTCCATGAACGGCTTTTTAAAAAAATATCCTCGTAAATACCAATTATTTAATAATATAATGGCTTCAGCTTTTCATTACCTAGAACAGCGTTTCCCAAGCTATGTTCTGCAGAACATTGGTGGACGTCAATTCCCAGAAGCCTAAGTCAGTACATCAGTGCTTTGGGGAATTGACTTAAACTTCTGGGAATTGAGGTCCAAAAACCAAAGATTGGAAAACGCTGATCTAGAAGCACACAGTCCAGCAAATGAGAGACTGTATATATCATCAGAACAGCCATCTTTCATGGAAAGCTTTTGCCTAACAAAAACACATGATGGGAAGCTAGGCATGTTTAAATTACTCTTCATTATCTAAGCAACTCAGAAAGCCGCTCCTTAAAACGTATTTGTTATGGAATCTGCTGTGAAGCCCAAAAGTAACTTGTTACCATGAACAATGCAAAATGAAATGGAGACAAGAACAGAGTTAAACCCCCAAATAGTATTGTTAATGGAGATGGATATGTTGAAAATATCAATTTGGGGGGGGGGGGGAGGAAGACTCTCTTGACTCTTGCAATATTAATGATAGCTAAACAATGGGAAATTATTCCGGATTTTAAGATTGAAGAATGGCATAAAGAAGTATGGAACATTGCATTAAATGATAAACTAACATGGGAGATTAACATTAAAAAAAGGTTTGATTAAATGTAATCACTTTTGGAAAATATGGAAATATTTTATTGAATTTGCAATGGAAAAGAATATGGGACAGAAACCTGTCCAAGAAAGTCTGAATTTCTAAAAAGGTGAAAATGAAGGAAGATAATGATATCATATCCAAATACTATATATAGTTAATTCCCTACACAGGTGAAGGGAGCCCAAAATTGACTTTTTTCTATTTGTTTCATATTTATTTTTACTTTTACTTATGTCTTTAACTGTATTTTATTATTGTATTGTTTTATATATTCAATTAAAAATATTTCAAAAAAGAAAGAAAGAAAGAAAATGATTTAAAGGGCTGCTGGGGGAAAATTCCCTCTACCTCCTGCCCCAAACAGTCCCTAATTCAAAATAGCTAAATTGTGTGATGAGTAAACTTTCCTTTCTTAAACAAAACAAAATAAGCATCAACCATCGAGTTTTGACATTTGGTAATAGGAATGTTGCTACGCTCCTGTGACAGAACCAAATTCACTAATGGAGTGTTTTGGGGAATTTAAGACTTGATCTCTCAAATCCTAGGTCAAAATTCAGACTATTACAACGGCGTTTCTTTCTTCATCAGTTGGCATTTGTTGAAGCAACAGTGGCCTTGGTCTATATTGCAACATATATTGCTGAAGAAAGAGTAGGTGGGGGGGATTCTCCCAACATCTGCCAAATACAGCTGCTTCACTGGGCTATGTTCTTACCTGCAAATGAGAATTCCATCATTTCTCTCATATGTGGCGCTGCAGGTGGTGGACGATACACAATCTTGCCACTGTTGATGTCAGCCTGGGTAAAATACTTCACCGGGGACTGTGGTCTATCCCTGTGCTCAACAATGCCTATAACAGATAGAGTGACAGCTTCATTATAACACACATTCAGTGTGTGTGTTATAATGTTTTAATCAGCACATTTTAATTAAAGCTGGCCATCCTAATTCTCCCATAATATCATTAGTAGCTCTGGCTACTGGACTATATCTCACAGTATAGCCACTCAGCTATCCATTTTTATGAAGTGAAGGCGGAACAGTTGGTCTATACACTGACACTAGCACATGGGCTTGGAAATGTTACTGTTTGGACTATAATATACGGATCCACTAACTGATATGACCAGGCTGTGGTAACTAGGGAATGAAGTCTTAAAAGGTACATTTTCAAACTGTGATTGTGATGAGTGGATCTGCTACGGTTACTATCATTACATTTGTCAGCATAAATGTCATAATCTCACTTCAAATGCAAAATGAACATTAAAGGTAAAGGTTTCCCTTGCTCGTAAGCCAGTCATATCCGACTCTAGGGTTCAGTGCTCATCTCTGTTTCAAAGCCGAAGAGCCAGCGCTGTCTGCTTCTGCAGACGTTTCAATGGTCATGTGGCAGGCATGACTAGACACCAGAGCACACGGGATGCTGTTACCTTCCCACTGAAGTGGTCCCAATTTATCTACTTGCAATTTCTTTCTTTCAAACTGCTAGGTTGGCAGGAGCTGGGACAAAGACGGGAGCTCATTCCATCCTGCAGTACGCTGGAATCGAACAGCTGACCTTCCACCTCCCAGTCAGCGTCTCCAGAATTCTCCTGCTCAGATTTTCATCCTAGTCACAGAAAATTTTTCCCTATAGTTTTTTTCTTTTCCATTCTGGTTAAACTACAACCCTTGACATATACAGTAGTGGCTTTGGGGGAAAACAACTGTTGGGATTCTGCTGTAGTTTGTGTAAATTCAGCACTACATGCCACAACTAATTGCAGCTAATTTATGAGGTAGCAGGGCAACATCGTGGCTGTACAATCAAGCACATGTGCAGGCACATGATCAAAATATCTCTTGGCACATCATCAAATAGTCACCAAGTGCTTACGCAAATGCCAATAGGATTCTGGGTGATTTGTGTCTATAGAGTGCTGTAAAACAGCATAACACAGTCTAGAAAGGGTAGGTTAATCTGAATTGATTCCAGTTAATCTGAGGTATTTCTAAATTAGGAAGAAAGAAAGCTTCTGCCTAATCTGAACCAATCTAATTTTACCCTGGGGAAAGCAATGTGTTAAATTTTATGATGTTAGCTGCCCTGTGTAGGGATGATTTTTCCCCTAGAGAGGCGAGATATAAGTATAAATAATAAATATAAATAAATAAAAATCATTCTTATCTTAGGCTCATCCAAAAAAAGATTTTACTAATCAACCCTGAACTAGTTTAGGTATAAAAATTTCAAGGATAAACCTGATTCTTTTGCCAGTATCTTCCAATGGGATATGAATCCCTGCTGGTCTTGATCAATAACAGTAAAGAATTTAGACAGCATACTTCACATCCATGACCATGTTTTTGGAATAGAGCGCATTATTCTATCACCACACACATGGTTATAGAGCAGGGATTCTCAACCTGCGACCTGTGGGCCAGAAACAGCCTGCAGCACCATTTCATGTGGCCCACCACCACCTCCATAACACCGGGAAGTGCCATGTGGTGGAGGAAGGGCAAAATGGACATCTGGCCCCCGAAGCTATCTGAGGGAGCGTAACCCAGCCCCTGGCTTTAAAAAGTTGAGAACTCCTGTTATAGAGGATCATTCTCCTCAAAAGTAAATTTCCAGACTCTGTCAAAGAAACTGGTTTGCTAACCAGCTTCATGAGTTCAAGTATAAACAAAACAACAGAGAAGAATCTTCTTCTTTATATCATCTTGCCTTGATTTTGTGTCAAGGGTACAGTCACATTGTACACAATTTCTTCACTTGGGCTCTCTGAGCTGACAAAAGAGAGATGATGTGGCTCTATTGAGGTCACACGGTCTTCTAAAGCCTAGAAGAAAATGGATAAATAACGTAAATGACTTCCAGGTTAAAATCTTTGGTGAAACTCATCTAAGAGAAAGAACAATGATTATAAACTTTACTTGACCTCCCTGTGAAAATCATTCAATCTTTTTTGCTATAGTAGGACTTGGCATGGAGAACCTGCTTTGGGGTAACTGGTTGGCCTAATCCAAAAATAATTACACAGACAGTATCATGCTGGAACTAAGTCTGGAAAAGTTATAATTTTTGGATTATACCTCCAGAAGGCCCCAGTCAGCATAGTTTTGAAGTCTATTAATTACTTTTTTAATCACTGCTGGGAAACTCAGTCTGTTTTGTGAAACAGGCCTTTCCATCTACCCATCTCTAGAAAGCATAAAGAACTACAACCAATTATTAGTTTCCAGGTAGAATAAAACTTTTGTACTGAGGGGGGACTTGGGTGTTGGTTTACCAAGTCTCATTCAATAAGTCTACTTTAGTAGGGACTAATAATTATATTTGTTGCCAACTGGATAGCTCAATGAATTAGGTACATGGCTGTGGAGCCAGATGTCAGAAGGTTAATTCCCAACTGTGTCTTCAGAGAGAAAGAGCCAACCTATGTGGCTCTGGGCAAGCTGCACAGTCCCAGAGCACCCTAGAAGAATTTGTTTATTTAACTGATATCCAACCCAACTGGTACACGAATGGAAGGTTATTCACTTCTGAGTACTCTATACCTAGGAATTAATGAAAAGGGTCACTGTAAGCTAGAACTGACTTGACAGCACATTATCATTATTATTAATAATTGTATTTTGTTGTAAAACTTCCCCATCACTGAAGTACAATTTATCATTTAATTCTCAAAATCCATTTCAACCAGTTGATAAACAAAACCCAACAGAAACCTTTAGAGCCGCCAATATTAAAAAAAAATCTGCTTCCCAGAAATGAAGGTTACTGTCTCATGACAGAAATATTGATTCCCTAACAACTAATCTTTGCTCGTCTAAAATTGTGACATCCAAGAGAGGGAGCCTTTAAAAGTGACATCCAAGATGCCATAAAGAATCCACAGGGTGTATTTCATGGTGTTAGGAGGAAGAGAATCACTGACATTTGTTTTGTAGTTTTATTGTTTTATTCTGATAAGCCCACCCTAATTTCTAAAACTTACCAGTACTTCTGATACTAACTGAATCATTTTTGTTATTTCATTTTAACATTGGTTTTATTGTATGGAATGTTTATTTAATAATAATAATAATAATAAATATGCACTGTCAATCAGAACCTATTCATAGTGACCCTAATAGGACGTTTAATGTTAGTGAAATTTTAAAGAGCTGTTTTACTAGTAAATCATTTTGGAGTATTCTCTACCTAGAAAACCATGAAAAGTGTCACCATAAACCAGAACTGACTTGATGGCAAATGAGGATAATGATTTGCCACATCCCCAGTGAGTTTCCATGGCCAAGTAGGAATTCAAATCCAAGTCTCCTGAGCATACCTGTCAACACGTGGCTCCGGAAAAATGGGACCTGCGCACATCGGTTGTGCGCAGGTCGCTTTCCACGCATGCGTGGAAGGGTTTTACCGCTTCCACACATTCGCGGAAGCGCTATGCCGCTTGCGCAGGGGCAGAAAGCGTTTTCCCCCGCTGCCAAATTACGGGGTTTTGGCAGCGCGGGGCAGGTTATGATGTCAATGGACATCAAATTACGGGGTTTTCCCGGCAAAAATTGGGATGGTTGACAGGTATGCTCCTGAGTAAATTAATAAAACCAAGAGGTAGCAAGAAATTACTTTTCAAAACATTATCCAACATCTGCAAAGCAATATACATGACTGGAGAAATACAGCAGGAACACTTATTTCCCATGGCTCGACTTACAGTCATGTGGAAAGAAGAGCCAAGGGAGAGCACAGGTGATTCCAAGGTGTGCGGTAGGATGGCAATGTTGAGCAGGTGTGTCTCCAGATGGGATTGTGGAGAGGAAGCAGTAGATACCTAAAATAAAGAAAGTGGCATCACATAAACCAGGGGTCCCAACCTACGGCCCATGAAGTGGAAGCAGATGCATTTACGCATGCACATGTGTTCTTAGGTCAGCTGTAAATCACTCCCATGCATGCGTAAACATGCCTGCAAAAGCCGTAAATGTGCCTGCTCCCGGGGGGCGTGGTCCACTCCGCTCAGCTGTCTGAGGGGCATGGTCATGCCCATGGCAGGAAAAAAAAACCTGACATAAACTATGGTTAAGCAAAGACAATTTGATATACAACAACAGATAAATGCACCTGTGCTTTTATAACCTTATCGTGTGGTATATGATTGCCAAAGTCAATGACGCATCTCTGTGCATCTCCAAAAGCTGCCTTCTAAAAATGTCCACAGCTTAATTTCCTCCTGGAGAACATATGATTAAACCAACTGGTCGCTTTCATTCAACAAATACACAGCTGTTGCATTTTATCTACCGCGGCATTGCCATTTATCTCCAAGGACAGCTTTGGTTCTCATCTGTTCCAGGTCTTGCTGGGGAGTGCCTGATGTGATATCTCAAATATGTCTACTATCCCCCCCCCCCCCCCCAAGCAATACCATAGGAAAGGACGGAAGCAGAGCCATCATGAGCTCTGGAGTAACATACCAGCTCGGTCAGATTGCTCCTTCCATCAAGTACTGCCTGGCAGCAGCAACAAGACAGATGGGAAGCAAGGCTGCACCATGACTGAGAAATCCTCAAATTCTGGCTCCTTCTCTCTCTGAAGTGCTTCCATGCCAGCTGGTCATTAGAAGTCTTCTGTAGCTAAGAACTAGTACAAAATTTGGCATTCCACCACTTCCTCTCTCGTTCCTTTTACTTGTAAATTGTGCTTTTCATTATGAAAATGAAAACAACTCCCTTTGAAAACCATTTAAAAATAGAGAACTATTGGGAACATTTCAAAGGGTATTGTGAAGAATCGACATTGCCGGGCTTTTAATGCCTTTTCTGGTCACAGCAAGCCTACAGCCATTGAGGGTGAAGTACAAGTGATGAGCCCAGTCTGAATCTCTTTAGCCTCCACCTGTCCCATCAACATTAAATCTTAGAACAACATCCAGACTATATGGCTACATGGCTCTTTCTCTCCTCAACTTCAGTCTTCTTTCTGTAACATCATACCAGATGAAGACATCCAGTGATTTTGAAAGCTTGCTCACGCTGCTATGCCCTTTTGGTTAGCCTGATCAAACCTATTGTCACAATATGAACTTTGTAACATCTCCATAGACATTAAACCATTGGGACTCCCCAAATGCTTTGCTTCCATCTCCGTTACAGCATTAAATTGATGACCTAATGTAGCAGAAAAGTGTCGACCTTAAATTCAAAGTCAAGGCTAATAGTATTTCCAGACATACCTCCTACTGCATTCACTTGTACTTACTTCCTTGCATGCTTAGGAATGATCACCCTCTGTGTGATTGTGTTAATTAGAGCCCAAATGAGATAAAGAGATTTCTAGTTATAATCATATATAACTACATACTAACTATGGTTTCTTTCTTCCGTGCTCACTGTTTCTTCATTATAATAGTATGATTGCTTAAGATTAAAAAAGCAGGATAAGGATCAAAAGTGATGCATGACTTGATTTTCTGGTTTTATAGAGCAGGAATAGCTATTTTTAGAAGTATTTTTAATAGCACATGTGAGCTGGTGCACTGAAATAATGATTTCATTACCTGTCTGTACACACAGGCACCCCTAGTCTAGCACTGCGATACAGTGTATTATTGAATCTAATACTGAGATTTGGTGAAGATATTTTGTGAATCTTTTTGTTTTCCTAATATTGTTGCTAACAGTACCCTACCACTTAAATAGGCCATCATTAAAATTTAATTAAGGATGACTCTGTAATGCCACGTAATGAACAGACAGATTAACTGTGCTGCAGCTTTCAGGCAGAGCTCAATGAAGTTTGTCATTGCTGGGCTAGAAGATTCTCTGGCTGGATTTCTTATCAGTCTTATCTCTCTTATCATTGCCGCGGCCGCCACCACCACCATCATATTTCAACACACATAGACACATGTATGAAAAGTCATTGAAAAGAAGTCTAGATTCAAGCATGTCATTCAACAGGGCAACTCACAGCCCAAGAACAACAGAAGCACTACCACCCAATGCACCAGCTGGGACCCACTTATGATATCATGCTATGTCAGTGGCTTTTAAAGTATATTCTTAGGCTCCTGCAAATCTTATCAATGGGTCTTCAATGAGAAGTATAATATCAAAATGGCAGGCAGAAGCCTTTCTGTAATACAATTTAGAAATCTCCTACTGCACAAGACAAGGGGATAAGCAAATACTCTAGAAGCAGATGCTCTAGGCCAGTGGTTCCCAACATGGGGGCCACACCCCACAGGAAGACTTCAATTCCCAGAAGCCTAAATTAGAAAGGGAAAATGGTGAGGCAGGTATAGATGGGAATTTGTGATTGGCATTCCTAACCAAAGTGATGAGATAGAGGACTTTCCAGAGGATTCTACGGCAGCGTTTCCCAATGTGGGACCCAGAAACCTAAGCCAATACTTTGGCTGATCAGTGCTTTTGGAAATTCACTTATTCTTCTAGCAATGGATGTCCAAAAACCAAAGGTTGGGAAACACTGCTTTAGACCCAAACATTTGGGTCATGGACAGCTCTAGTCTTTTACCATTAGATGGGTAGAGTGAAGATGGAAGATATGTTACTTTTTTTAACGACAGTTCCCCAAATACGTACTGGCTGTGCTCTTGGGGATTGTGAGAGCTGGTGTCCAAAGGACATATTGACCTGATAGAACCACTTTTCAAAGATTGAAAAACACTGATCTAGAGGATCAAACCTCCTGAATACTATCGGTCAACTCTTTCTTCATATAGGACTTGCGCCAGTCTCTTGATCTCCTACTACGTTTCTGTACCTTTACCAGATCAAAAATGGACTTTTCATTCTACTGAACTCCTAGGAAATGGTGACATACAAATAATCTAGTACAGTATAAGTAAATAACAAATGCATAAATTGACAAGTGGGATCCATCTTGCTAAAGGTGACTGGAAACATATTCCCCAGGATGCTAACAAAAATAATTAATCTCAACTTTCCCTGCAGTGACAAATTATTCATCAGGAGTTTAGCATATGGATTACTGTTTTGTGAAATGATTCAGCTAAATTTGGTTGCTCAATCCCAGTACAATTTGCCTGATAATTATGGCCATATCAAGCGAGGTGCTACTGCGGGGTGGGGTGGGGGGACAGAACTCCTCTCAGTCATGCAAAATGCATACAAGCTAACAGCAACACAGCCATTAAATTAAAGATTGGCTTGTTCAACATCCGGCACTTCAACACTTCCTCATTATCGCTTATGTTAATTACCTCAGAAATTACATTAATTGCCTCCCTTGTGCTACAGTAATAGTTTCAATGCAGTAAACCAAAATGTAGAAATATTGCATGCAAATATTCAAGTTAGCTTAGCCTTTGTAGAGAGTATTAAACTTTCAGGACAAGTGAAAGAAGCTGGTTTTTTCACCCAGCTTGGGAAGGCAATTGAAAATCTATCACTATGTATCTGTAGGGACTGTGTAAACCAGTGAGGGTGAACCTTGGCACTCCAGGTGTTCTTGGACTTCAATTACCAGAAGCCCAAAGCCAGCACTCCTGCTGATCAGGGTTTCTGGGAATTGAAGTTCCAAAACACCTGGAGTGCCAAGGTCCACCATCACTGGTGTAAACTATTACCCTTGTGATGAATTAACATGTTCCATTTCTGTCAAGCAATTTTTGGGTTAGGA
This sequence comes from Bradypodion ventrale, assembly GCA_035047345.1. Lineage (NCBI taxonomy): Eukaryota > Metazoa > Chordata > Lepidosauria > Squamata > Chamaeleonidae > Bradypodion > Bradypodion ventrale. The sequence goes on along the minus strand of JAWDJE010000005.1, from coordinate 12,124,881 downwards.
AAGCAATTCTTAATGTTCTGTAAATAAGAAACCAGATAAGCAAGAACTTTGTTAGAACGTCAAGTCTAAATCCAATTTTTAGTTTTAGAGCCAATGAATCAACTGGAATTTGGAACATCAGCATTTATGTAGCTGCAACAGATTCAGTGGCTCAAATCCTGCTGCTTAGCACAGTAAGTCTCAACTGGAGTTGGCCCATTGGATCAGTGAGTATTTGATGAATAAGTGCCTCCAATGCAATGGGCCTAACTATGGCCTGAGGGGCCATTCAACAATTATGTGATCCATTTTGGGAGGAAAATTGACCCCCTCCCCCCTATGTAATCTGACCGTAATTTTAGCTTCGACCCCCTCGCCTCCTTTAAAATTACATAATCCAGAATTTTTGTATCGAAACTCTAATTTTTAGAGCTTTTCACTACCTAATGCACAACAGCTCCAAATAGATTATGTAATCTTTGATCTGACACCCCCCCCCCATGTAATTTTTATATAATTCAGATGGCAGACCCCCTCCCCCCTTCAAGGATCATGTAATTGTTGAATGGCCCCTTAGTTACATAACGGGGATGAACCTGCCTGGAAACGAAAGGAGTCGCTCTCTGTTTCTGATCCAGAGTGCCTATACCATATGACACCTTCATTGATGTCCTGCTGAGTGAATGAGGTTGTTGGGCTGGTTGCTCTCCCATCTGGCAACGGCTGCCATATTAGTCCAGGGTCATCTGCAGGCATGGGGACAAGAAATACCACTTCACCTGTAAAAAATAAGAAAAGACAATTTGTGGTGCTGATTGTCACTGTGATGAGGTCTCCTATGTGAGGAGCATTTAGTTTCAAGTTAGACAACAGAATCCTACACTGGCCATCTAGTCCACTATTGTCAGTACTGGGAGCAACTCTCCAATGTATCTTAGCCCTACTTTTATTCTCTGGATATCTCTCTTCCAAATACTAATCAAGCCCAACACTTCTTAGCTTCTAAAATCAGATGGGACCAAATGTGTTCACAATTGTGTGGTGAGGATCTTGTGAAGAAATGAAGGTACCCGGGTGAGCCCGTCCATCTTGGCTTGCTCTTGGTGCACCTTCACAGCAAGAGCTAAAAGAGTTTCCTGTTGAGACTGCAACTTGGTCTAGTAAGTCCCCTGCACTTCTAGTATGGTCCTCTTGGCTATGACCAGCAACATGAAACTTGGTTCCCACATAACAGCTGTACAGCTCAACTCAAACAGTGGTCTGCAACCAGGAATCCATGGTGGTGACAACAATCCTCATCTTTAGTCATTCGCTAGCATTCCCCTGTTGTTTAATTAGATTTCCTTCTTACTAGATTCCCCTGGCTTAAGATGTGTTTTGTCAATGTAGAGGTAGCCCAAGTGACATAGCACCAAAAGCCACCTATAGCGTTGTTGTTCACTCTGGCAAAGAGGAAGAGTTGAATATTCCTCTTCAAACTGAGAGGAAGCAATTATAACTAGCTAACTACGCAATGAGTAAATGGGTTAGGCCAGTGGTGGTGAACCTTGGCACTCCAGGTGTTGGACTTCAATTACCAGAGGCCCAAGTCAGCCTCCTGCTGATCAGGGCTTCTGGGAATTGAGGTCCAAGAACAGCTAGAGTGCCAAGGTTCAACACCGCAGGGTTAGGTTTTTTTCTCTTATCTACCCTACAGTGGCTCAAGTGGCTAAGATGCTGACTGGGATGCAGAAGGTCAGCAGTTTGATTCCCGAGTACTGCAGGACGGAATGAGCTCCTGTCTTTATCCCAGGCTCCTGCCAACCTAGCAGTTTGAAAGCAAGAAATTGCAAGTAGATAAATAGGGACCACTTTGGTTGGAAGGTAACAGTGTTCCATGCACTCTGGTGTCCAGTCATGCCTGCCACATGACCACCGAAACGTCTGCAGAAAAAGACAGTGCCGGCTCTTCAGCTTTGAAACAGAGATGAGCATTGAACCCTAGAGTCGGATACGACTGGCTTTCGAGTAAGGGAAACATTTACCTTTACCCTTTTTCAAAGCATGAAAACACAGCCTGGCATACACAATTTTGAAATTTTATTAGAAATGGCCAATATAGTCTTAGCTATTATTCTAAAACTGTATAACATTTTGTTGTAATGTACCATCAAGTCAGTGACTTACAGCAACCCTTATAGGGCTTTCAGAGCAAGTGGATATTTAAGGAATGGATTTACTTGTCACAGATGGGCTGTATGACTTAGTGCAGTGGTGGTGAAACTATGACATGCATGCCAGAGGGGACACTCAAAGCCCTCTCTGTGGGGACATGCGCTGTCATGCTAGCACAGAGTTTGCCCAATGGCAGCCCAATGGGAGCACTTCTTCCCTCCCACCAGCACAGAGTTCACCCCACCCCACTGCCCAGCAGCCCAATGGGAGTGCTTCCTCCCTCCCCTGTCTAGGGTAAGGCAGACAATTCACATGCGGCATGAGGGTGTGGCGTGGATGGCAGCCTGTTGAGTCTGTGGTGAAGGTGAGTCTGAGCACTCAGTCTCTAAAAGGCTCATCGTCACTGACTTAGTGGTTTTGGTACCTGGTTCTGCAGAACCAGCATTTGCCAGATCAATTCCCCACCATGCCTCCAGGGAGAAAAGCCAACCTGTGCAGCCATAGGTAAGTTGTTAAGTCTTAGGATGCCCCCAGAAGAAGAGAATGGCAAACCATTTTTGTGTTTCTCTACCTAGAAAAGCCTGAAAAGGGTGGCCATAAGTCACAATTGATTTGACATTACTGTTGTTGTCATCATCATCTCACTCTATCTGCTACACCATAGTGGGTATGCTTACAACATTTTACTAGTTGCAATTTCTTGGGTTACCAGATAACCAAAATAATCCTTTGGGGTTATTAAAAAAAAACCTCTAAAAACAGAAAAGATTCTCTACATGGGCAAAAAGTTCTTCAGGTTAACATAAACTTGGTTTTTAAAATAATGAGAGGACATTCCTCACTGTACCACAAACCATAATGCAGCGAGAACTTTAAAGTCTAAAAAGAAAAACTGTGTTATGCCCTCTTACCAACAACAACGAAATTAATGCATTACAGGTAACATCATTTCTTGTAACATAATATTTCCCCGTTAATAGCAGGGAAGTCCTCAAGTTGCCAAAATTAAACAGCTAAATTCCAGCTTCAATATTTCTTGCAAAAATATTCAAAGGCACTCAAAAGCTTTGCAACAGCTATGCTTTTCAAATATTATCACTGACATCTGGACAACTCTCAACACAAATCCAATCAAAGTAACAAATAATCTTGAGATTCAATATTCATGCCACTGCCTACAGTTCTCATTTGGGTTGGTGATAGGATGTAGCCATTCATGCCGGTAATCTATTCTGACATAGCAGCTAAAGATTCCATTATGGTGAAGGCTTCGATTCCATTGTATTGCCATCCATGTTTGTTCCACTGCCAGATCAAATCCCGCAGTGGTTTGTATGATGTCTGTTTAATACCTAACTGCTAAATTATTTATAATGCATACATCTCAATTACATAAACCCACATAGCAGGCTGATCTGCCATGTAATTGATACCTCTTCCTCTGCAGTTCTCTTCACAGCCTTTATAAAGCCATGCTGTGATAGAATTAGCTTGAATAACTGCCGCAGAAAACAACAAGGTTGCCAGCCAATAATACCAGTGATGTAATATTTACCGATGGATTCCGCTTATTGGTTGCACTTAATTCTCATGAGTTACATGGAATTAATTCAGATGTAAGCAGAAGATGGCTTGGACCTACCAGTAGATCTCTAAGTGATCTGCTGAGCGGATCACCAAGGGTCTCTGAGTCCACATTCTCAAGCAGCATTGGGGGGGGGGGACCCACTCCTTTCCCTCTTTTTTTCCAAGAGAAAGAAAGATTGGGAGGAAAACAAGGGGAGGGCTTTTAGGGGACTTGACTGTGAATCAGTTCTGGTACTAAATCAATTTTTTAGATTAAATATATGCTCAGAGGCATTGTTGTTCCAGAACAGTTAAAGCATGTCCCTTCTTTACTCCAGGTGGCTATTTTCCATCATGTTTCTTTAAAAATATATAAAAATATAGGACAGAAACTGAGGCAGACATTCTGTAAAGTTCAGATCTGGGAACTCTCAGTACAACTTTCCATTTCCAAAAGGGTTGTGACATAGAATCATAGAAAAAAATTGAATTGGAAGGGGTCCTTTAGGACAGGGGTTCCCAATGTATGGCCTATGTGCTGGTCCTGGCCCAAAGCACCATTTCATGTGGCCCGCTGCCGCCACCGCCGTACCTGGAGGTGGAAGCAGATGCATTTACATCAGCCATAAAGCACGACCACGCCTGTCGTAAACACAGAAGTGGGCGCATTTACAGCTGTTGTAAACATGCCCGCTTCTACTTCCGGGGGCGTGGTCAGGCCCACTCATCTGTTCAGGGGACGTGGTCAGGCTTGTGGTGTAAAAAAGTTGAGAACCCCTCTTTTAGCCCATTGAGTCCAATGCCCTGCTCAATGCAGGAATCCAAATCAAAGCAGGTCTGGGAGATGGTTGTGCAACTCTCTCTTGAGGTAGTTGTTTCCACTGTCGTACTGCTCTAACCATCAAGATGTTTTCCCTGATATTCAGCCTATATCTGATATTCTGCAGTTGCATCCCAATATCACACATCCTGCACTCTGGGATGATTGAGGACAGATCTTGCCCTTTCCCCTTTATGATTATCTTTCAGGTATTTGAATAGTGTTATCATAACCGCAATCAGTCTCCTTTTCTCAAGACTAAACATACCCAGGATTCTTTCAGGCTTTCATCATATGAACGTCTTAAGAATCCACTCTCTACTGTCCCAGCGAGGAAAACTAGATCTATCAGCTTATATTGCAAATGGGTAGATTTTAGTCAGCCATTTCGAGAAACAAATGTAAACAACATAAATGTATCATCAGCTTTGCAGCTCATTTCATCTCAATATTCAAGACTAAATGGAATTAGAAGATTGCATAAAAGCCACACATTACCTATCCGAACTTTTTGAATTTCCTGAAGGTGTATTTATTTAAGTTCAAGAGAGATTGCTCATGTAAAGCTAGACATTGCTGGTAATTTCTAAATTCAAGGGTTTTCATCTAGTCACTTCTGTCCTAAAGCAATAACTTCTCTGTTTTTGTTATCAATTTGTTGCCAAGGAGATAATTGGGATGATATAAATAGAGGAATTTCAACTTCAGAAAGCAGGCATGTTTCAAGAAAATAAGAACCCCTGAGGATAGGATAGCTGTCTTGTACACTAATACTTCCATTCATACTAATTAGCAGAAAGACCTCACTGACAGTATGCAGAGACTGGTGTTATATTTTAGCACTCTCTCTGTGCAAAGTTTCAGTTGTTCAGCCTTAAATTTTCTGTCTGTAGAAAATGGCTATAATAATAAAACCATAGATGAAAAAAAAAACCTCCTTGGATACTACAGTATTGGATAATTGCCAGCCAGTCTCAAAGTGTTAGAATGGTTTGTGCTTTCACTGATCCAGGGCGTCCATGCTGAGATGTATTATCTAGATTCATTTCATTTTGGCTTCATCCCTGGCTATGGGACAGAAAATACTTCGGTCACCTTGGTAGATGACTAAGCTGGGAGCTGGAAAGATGAATGTTTCTCTACTGGTTCTGCTGGACCTCTCAACGGCTTTCGATACCACACTATCCTTTTAAACAGCAAAGTGTTCGTGCACAGAGGTGCACACCCCACACACACACTCCACAAGCATAGAAGGAGGGGTTCATATTAAGGAAAGATGCAAAAAAACAACAACAACATCCAATGCTTCCAATTCTTAAACAAAATTGGGGCAATTCCCATGATTTTATGTTGCATAAAATACCATTCTCATCAATGTCAGAATTTTACCGAGCGCACTAGGAAATTCTACTCCATCTTCACAGTGAGGGGGGAAAATGTTATAGTTCCTCCTCCTCACTTACGGAGAGGAGGCCAGCAAGGATTTGCACCCTTTATTTTTACAATGAAACAGGGTGTGATGTATTAGATATGGTTCAAGCCAAGCTTATAAACCTAAGGAGAAGGTAAGATACCTTTCTATTTCTTACCAAAAGAACAATGTAGCCGAGATGTGAGTGAAGCCAAGTTTCAGACTGGGACAGACAGTAAATGAGATCTAGTTTCCAGTTCAACAATTTTCATTTATTGCAGATCTGAGCAAAACGAATTTCAGAAGTAATTTCTGTTAAAATTAAGTGAATAAACAAACTTGGAGAGATCATCAACATTGGTTTGTCAACTACAGGTTGTCCTGATGTTCTGTTTAAAGTGAAATTTCAAGAAAGTGTCATGCACAAAGATAAAAGCTCTAGGACAGGGGTTCCCAACCTAAGGCCCATGGGCCATATCTGGCCCACAGCACCATTTCATTTGCCCCCACCCACCCCTCCAGGGCATTCAAGAAACAAAATGGCTGCTCCTTTGAAGCTCTTGGGACAAAAAGGCCACGCCCAACATGCAGGCAGGGCAAAATGGCCATCCGGCCTTTGAAGCTAACTGAAAGAGTGTTACCCTTGAAAGGGTTGGGAACCCCTGCTCTAGGACTTCTGAGAGAAGAAGGTTTCATGCATCCCTACTTACCATATTGTGGCTGATCAGTGATTGTATAGACAAGTGCAGAATCACTGACCCGGGGCATCTTAGCCTGCAGAATTCTGTTGTTGATTTGAATCATCCCTCCTTCAGGGACCCAAACCACACTGCTGGTAACCAGGCGGGGGACCCCGTCACTCTACAAAGAGGACCAAAAGTATAAAACAATCCATTTAGTGATGAACCAAATTCCAAATATGGTGTAAGAATAAGAGTTGGCATTTTAACATCTATTACTGTATGTCTTAGATGTTAAACTGAAATTTAATGTATAGGCCAGCTAGAGATTTTGGGAGTCACAGCCTCCAAAAGGAAACTTTTTTCTGCCTTTGCCCAGAAATAATGGTCCTAAATTTCTTTCTTTACTTCGCTTGATTAATTCAAGAGCAGCAAAGAGCTTATTTTAATCAATGAGTAAATCTTCTGTAGAACAAGATAAAGATTAATCCATTAAAGCACATGTCCTTATTCATTATGATCACCACAATTTTTAAAAATCATACTTTCAATTATTTAAGGTAAAGGTTTCCCTTGCTCGAAAGCCAGTTGTATCTGACTCTAGGGTTCAGTGCTCATCTCTGTTTCAAAGCCGAAGAGCCAGTGCTGTCTGCTTCTGTAGATGTTTCTGTGGTCATGTGGCAGCCATGAATAGACACCGAAGCGCACAGAACGCTGTTACCTTCCCACCAAAGTGGTTCCTATTTATCTACTTGCAGTTTCTTGCTTTCGAACTGCTAGGTTGGCAGGAGCTGGGATGAAGACGGGAGCCTAACTGGAGAACCCTATCTCAGTGGGAACTACTCTTGCTTTAGCAGGCAGAAATGGCAGTTTCCAAATGCTCATTAAACACAATTTTAGAACTAGCCGAAAATATCTTCTTTATTGAAAACTCCTCAACACTTAAGAGAAACATAGCTGATATTTCTCCCTTGGAAAAGCAGAGAAAATCCCCAGGATTATTATAGCAAGAAAGAAATCAGTGAGACTTGTTAAACTTCGAAGTTCTACAGGTCTGACCTAGTGTGAGAAAGATTGCCATAACCAGGATATGTCCAATTGTGGTTCAAAAATACCACAATCTTCGAGGAGGCTCTTTCTGTGTACCCTTTGGGACGTCAGAGAGGAGGATGCCATGTCAGTTAAACAAACATGAAGATAACATATTATTTTGTATCACAGATGGACCCTGAAAGAGTGATGTTGGACATGCTCACTTCTAACTAAATTCGACTGAGGTCATTATTACCAAGAATCTGCACATAGGATGGTAGGCTTACCCAGTCTCTCTCCCTGCCAGCTTCAGCCCCTGTACATGCCTTGTCATAAAAATCACCACTGTCAACACCTCCCATCTAAACAAATCAACCAGCTCACAGTACAAGCGACCCCTTCGTTTGGGAAGACTATTTGCTACCTGGTCCTTGACTCCGTACAGATGGCTAAGAGTGAGCAGAACACAAAATGCTAAGGCACTCACAGGCAGTACTCAAAAATCACAAATAATGTAGACATTCTGCTTATGTTCAGGCGTACACTGTGCTTTCACTTTTTGGGATGAAAGAAGGTTCTGTTCCCATTGGGAGGACACTCTCTGTACACAAATAAAGGGAAAGGCATTGTTCAAGGCCATGCTCCACCTAAGCATCTCTAAATTCCTGATTCCCCCCTCCCCCCCGCATGACATATAATTCTAATTATTCAAAAAGTGAACTCTTATTCATGTGGAGGAAGCCTAAAAGTCCATTAACTGTTAATAATTGATTCTTGAATTGCCCCCTGAAGGCCTTTTGTGTAGGAATTGAAGATCTTTAACCATTGGATTGCTTTCAAACACAGCGCTCTGAGAACATCCTTTCCAGCTGCCATGGATTAAATATTATCTCAGTTTTGTGGGCATTTTTTTGTTATTGCCTTGATGACAATGGTGTTTACATGGTTTCAAAACATGGGTTGTGCTTTTCTTTTTTTGCAAAGTATATTATTCTTTAAGCCATTTTTTTGCTGAAATGCTACAAATCTCCCTTCGAATCAGAGCATGCCGCATTGCAAGGGTACAGCCACTTATCCAAATAAGCCTCATGTTCTCAGATTAACAGCATGAACAAGAAAAATGAAACTTCCAGCTCGCATTGTACCACAATCCATAATGACTTTTGGATAACAACCAAGAAGAGGGAAAAGAAAGAAAGAAATCTTCTTTTATGTATGTCTAGACAACCACTCCTCCAAAAATAAACCTGACATCTGGTTTGTCTCCCAAGGCTATTGTGGAAAGGTGATAATTAGGCTGCCACAGATATTGGGAACCTGCCAGATCTACCTCATACTAAATCCTCCAGGGAGTTTCAGGCCTCCATCATGTTGGCGGTTTTCCTTACTGTCTTTCGCAGAAGTGTTGGATAGGGGGAATTCAGAAAACAAAGAGTCAAAGGAGTGTGAAAGCAGCCAATAAAGCAATTATACTCTTCATTGTTTGCTACAAAATCCATATGAGTATTGAAGAGAGAATAACATTTATAACTATGCACTAGAACAGGAGTTCCCAAACTTTTTATGATGCAGGCCTGACCACACACCCCCGACAGCTGAGCAGGCTGGACCATGCCCCCCGGAAGCAGAAGTAAATGTGCCCGCTTCCGTGTTTATGACAGCCGCAGGCGCATTTACGGTCAACATAACTGTGTTTACACATGCGTGGGTGCATTTTACAGCGGTCACAAACATGTCTGCTTCCACTTCGAGGTACAGCAGCAGGTGACATGAAATGGTGCTGTGGGCCACAGGTTGGGAAGCCCTGTGCTAGAATCTCTTTCTTGCCAGTAAGGTCTAGGAGGGCAGAATGTAGATTGGGATGCATTAGTAGATTTGTAGTAGATAAATCAGAAAATAACATCAATACATTAAAATACAGTACAATAAATGCAAAATAAAAGCAATGAAAATTTGGAACACTATAGTCACTGATAGCGGGGGGGGGGGGACCATGGAGCTAGTGCTGCTATAAACTGATTACAGAATTGGAGCATCTTCCCTAAGACAGGAGATATAGATACCGATTGTGTATTTTCACTTTTGTAGGTAAGAAAATACTAAAGGAGGATATGGATATTACTGTCCTAATCTTTTCTGAGGGACGGCAGTGGCTTAATGGTTAAGACACTGAATATGACGGTTGGAAGGTCAGCAGGTCAGCAGTTTGAGACCTGAGTGCTGCATGATTGAATGCCTTCTCTGAGTGCTGCATGATTGCATGCCTTCTCTGTCCCAGGGCCTGCCAACCTAGCAGTTCAAAAGCAAGAAATTCCAAGTAGATAAATAGGTAATGCTTTGATGGGAAAGGTAACAGTGTCTTGTGCACTCTGGTGTCTAGTCATGCCTGCCTAATGACCTTGGAAATATCTGCACATGCAGAAAATGCTGTCTCTTTGGCTGTAAACAGAAATGTGTACCACACCCAAGAGTTAAATATGACTGACTGACTTTCACACAAGGGAGCTCTTTACCTTTACCTTTAATCTTATCTGAAAAAGTACAGTAGCCATGTCCATGTTGGCTGGAAATGTAATCCACATGGACAGTTGGAGGCCGCCAGGTTGTCCTAGAGATGTAATATTGATATTTTTGCATTGTGATAATATGGAACTTTGTAATTAATTGTAACTGGATTTTTTGTATTTCTGTATACAGTATTCTGTATCTCTGTGTTGTCACTGTGATTGATATTAATATGAAACTTTGTAATTTATAATTGTATTGTATATTCTCTATTGTAAGCCGCCCTGAGTCACATTTTTGTTGAGTAGGGCAGGATATAAATCTAATAAATGAAATGAATGAAATAAATTGGCAGGCAGGCTCAGAACAAAGAGATGCACTTGTGTCTTCATAGAAATCACAATCTGAGTTGCGAATTGCATGAAAACACAACCTTGCCTAAGTAACAATATGGGGAATAGTTTTGTTTTGTTTTTCAGAATTTTAAGTCCCAGGTTTTCTAAACCCTGTTCAAAAAAGCAAAGCATGTGCCTTGGCAACAGATGTGTTGTAGCATGTCCAGATTAAATAAAAACCTGCCTGGGATTTGAAGTGAATTAGAAATAGAGGAGGGGTAGGACAGAGAGAGAAACACACACCTCTCCCATATGCAGAGGCCTCTCAACAGCAGGAGCTGGCAGGTAATAAAAGGGGAGATTCAACTTGTAGGTTTTATCTGGAAACCACAACGTTCAACTGACAAGTCATTACAAACCAAAACCATCTGTACATGGCAGAGAGGGGATACCTATACAACCTCACAGACTCCACCCTTTGTTTTGTTTTGGCATGGGTTTCTGTATAATTAGATTATAATGCATATGGAGCCCAAAGTCAGACACAAGGAAACGAGTGAATTTGCAGCCTAAAAGATACTGAAATGCCTTCTTCCAAGGCTGTTAGGAATGAGGTACTAGAAGATTATAATGGAATACAGTAGAACCTCGGATAAAGTCCAAACTCCATTCCACAACTTTGGACTTTATCTGATTTTGGGCTTTATCTGAATCAAATGGGCGGTGCATCAAGTCCAAAAACGGACTTTATCCAAGGTTCCTATACCAAATACGTCGGATAACGTCCATTTTTAGCGGGTTTGGACTTTATGTGATCCATCACATGTGCATGAAAACCGCGACTTTATCCGAATCGGACTATATCCGAATCGGACTTTATCTGAGGTATCATTGTATATGGAAGTGGACTGTAACATGGCCAAATTATACTTCATCAGAACCATTTTGCAAAATGTGGGAAGTGTTTATGTTTTATTTGCATATGTATGGTGGTATTTCTATATCGTGTAGAGCCCTAACGATGATACACAGAAGATGTAAGCAAGATTTAACACAGAGGATTAAAACTGGGAACAACAGAGGCTATCCATTGCTACACTTTTGACCTATGAATGGAATGTGGACAGACCAAGTTACAAGCAATGAAACCTCTACTGTAACACCTACAGCAAGTCTGGCCAGGTTATTCTGCTATGGTAATAGCAAAGACCCTACTGCCAGTGACTCAATGTCAATCGTCAGGCGGTGGTTAATTAACCTGACAACCCTGAGAACTAATGGCCTTGGGTGATGAAGTCCACAGGGAAGGGTGATGGTCCCAATGTGGATTAAATACTGTGCCAAAAGGGCTTAGGACCAGAAAGGGAGTCTCAGAACTAAATCAGGTATCACACTGTGATGCGGAAGGCAAATGGAATACTATTGCATTATATTCTTCCCAGGACAATCTTCATGGCTGATTGTCATGATGATAGCCAATATTAAGAATCAGATACAGGATTTGAAGAACACCACCTGCAGTCACTTACACTGACAGACATGTATGTATAAGAGAACGCTCACCTTTGGTGTGATCTTGATATGGAAGAGTATATTCTGAAAATGGTACCCATCTCTGGCTTGTAGAACAATAGTGTCTTCAAAGCTGTTGGAACCGTCATGGGTGTACTGCACATAACCGCTGGAAAGTTCATCAAGGCGGAACTGATGTATCACTGACGGTGTGTCTCCAAGAAGCTTGGTTATCTGCCCATGACGTGGAGAATCTAAAATGGCCACCATCACATCTTGGGGGTTATCATTGTCTCGAATATCAAGCAACAGATCTGTTATGGACCCAGTCTCCCCTCTGTTAAGAAGGAGGTCTTTGTTCTGCAGCACATAGGGGGCCTGAAATAGAAAGACAATATCCAGTTCTTTGGTTATGGATAGCACTGGCTGGAATCCTATTACATACTTACACCAGCATAATTACAATGGTATACAATTCAGTAGTGAATTGTTTGCCATGTATGAAATCAGCTCTTGTTTTTCTTGTTGCACATCAAGTTACATGATTTTTTTTGTAAAATCATATATACTGTAATGCCTTTGATATGTTTTTGCTGCTCTGAATTTTGTATATTGTATTATTGTGGACCCTACTGTATTGCATTTTGGGGCTTGGGATTGTATAGAATGTATTGTATTATTTATATCTTCTGTATTATTGTATACTTATTTTGTGATTTGTAAACCGCCTTGAGTTGCCTTAGGGCAAGGAAGGCGGTATATAAATAATAAATCGAATCTAATCAAAAGCTCTTAGAATCTTGCAGCCATGCCGGCCGGTGTGTTCCAGTAGCTGCCATTCAAAAAGATAAATTTTCAAGCTCTGCTACTGAGCTGTACCCTAGTCAACAAGTACCCAGATCGCTCAGTGAACACTGTGGGCTAAAATGTTTCAAGATATGAACATGGGCTTTAAAATAGCAGCCAGGCACCCCTTTTGTAAGGGGAGAACATCTACTATTTTACTGTTGAAAAGGTTCACCTCTCCATCAGTGGACATCAATCTATTTCAGCTCTTCCGACTTAAAAGAGTGCAACAACCCACTCAAAATTATATGTTGTAAACAAGTTCTCTGTCTAGCAGGTGCCATTGCTTCCATCATTTGAAGGTGATCCTGGTTGCTGCTCCAGCTGCTAATATACCAACTATTTATGCACTAAAAGTGTTGAAATCTAAAGGACTAGATATAGAGATAAAATTTTAAAAATCCACCCGAAAAATGCCTCTTCTAGTGCCTTGAAAAAGCTGATTCACCAACCTCTACGTGTAGGCAATGAGAGTCTGCTGATCAAGTGCTCCTTTAAGAACCCAGCAGGCATTTCCTAAGGTGGATATTTTAGAAATAATCCATTATGAAAGACAGATCAGGAGGTTAGTGCTAAAAGGTGATGAAAAAATACTGAACATGTACATTTCAAATGGGAAGGAAGCAGTTTAGTATTGAAGCATGAAACTGGAGCTGAAGGGGAGAAAAACAGCAATGAATGTAGAAGGTAAGAAGGTCCAAGAATATGGGTAAAAAATGGAGGATGGAGCAGATGAGTTGGCAGAGCAATGAAACTCCATTTTTAGATAACTGAAAGCATTGGGGGAATGGTGACATTCTTGTTGTTGTTCTGCCGTATCCGAATCCAAATATTGGCGATCCTCATGGCAATCACACATGAAGACTATCCTGAGAATATAATGCCATGACCTTTCATCTGCCTTCTGCATCGCAGCATGACACCCATACCACTGATCCAGCTCCACAAGTCACTTTCTGGTCCTGAGCCCATTTGGCAGGCAAAGTCCTCCTCAGCCCCAGGCCAGTATTGACAAAGCTGCTGACCTCCATCAAGATGGATTTGTGGGATTTAATCCACTTGGGGACCATCGCCCTTCCCTGTGGACTTCGCCAAGGCCACGAGTCCTCAGGTCAGGTTAGTTAACCAGCACCTGACACATTGCATTGAGACACTGGCAGTATGTCTACTCTGTTATCATATCAGGATAACCTGGCCAGACTTGCATGGTGACATTAACCAGCACCAATTCAGAGCTTGAATGAAATTTATTACAAATAAGGAGTTACATATACTGTACAGTAATTCCTTTTTTTTTGGCAAACATTTAAGGAACAACTAGTTGTATTGCAGTTGTAATGTGGATGGTGTAACTACTTCAGTAACTTTTAAATAGGTGTGCTCTATACTACAGACTAATGGTTTATAGGAGTTTGACTGGGCATTTCATTAGAGCAGCTAAAAAGAATTATTTGTATTACTTTCAAATGACTCAAAAGGAAATAAATGGCTTTTTAAAATGTATCTGTAATGAACTTTATTTTAGGAACCTAAAAGGTACCAATAAGCAATTATTCTTTCTAATTACCCAAGCATTGCATAGTCACTGCGTTCTGAGTGCAATTACTAATTTCTTTAAGATGTCTTTATTATTCTCTTCTACAGCATTATCCTCTCTTTCATCATAAGCTGTGCCGAGATTTGGTTGAAAACTTTCCAAGAAAATATATCCATTTAAACTACAAAGAAGCTTAAGGACAGGAATCAATGAAACAGCTAAGACCTTCTTGCCCAGTATTGTTTTCTTGATTCACACAAGGTCTCTTCTTATCAGTTGCTACCATACAATTGAAACTTGAAAAATTAGAATATCGTGCAAATATTCACTCATTTCAGTAATGCAGCTTTAAAGGTGAAACAAAAATATGAGATAGACTCATTAAATGCAAAGCGAGATATGTCAAGCCTTGCTTCGTTATAATTGTGATGATTATGGGATACAGCTGATGAAAACCCCAAATTCACAATATCCTTAACTGTGACAGAGGATTTTATCACATGAAGCAAAGCCAGAGACAAAACATAAACCAGGATTAAAAAAAAATATCCATGTTTTGAAAACTATATGCAAAACACAACTCTTTTTATTACCTGTGTAGATGTGGCTTGAACAGTAAACATTTCTGTTTCAGAGAAGACTTCTGCATGGCTGATCTTCAGAGAAAACTGGCCATCCCTGTATAGAGTCATCCCCACAAAAACAAGAGACTATAAACAGGTAGTACTACAGATGCATAAACATACAGCAGAGGTATATTTTTCACATGCTTCGAAAACCTGCTAAACCCAATTGTAGCACACTAAAATACATCATTCTTGTCATCATAGCCAAGAATTGGCTCTGTTATACTATCTTGTTAGTCTGGCCAGGTTATCCTGCTATGGTAACAGAGTAGACCATACTGCCAGTGACTCAAGCCAAGTGTCAGGCGGCAGTTAACTAACCTTACCACCCTGAAGACTAATTGCCTTGGGAGCCAAAGTCCACAGGGAAGGTTGATGGTCCCCAAGTGGATTGCCATTACCAGGGTATGCCCGATTGTGGTTCAAAAATCTACTAGGAGGTTCTTTCTGTGTATCCCAAAGGACCTCCTGATGCTATCCTTCTGTTCTCAAAGAGAAGAGATAAAAAGAAACATCAAATCACCTGGATTTCTTCTTGTCATGCACAAAGAGAACTCTCTGGCCTCTAATGTCCTCCCCTGTGAAATGGTCGCCCTGGCTCAGCTTTGTCTTCTTGCCATTAGCCAAAGTCACTAGCCTGCCATTGGTGGGAGGGTCAACCAGATGAAATGTGAAGTCTTCTAAAGAGTCACCAGAGGCCAACAACACCTCCAGGAAGGAGAAGTCAAGAGGTTTCACACCACCAATTCCTACCCGAAGTGAGCCGTTCGCTTTCAAAACCAGAGTGTCTAGAACAGCTAAAAGAAAGCAAAGAAGCAAAACACATTTAATACACAGACAGACATATCTATTATTTCAATGGCCATTTTCAAACATCTTTTATGATGCTGTGAGAGGATTTCTAAAATAATAATAATAATAATAATAATAATAATAATAATAATAATAATAATAATAATAATAATAATAATAATAATAATAATAATAATAATAATAATAATAATAATAATAATAATAATGCGGCCAGAGTGGCTACTGGCAGGGATGAAGGATCAACTCTGATGGTTAAGCCACCACCCATTCAACATTGCCTCTTTCTATGGGCTTCTGCAGACATTTCCTAATATTCTTGGTTAAGCACAATAAAAATGACTTTTGGAAAATACACAAAAAGAAAGACATCCCCCAGATTTCCACAGGGCTAATGAGGGGAAGCAAAGCTGTATGTTATATCAAAGGTTCCTCTTGTCAGCCCTTCATACAATATATGAAGTACAGTATATTGTAGCTCTTCTTACATGTCATATGAACTATGGTGGATGCAATAAGAAAGACAATTGCTGTTTGGTACAAAAGGATGCTGAAAGATACTTACTTTTACACTCCCCGCTCTGGGGATTGCCATACCGGCCCGGGCTACATTGAGAAACACAACGGCCTTCTTGAAGAAACATAGCCATGTCACAAACTCTGCACAGACTCAATCCATCACATTCCAAGCATCCGTTAGGGCAAGCTAGGATAACAGAGAAAGTGCCAGTCTTTTAAAGGGAGATCAGAAGCCACTGGTAAGGTCCTCTTATTTGAGTACTATGTTACTGCTTTATGAATGGTTAAAAATACAGAAGTCCAAACATAAAATACTTGTTTGATCAGTATCACTTCATACTCCAACGGCTGCAAAGAGGAGAGCCTGTCTGCAAAGTCTTCCTCTTTCATGCCAGGATCCATGCATTTTTTGCATGAAAACAGCAGCACATTTATACTTGGCTGCTTACACATACACGTGGCTTCTCAGCAAAGAGCAGATTATTCCTCAAGACTGTCATTGACTTTTCAATTCTACACATCAGTCACTCCCACAGTTGATTATTGCCCCTTCATAAGTATCACCTTGGAGTCATGGCGGCTTTGAGGTTAAGATGCTGAGTTTGATGACTGAAAGGTCGGCAGGTCACCAGTATGAGACCCGAGTGTTGCATGATGGAGTGAGCTCCTGTAATCTGTTAGCTTCTGCCAACCTAGCAGTTTGAAAGCAAGAAATTGCAAGTAGATAAATAGGTACCACTTTGGTGAGAAAGTTAACAGTGTTCTGTATGCTCCGGCATCTAGTCATGCCTGCCACATGATCATGGGAACATCAGCAGACTCAGACAGCACTGGCTCTTTGGCTGTAAACGGAGACCTTTACCTTTATGACTACAGAGCAAGAGGCCAAGCTAATTCTCCCATACCCAGGAATGATGGGCCTGATCTAGATGCTTACATCCCTAAGTAAAGATAAAGCTTTATCAAAGCAAGAGCTGTTATTTAACATATTGTCTGGTATGATTCCAAGATTCACACCATAACATGGGCAGTAACACTTTTTCACACTCTGCCCCACTTCCTCCCTTTTTTGTTCAAGCTGATATCTTTCAATTCAGCTGTTTTTAAAGTCAGATCTCCTCCTTTATTCACCTGAGCATTTTTGCTCTGCATGGTCTTCATAGAATCGCTTCCCACATGCAGAAACACACTGTGACCCTAAAAGGTAGAATGGGGCTTCACAGCGGGTGCATTCGCTGGAGGCCTGACACTGGAGGCAATGCTTGTCATCACACCCTGAAATGAAACAAAAAAAGGGACTTTAGAATGATTCCTTACAGATGTACAGAATATGTTCCATATACAGTAAAACTTCATATAAAGAGCTCCTCGCTTAGAGTGGCTCGCTTCCCTCGGTTGGCAGGGGCTGAAAGCTTTCGGCCCCTGGCCCCCGTAGAAGGTGATCGCTTCCCTCTGTGAGACGAAGGCGGAACGACGCTCCATTCCACCTTCGCCTTCCACGGGGGCCGGGGGCCGAAGGTTTTCGGCCCCTGCCAACCAAGGGAAGCGAGCCACTTCCCTCTGGAAGATGAAGGCAGAACGGCACTCCGTTCCGCCTTCGCCTCATGGAGGGAAGCGATCGCCTTCCATGGGGGGGCGGGGGGCGAAAGATTTCACCACCACCCCCGTCAACCAAGGGAAGCAAGCCACTTCCCTCCGGGAACCGAAGGCAGAATGGCGCTCCATTCCACCTTCGCCTCCCAGAGGTAAGTGATCGCCTTCCATGGGGGGTGGGGGGGTGGGCAGCCCTTGAAACAACGGAGGGAGAATGTCAAGGGCGAGAGACAGGAATCCATCAGGGGAAGAGCCAATTTCTGCCTCTCGCCCTGCAATTTCCCCTCCGTTGTTTCGAGGGCTGCTTTCAAAACAGCGGAAGGGAAATTGCAGGGTGAGTCAGGGATCTGTCAGGGTTGGCTTCTCCCCGATGGATTCCTGTCTCTCGCCCTTGACATTCTCCCTCTATTGTTTCAAGGGCTGTTTTCGAAACAGCGGAAGGAGAATGGCAAGGGCGAGAGGCAGGAATGCATCAGGGGAGAAGCCAAGCCTGGCGGATCCCTGCCTGGCACCATTGCCATGTCTTTGGCCATCCCCTTCTTCCTTAGCCACACACACCCAAATCACTCCAACGCCTAAAAAAAGAACAACCCCAAAACCTGCCTGGCAAGACCAGGCAAAAATGCTAGTTAGTACTAAAAGGAGCCCTTCTTCCTGTGGTTGAATCTGTTTTACCAAGTGACGTCTTACTGCTTGTTCCTTTAAATTGGTTCTTTTTGTAGTTTACATTGGGTTTCCCCAGCCCAGCACTTTCCAAATGCTCTGGGCTACAGATCCCACAATTCATTTCCTGGCTGGAGATGCTTTTGTTCCTGTGATTGGTCTTGCTCTTTCTTCTGGCTGCTCAGTCTCCTTCCGTGCCTAATTTGCTAAAATGTTTAAACCTATTAAAGCTGTCCATAAGTTTTGAATTAATTAGGACCTAATTAAATTAAGACACTATCCTGATTGCAGTTGACCCTCACTGGTACAAAAGTTAAAAGAGTAACATAATTAATTTAAAAATAAGTCATTTAAATCCTACTCTGCATACAACACAGATCTCCCCACTCTTATTCTTTGTGGTGCTTGTATCCATCAAACTCTGATAGCGTTACCTTGCATAAGTGTCTTCTCAGTTGTTTTCGCAATCAGTATATTAATAAAATTGAGTTTAACAGTATTTTATGTCAGGACCTGTGAGGTCCTTTGATGCCCCCTGCCAATGCAGGACTTGAGAAACAGCATACACATAGACATACTTACACAAGAGCATAGAGCTCACCAACTGTCAAGCAACATGGCTTTTTCTACCTGTTAGCTAATGGAGAAGGTTCATGATGAGACAAAGCAAGAACTATCACCTCCATGGCTTTAGCTGCCAAGAACCAAAGTCAAGTCTCTAAAAGGGATTGACGAAGCGTAAGTGAGTGGGCTGTAATCCCTAGTTTGAAATGGGATCCAAGACACCATCAACTAAACAAGAAATGAGTGAACATCTACTATATCTATTATAGTATCTGTCAGCAGTGATGGGCTGCTCCTGGATCGCACCAGTTCGCAGGGCGGGGGGAGAGTAGAAATTCCCCATGGCCATGCCCATTTCCTTCCCTGCACCTGGCTGGCTCTCTTCCTGGGTCTCCATTCCAGGGGTCTCCTCCTGCACACCAACAAACAATCTACGGGGCAAGGTGTGGGTCTGGGGAGGGGTCACCCAACTTCTTCCCCTCCCAACTCCAACCCCACCCCAAGAAAAAACCTCTCTCCAGGGTGGAAACTTCTCTTCCCTCCAGCCTCTGCTCCCCCTCCCCTTTCCTCCTTGTGGGGGAGAGAGAAAAAGGACAAGCTGGAAGGGAGGCTTTTCAGAAAAGGACCATTTCTTTTCCCCTCCATCCTCTGCTCCCCCTTCACTTTCCTCTCTTGAGGGAACGTTGCCCTCAGAAGGTCTTTTGGTAACTGAGCCCTCCAATGCTTCTAAGAGCAAAACTTTTAACATGTTGGTTTTTTCCTACTTCTGGAGTTCAATTCCCCGAGTACTGCAGGATGGAATGAGCTCCCGTCTCTGTCCCAACTCCTGCCAACCTAGCAGTTTGAAAGCAAGAAATGGCAAGTACTGTAGATAAATAGGGGCCACTTTGGTGGGAAATGTCACCCTTGTTCAAAAGCCAGTCGTACCTGACTCTAGGGTGCAGTGCTCAACTCCATTTACAGCCAAAGAGCCAGTGCTGCCTGCATTTGCAGACGTTTTCATGGTGATGTGGCAGGCATGATTAGATCACCCACCCAGTCACATAGCCACACCCACAAAGTAGGCCACGCCCACAGTGTGGTATTAAAAAATTATGGAGCCCACCACTGTCTGTCAGTGAGTAATTGTGTCATCCAGAGAAGTATTTGGGTAACGTTCCAGATTGGCCCTAGGTATCAGTTTCCACAGACTTACGTTGACATCTGTCAGAGTCTCTGTAAAAGGCAGGCGGGCAGTGCTCCACACAGGCTCCGTCTTGGAGGACGTATCCCTCCATACACTGCAAGCAATCAGTACTCTGAGGTCCATCACACGCATTGCAGCTCCAGTCGCATTCTTGGAACAAAGAAGAAACAAATGTTGTCTAAGTAAAGTAAAGTCTTAGTAAAGGTAAAAGTCACCCTTGCTTGAAAGCCAGTCATATACATCTCTAGGGTACAGTGCTCATCTTTGTTTGCAGCCAAAGAGCCAGTGCTGTCTGCATCTGAAGATGTTTCTGTGGTCACGTGGCAGGCATTACTAGACACAGAATGCTGTTACTTCCCCAGGGAAATGGTACTTATTTATCTACTTGCAATTTCTTGTTTTTGAACTGCTAGGTAGGCAGGAGCTGGGACAGAGATGGAAGCACAGTCAGCCAACCCGCACTCAGGTCTCAACCTGCTGACCTGCCAATCTTCTAGCCATCAAGTTCAGCATCTTAACCACTAAGCCACCACAATTTCTTTGGCCAGTCTTACAGCCAACCATTTTAACATAACACATAATGAGTGACTACAGAGAAACTGAAGGGCAAAGAAAGAACAGAACAGGTGTTAGAAAGGAATGAAAAAGTCAAAGGCTTTTTTTTAAGAATTTTTTTCCCTCTGGGGCTTAATGTTTCCCAATTATGTTAAACATGGGCAAAGGCTGCTGCCTTTCAAAGGTCTAGCTGAGCAACTGCAACAACTGCTCCTCGCATCTGAGTGCTCATGGTTGCAATGAGGTGACACCGAGCCCAAACATGTGTTACTCACAGGTGTATTTTGCCACAGAGAAACCATAAATCTCTTATCTTCAACTCACAGGGACTACTGGGATTTCCCACAAGTGCTGCTAATTAAGTCGGCTAAATTGATGAGGAAGGTGACATTGCCTTGCTGTCAAAGTGGTTTTTTTTAAAAGAAAAGAACAGTGTTAAATTTGTTGGTATGAAGGTAGAGTAGTTTCTCATCTGAGTCCCTGCTCTAGGCAGCTGGCAGAAACCTCTTGGGGAAGGCACTGAATAAACTCTATGAAATATAGAAAAGAACTACATTGTTACATGAAACAGGACAATTGCCAAAATCTCAGTGAATTGCTTTACAGTACTTCTCTGGATCTCCAGGCTAAGAGGCAACTCTCATGGTGAGCAATATTGGAGAAGGAGATAATCTGATTTTTCAATAGGAGGTGGCTCTGAAGTTTGGTCAACTACTTGTATTCATTCCCAGGTGGAATCAAGGCTCATTGGTTCAACACAAAGTATTTTGTGCATGCATGTTCCAAAAGCAAGAAAGAACAAAGGCATTATGATGTCTTCTAGATCTGTCCAACCACATTCCCATCATCCTCACCAACCTGACAAATGTGCACCAGATTGGGGAAGCTACAGTTAGCGGAAAACGTAAGCAACGTATATTACACTTGCTTCTCCAGGTGTAAAAGGAAGATTTGGTTTGGAATGTGGATTATTATCCATTGTGCTAAAAGTCTATGTGTCCCCTCCTTGCTAGGGTATCCATATTTGTGCTACTGGATGAAAACTCCCAGAATTCCTTAAATACACCAGTCTGCAGACATGGTTTCTCTACTGGAAACAATCAACAGGGATATTAGGATATACGGCAATGGTAAAGTTTTCAATGGCACATACTCCTAAATGCTATAGCTAGCAAAGATCATCCGCTGTGTATGCGGGCTGCATTTTAACCTGAGAGATAAAGCCACAACATTTCACCATGGAAGCCAAACCCTCTGGTCATGTAAAATGTCAGCTCAGGACCAACTACTATGTAACCTTGGTTAGTAGATGTTATCCTATGCATCAGAGCAAAACAGGTGAGCACAGTGGGGCCATCTACAATAGACATGCCAGCCAAGATCATTCCTGGACAGAGGCAATATTTATATTTGATACAGCCTGCTCAGGACACCAACAGATTTTATTGATTAATTGTTACTGTTGTAGTGAATAGCACTGTTATTTGTTATTTTAACTGTTGTAACCACCTAGAGTGGGAAACATCCCAGATGGGTGGTATAAAAATTGAATGAATGAATGAATGAATGAATGAATGCAGTAGGTCATATCCCAATTTGACTACTTAATATAGAGCAGTCCTTGAAAACAACATGGATGCTGCAATAAGTGCAATGCATGGCAACTTCTTCTTTTGTGTCCTGATCAAACCCTGGAGTACCAAAATGAAGCCACTTTCTTTGCTTTGTCATTGCCTAAATGCAAGTCCTCATTGGTGCATGTCTAAACAGCTGCAACATCTGTCAGAGTCCATGTGGCACCAGTTCTAAAAGAACTGCACATTCAGGGTACGAGTACTGTATAAGGTAATGCTAAAAACTTGCATAGCACCAAAGCCTATTTGGAGGTGGACAAAGTCAGCCTTCTTGACTCACCTGCTTTCCTGTTTTTACTTCTGAATACTTAACAGCTTAGCTGCAGATCTTTATCTGTTTCTATATTCTCACATCCCTCCATGCCAACAAGGTGAATCCAGAGTCTTATGACACCTTAGAAACTAATAAGTTTTATTTGCATAAGACTTGATGAACTACAATTCACTTTCAAATGCCATTGTCTAAAAATGGCTATTTATATGGAAAAACCTTAGTAGAAAATGAAGAGGTTGATCATGATGATGACAAAAGTGATGATGTACAGGTGAAACTCGGAAAATTGGAATATCGTGCAAATGTTCATTCATTTCACTTAAAAGGTGAAACAAATATATGAGATAGACTCACTACATGCAAAGAGAGATATGTCATGCCTTAATTCGTTTATAATTGTGATGATCATGGCATACATGAGTGTACATGAGATTATGTGATGATTATGGGGTACATGAGATTGGGGGGTAGGGGTTTTCATAAGATGTAAGCCATAAGCATCAATATTATAACAAAGTAAGGCTTGAACTATTTCACTTTGCATGTAATGAGTCTATCTCATATATTTGTTCCACCTTTTAAGTTGCATTACTGAACTGAATGAACATTTGCACGATATTCTAATTTTCCGAGTTTCACCTGTATTTGATTATTGCTTGGTAAAAGTACGTGAACATGGCCAATTTCTATTAGAATATGCCACTCAGAAAAGGGAGGACCACTTCAAAGTATTATATCTTTTAAAACCCTTTCTTGAAATAGCATATATTCAGCCTGACAATATTTCTAAATAAATAGAAAATTCCACTAAATTTCCTGTTACCTAAATGTTAAAGGTAAAAGGATTAAGAAAGTTAAGCTCACTCATCTTCTAATGAAGTGTTAAGAGCGTAAATTAAAAATCTTGACTATTGGAAGGGTTTGATGTTTGGCTCACTCAATCGTTTAACAGAGAAGGATTTACAATAATCTTGCTTATTCACTAGAAACTGAAGCCCAAGACAGAAGGAAATAGGAAGAAAAAAGCCAAAGGGAACAAAGTAGGGTATAAAAGAATTTAATTTTTAAAACAGATTACATTTTTGGACTCTAGCTACTAGAATCCCCCAGCATGCTGGATGGAGGACTGTGGGAGGCAGTGTCTAACTTTTCCAAGTACTGCTTTAAACTAGACTGTTTAGCCTGGCTAGGGATGCCATAATTTCCTCAAACAAAAACGGGACAGAAGTAAAGGTCACCCTTGCTTGAAAGCCAGCCGTATCCGACTCTAGTGTGCAGTGCTCATCTCTGTTTCAAAGCCGGAGAGCCAGCACTGTCTGCTTCTGCAGACGTTTCTGTGGTCATGTGGCAGGCATGACTAGACACCGGAGCGCACGGAACACTGTTTACCTTCTCACCAAAGTGGTCCCTATTTACTAACTTTCTATTTGCATAAAAGCTTACCCGATCTCTTTCCTCTTCGGCCACCAAGCCGCAAAAAAAAGGTGTGCTTCCCCCCCCCTTTCTTCCTTGGCCACCAAGGAAGCCAAAAACAGGAAATCTTCCAAGATCTCTAGTTTCTTAAGTGAAGTCTGGAGCTTCGCGCAACACCAGCCCCTTCCTGTGAACCAGGAAATCCTTTTTATCCGCCCCATCCAAGTTGAGGACCTTTCCTTCCAAAAGAGAGTTTGCCACTATCCTTTACTAGCTGAGGTATTTTGACTCATCAGCCATTCCGTAGGCTACAGACACCACCTGCTGGTGCTTCAATAGAGGTGCTGCCCTACATTTGCAAGAAAAAGGTGCGATTTTTTTCTTTTTGAAAACCGTGAATTTTCTATGTTTTTATGGATCGGTGTGGGACAGGTTCAACCCATGAAATTAATGGTTTTCCATGACATATGGCAACCCTAAGCCTGGCTAAATTTTGGTTGTTTATAATCCAACACAAGAACACAATCAGTGCGTTCCTTTCACCTTTGCAGGTCTTGGTAGTGAAGTCAAGGTAGTATTGTGGAGCGCAGCTGTCATACTGACATTCCCCGAAGAGCAAGACTTTGGATGGATCCCTGCAGGAAGTACAGCTGATTTCTGAATCACAACTCAAACACAGGCTGCTGCAAGCTGGAGGAGAAGATAAAGACATCAAGACCAGCGGGGGTTAATCTGAAGAACCAGCTAATGCATTGGCAAGAAACAAGACCTAGGAAGTCTCCTGTACAAAGCCTGCTTCAACTGTCACCAACCAATGACTCTCCATCTGCAACACAGAGAGACTATATTGAATTCCTCAACTATAGCATTTACAAAGCATGTCAAAGGCTTCAAAGTGTTCATTTAAAATTTGGCTTCAGCAGGCATTTATAAAACTGCTGTACCTCCCAAATTTAATCCTGACACATCCAAATACCCCGTGGAAAAAGATGTCAACCGCTGCAAGATTTTTCATTCCTGCAGAAGAGTAACAAGATTAATCCTTAAGCATTAGCCAGAACACCAAAAAGCAAAAACCTTCAAGGGATGGTGTTGCACTGAAATTGTGCTTTGTATCAACAACTTGAATTTTGTGTAAAATAGCAAGTTTTCTTCCCTAGAAAGTAGAAGGGCTAGGATTCTACTGCAGACCCACAGAGCGGAAAGGCAATTGTATAAGCACTTCTCCAGGAAGAACAGGCAACCAACACTATTGTCATTCTCACATTGGTTGTGAGATTGGTCATGTGCCCAATATGGGTAACAGGAAACCTAACAGACTGGTGGAGAAGGCACTTATGTGATGCTCTTCTGCTTGCATCTGTACACTGGCCATACATTCTCTAGCAGAATGATTCCATGTTACTTCCCTTGACAGGACTTTTGGGTCAACAGTGGCGCAACAAGATAACTGGTTGTGGAGTTTAGCTCTCTCTTGGGACTTAACACACCCTCAGAATAAAGTGAAGGAGTCCTTGTGCAACACTGCACCCACAGAAAAAACTCCCAACTTGCAAATAAACTTCAGCATCAGATTGAAAAATGTCTTCCTAGCATGCTAAATTTTTGCATCTGGCTCTGCTCCAAAAAATGACACACATTCTGATAGGATGCAGTTCAAGAACTTTTAACTTCTTCTTCTTCAAGTGCCATATCCTTGCAGAATACTGGTTATCATCATGGTGATAGTCTTCCTGTCCTTGACTCTTCACAACAGTTCTTCCAAGGACATGCCACACCAGTCTCTCAAGTTCGTCAGCTATGAAGGCCGTCTACATCCAGGGTCTCTCTTCCCAGAGATCTTTACTTGCAGAGCGAGTTGAAGTATTCTATACTTTATGTCGTTGCTTAATGGTCTTAAAGAGTTCTTGTTTTTTATCCATCCAGCACAACACTTATACATCAGTCCAGTGGTGGGCATAAAAAAATTTCCTACCACACTGTGGGCGTGCCCATGTGACTGGGTGGGTGTGGCCTATTGGTCATGTGACTGGGTGGGTGTGGCCTATTGGCCATGTGACTTCTCTTCACAATAGAGCTATGAAAATAGAAGCTTCTATTTTCATCACTCTATAGCGTACCTCTGAAACCATTTCCCCTTTCTTCAAGGCTTTTCCTGGGGTCCGTTTCACCCCAAAGCATATCCTCTGCCACTTCGGAGTGGCTGGGGAATGTGCTTTGGGGTGAAACAGAGTACAGGAAAAGCCTTGGACAAGGGGGAAATGGCTTCAGAGGTTTGCTATAGAGTGATGGAAATAAAAGAGGCTTCTATTTTCATAGCTCTATAGTGAAGAGCCCCCTCCAAAGCCATTTACCCCTTCCTCCAAGGCTTTTCCTGGGCTCCGTTTCACCTCGAAGTGCCTCCCCAACGTCTCTGGAGTGGCTGGGGATGCACTTTGGGGTGAAACTGGGGTCAGGAAAAGCGTTTGATGAAGGGGGAAATGGAGCCAGCCCCCTCCAAAGCCTCTTCTAGGAGGTGAGCGGGGCCAGCCATTTTTACTACCGGTACACGCATACTGGTGCGAACCTGCTGATGCCCACTGCATCAATCACATGGTTAACCCATGATAGCCTTACCAACCATCTGTAGATTCACATTTCAAAATCTTCTATTTATTTTTTTGGATGCTAATGAAATTAAAACTTGTACCTACCCTAGGTAAAGGTATGAATAGGTTCCTCATGTGGACCAAAGTGGAGTAAATGTGGACCACATCTAATTATTAAATTATTTCAGTAAATGTGTAGTAGCATTTTGATGCCACAGTTCTAAATATAAGAAACCTTCCCCATACAAAGTTTTTCTGCCTCTAGGGCAGGGCCCCCCCCCCAAACGTTTTGGGCCGTGGGCCGGTCACATGGTTCAGGGAGCTGGTCACTACAGCCCCCAGGGGCCAGATCTAGCCCTCAACGCCAATTCATCAGGCCTGCGGAGCCCTCTTCGCTCCCGGGAGCGGAAGTAAAATGTGCCCGTACAGGCGTGTTTTACTTCCACTCCCGGGAGCGATGAGAGCTCCATGGGCCAGATGAATTGGCATTGGGGGCCAGATCCAGCTTCCTGGCCATAGATTGGGCACCCGTGCTCTAGGGTATGCAATTCTTTATTCTCTGAGAAAGTTCTTCCTTCTAATCCTCCATCTAAAAACTCTTATACACATAATCTCCTACATTGCAACAGCTGAGTCATTTTATCAATTCTAGAGGTGGTTAATTAACATTTACAACACATCCAAAAAAAGATATGTGTGTTAGCACTGCAGAGAAATAGCTGCTAATTAAATGCGTGATGAGGCACATTTTGGAGACTTCAAAATATACTAGTGACACATTATTCAAACATGACAAGTAAGAGGGAAAATAAAATGAAGACTGTAAGCTACTTAAGACACAGCTGTCTTTGCTTCATTAGCATTACTTGACATATGTACTGAGTCAGAGGAAGAAAGGCCTGCTTGTGCATAAGCTCTATTACACATGGGAAAAACCCAGGGTGGCATGATCTATTCCACATATATAAACTGGACTCACTTTCATTAATAGTGGTAATAATAATTTTGTGTCAGAAATTATTCTGCGTTGAAAGTATTTTTGCTGGAGAAACTCTGCTCAGGGGATGCATGTATGAGGCTCCTTTCATGTCCCCAAGATTTCCCCCCACCAAAGTGGTCCCTGTTTATCTACTTGCAATTTCTTGCTTTTGGACTGCTTGGTTGGCAGGAGCTGTGACAGATAATGGGCACTCACTCCGTCATGCAACACTCAGGTCTCAAACTGCTGATATGCCAGCCATCAAGCTCAGCATCTTACGGTAACAATACATACCTGTCAACCGTGGCTCCAGAAAATACAGGACCGGCGCAAACGGTTCTGCGCAGGTCGCCTTCTACGCGGCGTAGCCTCCTACACAAGTGGCATAGCCTTCTACGCATGCCTAGAACGGGGCTACACAAGCGTAAAACCCTTCTACGCATGTGTAGAAGGCGATCTGCGCAGAAGGCCTGCACAGTACCTCCTTTCCCCTGCTGCCAAATTCCGGGGTTTCAGCAGCGCGGGTCAGGAAATGGCGCAAATCGGTGCCGAAAACCATGAAATCCTGGCCAATCCGGGATGGTTGACAGGTATGTAACAATAATACTTTAAAGTAGTTGGAACACAACATTCTCACAGTTGCAATACCACAGTTTAACCGTCACACCACCAAGGGTCTTTTCTTTGCTTCTAAGGGAGGAGAGGTGATCTCTGTGGTTTGAACTGGAAGGCAAAAATGCTGCCGAGTTCTTGCAAATTACTAGCAGTTCTATCACTTGATCTTCCCTCTGTTCAGGCCACCCTTTCAACATCTTAATTACACGAAAGGAAGTAGGATAAATAAGAAGCTTATGCCGAAAGCACACACACAGCAAGCCAACACCTACGTTTACAGTAGCGGTTCTTGTCCTTGTAGTATCCAAGGGAGCAATCTGTGATGCAGCTGCCCATGTGGGAAAGGACCAAGCTGGAGTCACAGGCGGTGCAGGAGAGATACCCTCCCCCATCGCAGGTTGTACATGAAGGATGACACCCTAGAAGGGAAGACAACCAGAAACAGAAAATTGTGAAGTTATTTCTCTGCAAGCTGGCTGATGGAGCTTAACCACACTCCACACATGCAGCTTCTTCTTCTTCAAGTGCCGTATCCCATTCCGAATATTGGTGATCCTCATGGCAATCAGCCATGAAGATTGTCCGATGAACTATATAATGCAGTGGCCTTCCATTCCCCTTCCATATCGCAATATGACACCCGTACTATGGATACAGATCTGCGAGTCACTTTCTGCTCCAGAGCCCTTTTGGTACAGAAAGTCCACATCAGCCCCTGGCCAGTATTGATGAAGTTGCTGCCTTCCATCAAGATGGGTTCAAGTGGGATTTAATCCACTTGCAAAAACAAAGCAATCACACCCTTATATACCGCCCCAAAATGCTTAGTGTACTCTGAGGGGTTCACATGTTAATTAGCCTTTTGCCCGCAACATGCTGGGTACTCATTTTACTGACATCAGAAGGATGGAAGGCTGAGTAAACCTTGACCCCTGGTCAGGATCAAACTCACAACATTTTGGTTACAGTACAGCAGTTTAACCACTGCACAATTAGGGCACCTTGGGGACAATCACCCTTCTCTGTGGACTTCACCACCCAGGCCCTTTAAGTCCTAAGGGTTGCTAGGTTAGCTGACCGCTGCCTGACAATCAGCACTGAGTTGCTGGCAGTATGGTCTACTCTATTACCATAGCACAGTGATGTGAAACCTTGGCACTCCAGGTGTTCTTGGACTTCAATTACCAAAAGCCTAAGTCAGCACATCTGCTGATCAGGGCTTCTGGGAATTGAAGTTCAAGAACACCTGGAGTGCCAAGGATCGCCATCACTGCCATAGCCAGATAACCTGACCATACTGAATGTGTGCAGCTTAGGTAAAGGTTTCCCTTGCTCAAAAGCCAGTCGTATCCGACTCTAGGGTTCAGTGCTCATCTCTGTTTCTAAGCCGAAGAGCCAGCTCTGTCTGCTTCTGCAGACGTTTCCGTGGTCATGTGGCAGGCATGACTAGACACCGGAGTGCACGGAACACTGTTACCTTCCCACCGAAGTGATCCCTATTTATCTACTTGCAATTTCTTGCTTTCGAACTGCTAGGTTGGCAAGAGCTGGGATGAAAGCTATAAAAATAACATTGGGCTTGGCTGCCAGGAGGCTTGGGTTCAAATTGTGACCTACATGAATACATCTTTCACCCTTAGTGTGTATCCGACCCCATCCTTACTCCTTTATAGAAAGCTGTAATGAGCCCCCCAAAGTTTAAAAAGAACCAAAACTTAAAACCTGAAGGAGGGAAGAAGTTTTCTTCCATTTTTGCGATCCTTTGAATAGCCCTGTTGTTATCATTCATTTGAATGAATGCATACATTGGAAATAGTATTTATCAGACTCAAAATCAGTAGACCTGCAGGCAGAACACCACCCCCACCCCACCCAGTTTTTGAGACGCTGCTTACTTTGACATGCTCCGTCAACTTCGTAGAATCCTGCAGGACATGCAAGAACACAGTGATCTCCCAGGAGCAAGTGATGGATGTTTCGGCACTTCAGACAAATACTTCCTACATCCTTGAGATCTGCCACACACTGACTGCACAAAGGGTGACAGTCTGCAGAATGGAGAGATAAAAACATTGGTAGGGAAGTGAGAGAAGAGCTTGTTGAGAAGACAGCTTCCTAAAGAAAGTAAAGCTCAGGGCTAGCTCATATCTTTAGGTAAAAGTTGTCCTGCTCCTGCTAATCACGGCTTCTGGGAATTGAAGTTCAAGAATACCTGGAGTGCCAAGGTTCACCATCACAGACCTAGACTAAAGAGTAGAGATAGTTTTGCTCATTCATGGCCATCTCATTGTCATTGGAACTTGAGCTGCAAGTTTCCTTAGACTCCTGATGAAATGCCAGATGTGGTTTAAAGAATATTGATATCCTGTCATCCAACTGCAGTGAACATCTTGGAGAAAAAGAAGAGATGCCAAGGCCAAGGTCTAATAGGAAACATGACATCAAGCCATTCATTGCTGAAGGCAGGGTCACGATGGCTTTGCAGCTTGCAAGACAGCCATCATTCCCCTTATAATTTTCTGAATCACAGTAATGAGGATTAATTTGGCTTCCAGGATCCTTTACATGGACCCTTCATCGCATACAATAGGCGTCTTGTAAAACCTTTTGAAATTTCTTCGGTTCAAGGAAAGGTCAGGAGCCATTTGTTGATGGTGCGCTGAAAGAGAGGGGGTGTTAGTGGCGTTGCTTCACATTATATCCTTGTGAGGCTGACAGCAACCCAGGGTGTCAGGGAGAAAAGCAGTTCTAGGGATTCCCGGAAAACAAAGATCAGCAACATTGCAGGTTCTTTTTACAAATGTCCCAAGGAGTTAGAATCCAAAATGCAGAAAATACTGGTTCTAGCACACTCCTTGCTTCTGATGAGAGAAAACAATTAGAAAAAAGGAAGGAAACTAGTGT
This sequence comes from Bradypodion ventrale, assembly GCA_035047345.1. Classification (NCBI taxonomy): domain Eukaryota; kingdom Metazoa; phylum Chordata; class Lepidosauria; order Squamata; family Chamaeleonidae; genus Bradypodion; species Bradypodion ventrale. The sequence continues at coordinate 12,093,581 of JAWDJE010000005.1, read as the reverse complement.
GTCTATACCCGTGATGGCGAACCTTGGCACTCCAGATGTTCTTGGACTTCAATTCCCAGAAGCCCAAGCCCCGTAAATCCACACGAATGGGTTTGCTGTGATTCATCTGGCCCGCACCACGCCGCCCTCATCGCTCCTGGAAGCAGAAGTAAAACGCGCCCGTATGGGCCAGATGAATCACAGCAAACCCATTTGTGTGGATTCATGGGGGCTTGGGCTTCTGGGAATTGAAGTCCAATAACATCTGGAGTGCCAAGGTTCACCATCACGGGTATAGACAGTGCCATATAGAGACGATAACACATCCGTCTTGAACTTCTGACCTGCTAACCTTCTGGTAATCAAGCTCAGAATATTAACCAGTAAAACACCGTGGCCTCTTATGTCGCCTAACAAACCACAATTCCCAACATTCCTTAGGATACAGCAGGGGTGCCCAAACGTTTTGCACCATGGCCTGACCACGTCCCCTGGAACAGCTGAGTGGGCCGGACCATGGTCTTCACAATGAGGGGTGACAACTTTTTCAAATTTCTCTTGCTTCTACATTTGAACTTCTTTACACTTCCACATTCTTTCTATGAAGAAATTTGCAAAAAAAATTTGGTAAAACTCTTCAAACTGAAATGAAATCCTCCCTTATCTGTGCTTGTCAAATTTGGTACCTGTAGATAGTCTCATGTTGGAGTGGGCAAATCCCCCCCCCGCCATCTACCATTCAATTGCCTATCAGGGAGTGCAGCTATCAATTATGCAATATAGTAAAGGTAAAGTTTGTCCTTGCCCGAAAGCCAGTGGTATCTGACTCTAGGGTTCAGTGCTCATCTCTTTTTATAGCCCAAGAGCCAGTGCTGTCTGCATCTGCAGAAGTTTCTGTGGACATGTGGCAGGCATGCCTCAACACCGGAGTGCACAGAATGCTGTTTACCTTCTCACCTAAGTGATCCCTATTTATCTACTTGCAATTTCTTGCTTTTGAACTGCTAGGTTGGCAGGAACTGGGACAAAGATGGGAGCTCACTCTGTCATGTAGTACTCAGGAATCAAACTCCGACCCTCTAGTCAGTGAGTTCAGCTAACCACTTGAGCCACCACATAGACAAATACTTGTTGCACAGAGTCAAGCATGGGCAGTTTGTTGAATTATAGTTACCGCTGCTTATGCTAGTTAGGGTTGGTGGGAGTTGCAGTTCAACAACATCTGGCAGGTCACATCAGCTGTATTAAAACAAATCAAAAATCGACAACAAAAGACAACCCAATCCCATGCTCTGGAGAAATTTGGCACAATAAGCAAGTATTTGTCCATTTTGCATAATTTATGGTAGCACCGCCTATTACAGGACAGAGTCAAAGAATGACATGTGGCAAGTCCCATTTCTTGATTCAGCCATGTTATTCTAACCAACATCCTATCTTTAAACAGATTTAATTGTCCCAATATTTCCTTTCCATAGTTCTCCCCATGTTTTCTTCCAAGTCCTACAGAAACTAATGAGATTATTATAGAGCATTTACTTTCAGCCTAGATGAAAGCCACTGTTTATACAGAGAAAGCATAGCGTTTTTCACTCACCATAAAACTTCTGCTTCTGTAAATATACTCTAGCTTTCCCTACTCCTCACAAATATACTCAAAAAAGTTTAATTATACAAAGAATTTAATGCCACTGTATGTGCTTAGGTCTTAGGTAGTGGAGTTATCTTTCCAACAGGGATCTCCTTCTATCCTGCAGCTCTGCTATGGCCATAATAGACATCAAAGAACACACATGCACACTGTTGATTTCTCCCAGAGGCAAAGATATGTGAGAAAAAAGAAGAGGTTGGCAGTGAATTTCATGGACTAGGGAAAACCAAACAAAGAGGGGTGTGTGTGTGTGAAAGAGAAGCATTTTATATCGTAGGGACTGTTAAAAAAATTAATGCATCCACTTTTTTGGGCAAAATAGAGAGAAGAATAGAAAAAAATACAGAATTCTCTTTAATGTTTTTATGCCAATATTTTCTTTCTACATTTCTCTTTGTAGCCTCCCAAAGGTCCACTGTAAAGCACTAAAGGGGGAAAAATTGATCTTCCTTTGACCAGGACACAGTTACAAGCTGTTAGGTACAAAAGAAAGACATGCGACACGATTCCAAATAAGTTGCTTACAGTCTGCAAAGGTCCTAAAGCACAAAGCTGCTCCAGATATTCTTCAAAGGCAAGTCTAATTACCATTTAACTTGCTCTCCCTTTGGGAAACTGGTTTAGCAGTGCCTGAGCAGAGTAGTTGCCCAGGATCCCAAGCTGATGAGCAGAATGAACAATGCCACAAGGAGAATCTCAGTGTTTCTTCAGTGAATGGTCTGCATTGATTTAGGACAGCAAAAAGTGAGTGGATGATACCCAGGTGGAGGTGAGTCCCCCCATGTTCTTATGTTCTTATGTCTTCTTTGGTCAATAGTTTTCATTTTGTCTCTCAATGTATGAGTCCTTATAGAAGGCAGCTGGAGAGCCCGCCCAGCCTTGTAAGAACATAAGAACAGCCTTGCTGGAACAGGCCACAACCCATCCAGTCTAGCATTCTGTCTCACACAGTGGCTCACCATTTCCTTCATAGTATGATTCCCAAGCAGATGCCTTCACCTGCTTAGGATTCCCTGGAAATGGCATTGAGAGATATCCTGCCTATCTCTGCAACCCGGAGGTTGTCCTTAGGTATCCATAGCCTTAGGTCTCTAACCTCCTGAGTGGCCTTTAAAATGATAGAAAGAGAGGGGACCAAAGATATTCCTTGCTCATGTCATTATTTATTTTTGGGTCAGCCATACCAGATTCTTCATCAGAGACTGAAAATCAAAGCATACAGTTCCAGCATTATTTGATTGGCACTAGGTATCAGTCCGTTTCTGGACCCCAACCCAAATGGCTGGATCTATCAGGCTACCTTGAGAACCCTCCAACCAATAAACATGAACACTGAAATCAAAGGATTTTCTTCCATACCCTGTGATTATCAGGGACCATCAGCTGGGAAGAAGGCACAAAGAGCTTCTCTGTTACAGCACTCGCATTGTGGATCTGCTGAAAAGTCAATACCAGATTTAAAAAAGATAGTGGAGCCTTCCTTCCCCTGATAAGGTCTGTTTAACTTCATATCTGATCACACGAACCTGTAGCTGTTCCAAGAAGCTTTGGAAACTTAAATCTGCTGACCTAAAATTTTCACAGTAAAGTATGCCTAGAACACATGATGCTATTTGTGTGGCTCATGGTGTATTGCTTTGCAATTAATCTCTCTTTTTTATGAAGTTTTTTAAAAAAAATGTGTCAGAAGCACACAAATGTGCTTTCTGGTTTGAAAGGTTTTTTGCTGGAGGCAACTTTCATGTCCCCAAGATCTTTTTCCATCAAAGTGGTCCATATTTATCTACTTGCAATGTCTTGCTTTCAAACTGCTAGGTTGGCAGGATCTGGGACAGAGATGGGCGTTCATTCCATCATGTCGTACTCGGGTCTTGAACTACCGACTTGCCGACCTTCCAGATAACAAGGCGAGCTTCTTAACCACAGAGCCACCGCAGTTCCTTTTATGTAGTGATCTTAGCACTAGCATACAAGTGAGTCTGACATATTTTCTGGCTGCTGTGAATGCTTCCAAATAAAGAAAAATGACCAGAAATGAAGAAACACAGGTGTCCTCTGAGCTGTACCTTATTAGACAGCCAACTTATGTTAAGTCTCTGAGAAGATTTTTCCTGTCCATGACAAAATTCCTATATGCAACAAATTCTATTCACTCTGCTTCTTCTAAATTGGCCTCTTTGCTCCTTGATAAGGATTCAGTTGCCATTTCTGCAGTTATTCCTGTTACCTTTAATTCTGAGTAACTGTTCCGTCCTCTAAAAAGATAGTAATAGTCCTCATTTTTACATTAAAAAAAACTCTACGCTTCCCTATTGCACTTAATATGCAACCAGCAAACAGGTTCCCCTCTACAGTAGGTATTTAAAAAGGGATGTTCATTATTATGTTAATTATACCTGACAGCATTACTACTAAGGCATAACTTCCAGCAGCAAAACACTACCAGTTACCAAATCAGTGTGGCTTGTTTTTCTTGCCTCATAGCAGTTGCAAGTTAAGAAAAACAACCAGCAGCATCTTAACTTGTGGTCATTTGTCTCTGAAAGTTATACAGTAGGATATATGCTGGTGTTGGTATGCAATACCATTCTGGCCAGGATCTGACTTCAAGTTGAAAGTCCCAAAATATAGTGTTGTCCCTACAGGTCATGAAGGAAAAATCTTACACAGACATAGATGGATAGAGTTGTTGTTCAGTCGCACAGTTGAGTCTGACTTTTTGTGACCCCACAGACCACTGCAAGCCAGGCTCCTCTGTCATCCGCCATCCTCCACAGCCCACTCAGCATTACACTCATTGTGTCAACAATGCCATCTAGCTACCTCATCCTCTGGTGCCCCTTCTCCTTTTGCCTTCCATCTTTCCCAGCATCAAGGTCTTCTCAAGTGAGTCCTCTCTTCTCATTTGGTGGCCAAAGTACTTGAGCTTCATCTTCAGCATTTGTCCTTCCAAAGAGCAATCAGGGTTGATTTCCTTCAGGATCGACTGATTTGATCTCCTTGCTGTCCAGGGTACTCACAAAAGTCTCCTCCAGCACCATAATTCAAAGGTGTCTATCCTTCTGCGCTCAGCCTTCCTTATGGTTTAGCTCTCACAACCATACATTACTACTGGGAGTAGTAATGTATGGTTGTGAGAACTGGACCATACAACCATACCCATGTATGGAAGGAGTGAGTGCTAGGAAAATATTGTTGTGAAGTGATACCTTTAAAAATACCTTGAGACATTAAAGTGCAAATTTAATGCTTTCAGTTCCATACTTTTATGCAACAGCTACTTGATTAGTGATTATTAATAACCTCTAAAGATAAATGAAAATAATTTCCATAACTGTTGAGAGACTGAGGTGCTATAACAGCAGAGGCAGGGATGAGTCTCCGTTATAAGTGAAAAGCCGGCATTCCATGACAAGCCAACTCAAATTCTTCATATTTTCAAGGAGTCAAATAATGTATGTAAATTACACCATTTATGGCAACTTGTGATTATACTAATCATTTTGATTTATGTAATTAGAGAGCAAAACTGGACAACTGAAGGTTATGAAGTTCAAGCAGAGAAAAGGCAGCTTAAGGATGGAAGACTAACATCAGCAAATAAATAAACCTATTCCTGACTGAACATTTCTTTCACAGCTTTGGAGTCATCGCACCTGAAGCTATTGAGTATAGAGGCCAGTTGCTGTAAAACTCAGTTTTGTCCTCTATATTTCCAAGTTTCTAATCCATTCTTTTAATAAAGCATTCTATTACTTGGCACAAATTGCTTATTCAATCTATACACAGGGCACATAATACGCAATGCAAGGATGGAGGAATCACAGTATGGGATCAAAATTGCTGGGAGAAACATCAACAATTTGAGATATGCAGACGATACAACCCTAATGCCAGAAAGTGAGGAAGACCTAAAGAACCTCTTGATTGGATTGAAAGAAGAGAGTGCAAAAGCTGGCTTGAGACTCAATATCAAGAAAACCAAGATAACGGCAACAGGCCCTATCAGTCCCTGGAAAATAGATGGGGAAGAAGTAAAAGCAGTGACAGACTTTACTTTCTTAGGATCTAAGATCACTGCAGATGGTGACTGCAGCCATGAAATAAAAAGACGACTGATTATGGGGAGACAAGCGATGAGAAACCTGGGGAATATAGTGAAAAGCAGAGATATCACCTTGAAAACAAAAATTCACATAATCAAAGCAATGGTAGTCCCAGTGGTAATGTATGGGTGTGAGAGCTGGACCATTAGGAAGGCTGAGCGCAGAAGAATAGATGCCTTTGAGATGTGGTGTTGGAGGAGAGTCCTGAGAGTCCCTTGGACAGCAAAGAGAACAAATAGGTCAATACTGGAGGAAATCAATCCTGACTGTTCATTGGAGGGACAAATAGTGAAGATGAAGCTAAAGTACTTTGGACATCAAATAAGAAGGGAGGACTCACTTGAGAAGGCTTTGATGCTGGGAAAGGTAGAGGGCAAGAGAAGAGGGGGGTGTCCAAAGATGAGATAGCTAGATGGTATTGTAGACACAGTGGGCACAGAGCTTGGCGGGCTGAGGAGAATGGTGGAGGACAGAGGTGCCTGGAGGAAAATGGTCCATGGGGTAGCAAAGGGTCGGAATCGACTGTACAACTGAACAACAACAACTTTCCTTCCTTGACATAATTTCACTTTATCTATTCTTCATAGGCAAAGGTCATCCTTGCTCGAAAGCCAGTCATATCCGACTCTAGGGTTCAGTGCTCATCTGTTTATAGCCAAAGAGCAATCGCTGTTTGCACCTGCAGATGTTTCCATGGACATGTGGTAGGCATGACTAGACACCGGAGCGCGCGGAATGCTGTTTATCTTACCACCAAAGTGGTCCCTATTTATCTACTTGCAATATCTTGCTTTCAAATTGCTAGGACAGAGACGGAAGCTCACTCCATCATGCAGCACTCAGGTCTCGAATTGCTGACTTGCCGACCTTCCAGTCATCAAGTTCAGCATCTTCACCACTAAGTCACCATAGTGGCTTCATAAACTGCTCTCTTTTCTCAAATCTCTCCTTGGTGCACACTTTAAGAATGCCAGGCCTCGGCCTCAACCGCCTCCTGCCAAACTCCTTCCTGCTCTGCCTTCTTACTCATCAACAATGACTTGAAGACGATAGCTTTGATTGTCAGACAAAACTACTCAGAGGCTAGGTAGGAATTCTTTCTTCTGGTCTCCCAGACAAAGCTTGATCCTGCTTAGCTTCTGAAGTGAGAATGGTTAAGACACAACCACTATGCCCTGGGCATTTGTCCTCCAACACTTGAGTTGGCCTGCTCCTGAGATGTCTGGACTGGCTCTGCTCAGGTCCACCAAGGAAACTGGACCACTCATTGCTATATGTAGTTGAAAGAGATTTCTGATGCCTTCATTTTGCCCCACCATCTTCTCCAGAAATGGATCCTTGGCCTTTTCCGCGCTATGCCTTCGTCTTTGAGGGTATGAATAATTCTCTCTCATGCACACATTTCAATCCCAAAAGTTACCTTCCCCAGAGACCCAGCAGCTTTCTATTAGAGCTCCTTTCTGTTGTGGATCCCAAAATAAATAAATAAATAAAAATATTGAGGACTTCCATGCTATATTTGTGCTTAGTCATAGACTGCAACACCTTTGGATGTGCTGAGAGAAAGCTGGTAAATTAAACTGGATGCAAATATTTCTTTGCAATCTAGTGTTGTTGTTGTTGTTGTTTTGAAAGCTATCCTGTTTTCTTCATTCCAAGCTTTTGCTGGATGAAGAAAAAGTGATAACTTTGCCGTGGGGGAGAAAACAAATAAGCTGTAAAAAAATTTATTTCTTCAGATCAAAGAAGTAAGTCTTCAGGCTCAAAAGAAACAAGAGAACTGTTTCACAAAAAGGAGTCATAGATGAAATTGAGAATAAGACCATCTGAATCATTTCACATTTTTCTCGTCTTTGCTCCCCTCTTCTTTTTAGTGGGTGGGTGAGATGGTTTATTATCTTCAATGGGAGTTTCTAAGTACCAGCAAAATATTATCTTTCCTTTGATAAGCTTCAAGAAGAAGAAAGAGAAATTTGGCCACGGCAGAGCTCTAAATTGACTGGAAAGATTCCCAGGCAAAGTCTACACCTACTCTCCCAGCATATTAAAATGTGGTTCATCTTTTTAAAACAGGCAAATGCAATTAGCAATTTTTGGCTGAGTTTACTGTGGATGTATGACACAGGCTGAATATGACCCGATAGGAGAGGTCTCCTATGTACGCTGCACTAAAACAGCAATCATTGTGACATTACAGCATAATTTATGGCCATACTGGCCAAAATATTCTGGATTTCATAGGTCCCAAATGTTAATTTTTCTAGGCACTCTGTTCTTGGTATCATAGTAGGATTTGGGAAGCAGGTCCCCTCCCCTGGGGTTTATATCTAGCTTCTATATGATTAATTTTTCTGTTTCCAACATCCAGGCTTTGAGTTATTCATTATTTATCAGCCAAAACAGCCCTCTCCATACAGCAGAAGGAATTGCCAGTAGGGAACTCTGAGGGTAGCTGGTGTACAAAAATTCTTTAAGAGGAAAATGCTGTAAGAGACCATAATGCTCTGAAACAAGTCAATAGAGACCAATAAACACTCAATAGGCACAGAATGTTGACTGATGGGGAGCATGAAGAGCTAGATGGGGAAATGGAATGAAACCTCATGGGGAACAGCATGGCTGGTTTTACTGAAATAGTTAACAGCAGCACTCCACATTCTCTATTGTATCCCAGGTCTTGCTTCTAAATCATATGGTCTACCTTCTAATCTAGAGCAAAGCAAAGCAATCACACTTATATACCACCCTATAGTGCGCTCTCTGGGCAGTTGGCAAGTTAATTAGCATTTTGTTCCTAACATGCCGGATACTTATTTTACTAACCTCGAAAGGGTGGGAAGCTGGGTCAACCTTGAGCCCTGATCAGGATCGAACTCACAACCTTTTCAGTTGCAGGACAGCAGTTTAACCACTGCACCACAAGAGCTCCTACCCCATTCTCAACTCTTTTTGCCTTGGTATATGCAGTAAAAATAACTCCCCCTGTATTTGTGGGGATTACATTCTGATATCTACCACAGATACCTAAAATCATGGATAATAGAAAAACCTCTAATTTACACTGCGGACAGTGTCTTTAGTGGCCAGCTCTGGTAATGCACAAGAATTTTTTAATTGAATAATTTTAGACCAGCAGATCTATGAAACTATAAATCAGGGATGCTCAAACTTCTCGGGCTGTGGGCTGGTCACGTGGTCAAGTTTGTCATTCATGTGGCTCTTCCCACCTGAAAGCGGAAGGAAAGTGTGCATGCACATAATGCACATGCGCAAGTCCCAAGGTTCACTTGATTGACTCATCCCCATGTCAAATCAAAAAAATACAGAACACTGGCATATCAGAACAAAAAGTTCTAGCCTAACGTTTTGACTGTTAGACATTTATAATCTCTGTTCATCATTTATTATATTTATAACCCTTTCAAGTTAACGTAGCAGTGGTGATCTGCCATGCAAAAGCTTTCAAACATGAGATGAATTCTATTCTCCCAGCCCTCAAAATATATTCTAAATTAAGACAATTAAGACAATTCTAAAGTGGCTCTCAGATTAGGGTTTGAAGAACCATCCAGAAACTCAGCATTCAAAGATGTTGCAACTGAGATGACTTTCCACCTGACATTATCAATGATGTGGTGATATGTGATATTTCCATAATTCAACTCAATAATCTATTATTCAATTTGGTGGTAAATTGTTCAGAATGTTAAGATTAGCTAGAAGAAATCATGCTTCCGGGATTTTAATGGCTTTTTGTACACCGTCATGATGTTCACTGAGAAACAGGAGAAATCACAACCTCTGAGACTCACCACTGCTGAAGACAAAATGTTATTACAGTGGAACCTTGGTTACATAATGATTAATGCGTTCTCCGGGACGTTTCTTACAGTGAAGATTACTTTAACCGAATTTCCCATAGGAATGCATTGAATGCAATTTCCCATAGGAATGCATTGAAAACCAAAATACTTTAACCAAAACGCAGCTTCACATAGGAATGCACTGAAATCAAATTAATCCGTTCTGGGGGGAAATTCTGTAAACTGAGCCACTATTTTCTATGGATTTCCTTTTGTTATGCAAGTTTTATGTTTGTTAACTGAGGTTCCACTGAACTTCATCTCAGTTCTAGAAGAAAGGCAGAATGCAAACTCAGTAGCAATAAAGCCAAATTATGCTGGAAGGCTATTCATTTACTTACCAACACAGTAGCCCACCAAGTTGAGATACTGCCCCTGCTTGCAGGGTGTCCTGCATTTTCCATTGACAAAAACAGCGTGGGGCTGACAGGTCGTGCATTCAGCTTCTGAAGATCCATGGCAAGTCTTGCAGGAAGGATGGCAAGCTGCAGGAGAGAAAAAAATGACAGAGAGGTTCGCTAATGCAGCCCACTGCTTTGACTAAAGAAAGACATTGGCCAAAATCCTTGTTGCTTAGTATTTGTATGTTTGTTCACATTTATGCCCCACCTTTTTAATGCGAGCACTCAGGGTGGTTGACAATGAAATCAGTGGGAATTTGGTATGTCAACTCCTCAATCAGTTCCATTGATTCAAACAAGTCCATTGTATCAAGAATATTTCTTTATTATGGATTTCCACAATGTCCACAATCCACAATTCTTTCCTTGTTGTGGTTTGTTTAAATTTTCCCTTCAGCCAACCTCGTCCTCAACATAAATGCAGCCATGCAGTTAAACAAAACTAGCCTCATGCACAATCAGATATTTATCTTTGTCATATTACTCTTTCCATCAAATAGTGATGTTATACATATTTATTTACCAAAATAGTGACTGTAATCCTGTTCTTCAATGTAGTACATTGCAACAAAGAAGGTCCATTGAATCAGTGGTCTGGCGAGACAACTCCTCTGTAAATTCCATTGCTTCATGTGGGCCTACTCTACCTGTGGCATACTATGCTAAAGTAAGGCTACAGTTAGAGCACACCCATTTGAATCAATGGCTCTTATGGAGGAGGTGACTCACCAGATTCCCACTAATGCAATGGACCTATTCTAGTGCAATTTCTACACTAAGTACGGTAATAAGGTTTTGGCCACTCACTTTCTGGCTCATAAAGTAACTACTTATGAATATATGGGCATGTGTTTTATATCCAAACATACCTGTATTCATATATATCACTAAAACCAGGAAAAGTTGCCTTTAGATACATTACTAAGGAAGTTCTTTAGCAGAAGTACCTATACAAACAACCTTCTAACACTGAATGTATCGTACAATCATGTATTTGAAGAATGAACAGTGCCTCAGAATGGAGGCAGTGGTGGGCTACCTATAGTTGGTTCTAACCCCACCAAATTCCCTATGCCTTGTCCCTTTAAGGCCATCACACCCCTTAGTTCCAAACCACTATATATTGAGAAGTTTAGAGCAGAATTCTATTCCCATTCATTTTGGGATAACATCGTTCATTCTAATTTCATCCCAGCTAGAACTCAATTTATTTAAGAACAATATTTCAAACCTTCATCCTCAGGTGATAGAGGACAGGAACTGGCAGAAGGAGACCCTGCAGGCAGATGAACACTGAGACAAGGGCCACAAACCATATCTATATCCCACTTTGAGCTCTCGCCTATTTATTTTTATTTATTTATTTATATTCAAATTTATATGCCGCCCAATCAGGTAAACCCGACTCTGGGCAGCTCACAACAAATTAAAACGCACATAAAACAATACAACCAATTAAAACCCAACATACCCACCCACCTACCCCATTCCTCTTTTTAAAAAAAACATTAAAAACTGCCTTCATTGACAATTAAAGGAAATGGGGGCTTAATTTATAAGCCAACAGGCGGGGGCCACTCTTCCGTCCGGGCCCCACACCTGCCCCGCCAACCAGGTTTTTAGGTCTTTTCTGAAAGCTAGCAGCTCAATCTGTTCCTGCAACTCTACAGGCAGGAGGTTCCACAAGGCCGGTGCGGACACGGAAAAGGACCTCCTTCATGTACCAGAGAGACGGGCCCCTCTGGCAGATGGAACAATTAGGGAGCCCCTCCGATCCGCTCTGGTTGGACAGGCGGACACTCTTGGATGATGCGGTCTCTAAGGTATCCTGGCCCACTAGCATGAAGGGCTTTAAAGGTGAAAACCAGCACCTTGAACTGCACCCAGAGGCAAACTGGTAGCCAGTGCAGCTCCCGAAGAAATGGTGAGGCACGAGCATAACGCCCGCGCCCCATCACCACCCGGGCTGCCGCATTCTGGACCAACATTCTTCTGAATGCAGGAATAGGGCTTGCACCAGATTCAGTAGGAACTGCCTACAAAACGGCATGTTTTCTACTTGGAAAGCACCTAGTATTTTGCTAGGACTGGACTGATGCTCTTTTTTTTTAATCGTGTAAGAAGCACACAAAGGTACTTTCTGGGATGAAAGGATTTTCACTGGAGGAACTCGGATCAGGAGATGCCTGAATGAACCTCCTTTCATGTCCCTAAGATCTTTTCCCACTGAAGTGGTCCCTATTTATCTACTTGCAATTTCTTGCTAAGTTGGCAGGAGCTAGGACCGAGACAGGCACTCATTCCATCATGCAGTACTCAAGTCTTGAACTGCTGGCGTGCTGACCTTCCAGCTAGCAAGGCGAGCTTCTTAACCACTGAGCCACCAAAAGTCCCTTATTTACACTCATGCTAAGGAATTTACAGAGTCAGATCCCTGCCACATAAGGGTCATTGTGCTAGGATAGCTACCAAAAGGTGATTCTGTCCTTTTACTTATCATACAAACTGAGGTGCAGCCATCCCTTGCATACATATGGACTTAGCTTTCCTGTATCCTTAAGAAAGCATGTTATTTGTATAAAACAGCTTTGAGGCTGAGCTTTGGTTGCAATAGACTCTTTTCTCTTTAACATTTCCTCCTCCATAAACTTTAGTTTCTGAAGCACACTTTAAATCAAAACAATAACCCACCCCACTGTTTAAAAATAACCCACCCAACTCGTTTATCTGTTGACTTGTGGCTAAAGTAGAAACCTTGCCCTCCTCCCAGCGGGGTCAGCAATATACTTTCATGAGCCCTTCCCATTAATAAAATGAAAAGAGCTGTTTACTGTTATCTATATAGCAAAAGAGCCAGGCATTCCTCTGGATCTGTATTCACAAACTCAGCCTGACACTAAATGGGATCTTTATGGAAGATTAAGGTCTGCATTAATCGTGCCTTTGAAGTTTCAAACAAGCATGCAATTAAGGAAGGGAGCACTGTAGTTACCAATATTATCACTGTTGTTACAGGCTATTCTGTTTTTGTCTGTTTGTTTTGCTTCTTAACATGACAACATTTTTTGGATATAAGTGGCATTCAACCATTACCCCCACCAAGACAAGTCTTCTACATCTACAGATCAATGGGAAAGATCAAAGGCAAAAGGAAAAGGGGGAGGCAGAGGATGAGATGGCTAGATGGCATTGTTGATGCCAGGGCCGGCATCAGAAATTTCCAGGCCCAGTACGCGGGGGCCCACACACACATTTTGGCCTGTGGTTTTCTGTGCATGAGTGGTTTGTTTGCGCATGTGCAGATCAGTGGTTACCTGGCGCCGCCGGGCCCCCATCATTTCCGGGCCCGGGACAGGAGTCCTGATTGTCCCCCCTGGTGGTAGCCCTGGTTCAAATCAAATCAAATCTTTATTATTACAGCCAAAGGCCAGACAGGCGGCCCTGGTTAACGCAATGGTGTAGAGTGAGCGAGCTGCAGAGGATGATGGAGGATAGGGGTGCCTGGCATGCAGTGGTTCATGGGGTCGCAAAGGGTTGGACTCGACTGTGCGACTGAACAACAACAACAACAAGTAGCTGTTTAAATTCTGTTTTAAAGCTTGGTAGCTGATGTCACAAAGACAGTATGGACCCATGGAATCAGCTAGCTCTACAGTAAGAGCAACCCTTAGGTCATACTTTGGCCACAGCCCTCATGTAATGGAGTGAGATGAACAGGTATCATTCCCACCCACCAGGGTTCTTGCGAAACATGTGGATCAGGCGATCTACACAGAGGACCCTGGCCAATCGGACTGTAAATTATATTAATGCAGATTGTTAAGTGAGAAGATATGACTATGGAGGAGAAATAGAAGACCCTCGGCTCCAACATCCTCAGAAAAGGAAGATGGAAACCACCTTCTGTAACATTAAAGGAATACCATTAAAGTAGGATATGGCTGAGGAACTCAACCTCCCCTATGTCACTTGAAGGACTCTGAATAGGTTGAGGATCAGAGTGCGTGAATGTAAGATCAACATGTTCAAGTGGGGGCTGCTGGTGGACAACAACACCCTGTGTGAAAGTGGAGAGATACAAAATCTGATCCATTTGCTGGTCTGCCAATTACTACCAGAAACATGTACCAATGATGTCCTAGGTTTGACCAACAATAAAGCCAAGGAGGTGGCTTCATTTTGGCAGTCCAAAGTCTGATCTGGACATGAAAGAAGGAGGAGGAGGAGGAAGCAGCTTCCAGTACTAGGATATGAGCCTGGCACTGAACAGTTGCAGTTTATTTCCCTTGGTCCCCAATACTTCTCTCCTGTTTCTGAAAGGGAGATTTGTGGCATCTTAAAGGCTAACTAGTTTTATTTGACATAAACATTCACCAGCAAGCATCTGATGAAGTGGGATGTAATCCATGGAGATGTATGTCAAAAATAATTTGTTAAATCTTTTTGTGGGGGTTTTGTTACAGAAAAAAAAAAGCCAGTCGTACACAGCTGTTCCCAATGGAAATCTCTTGTTTCTCCTGTCCTTGCTTGTTACAAGTGAAGTTTGCAACAAACAGCCTCTCCACACAAGCATGATTAAATTTGCATTCAAAGAGCTTTTTCCTAAGTACGTCCCTGCTTTATCACTTGAGAGCAGAAGTACTCGGGAAAGCAGTGAAAAACAGGAATTATAAATAAATAAATAAATCTTCCTGCCTTGCCTAAATCCTCCATTGTTCTAAAAACTATTTGGATTTCTTTTCACCTGTGTTTGTTTTGTCATCTGGAAGCTGTACATGTGCATGTATTCCTAGAAAGGGAATACAATCCCCATCAGCAGTGAAGAAATCTAGCTAAAGCTGTTTATCGCCATCCAGAGACGCTCTCCCAACCCTAGATCTTACAGAGGGGCAGGGGATGAGCCTGTTTATGGTGCAAGCAAAGAGAGATCCTTCAGTCTCAAATAATATGCTGAGCTCCTTCTGGAGGGCAAGAGTACACTAATATGAGAAAGGTTTTGTCTACGTAGCTGAGGAGTCCCTGTAGTTTGCATAAGTACTTTGTAAACCACCCAGCCATGATGACAAACCTTGGCACTCCAGATGTTCTTGGACATCAATTCCCAGAGGCCCAAGCACCCTGTGAATCCACACAAATGGGTTTACTGTAATTAATCCAGCCAGCGCTTCCCTCATCGCTCCTGGAAGTGGAAGAAAAACGCACCCGCAGTAAACCCATTTGTGTGGATTCACAGGGTGCTTGGGCTTCTGGGAATTGAAGTCCAAAAACATCTGGAGTGCCAATGTTCGCCATCATGGATCCAGAGAGTGCTTTATTGCTATGTGGTCACATATAAGTATTTACATTCTGTATTTTAGTGATGATGATGATAGTGCAGATGAAAATAATTGGGTATTAATTTAATTAGAAGTTCTACATAAAGATAGCATAGATAACACTAGTAAGCAAAGGGCCATGATGGCTTAGTGGTTAAAACACTGAGTTTGACAACCTGAGTGCTGTGCTCTGGAGTGAGCTACCATCATCTGCCTAGGGCCGTAGCCAAGATTCTAGATGTGGGATGGTCAAATATTTTTTATGGATGGGAAACAATGTCATATACAGCATATATACTGTATGTCATATACATAATCAGCCAGGAGTTTGAGTGTGCGCAAACTGCTGGCCACCCCCTGGCTATGGCCCTGCATCTGCCCCAGCTCTTGCCAACCTTGCAGTATGAAAGCAAGAAATTGCAAGTAGATAAACAGATGCCACTTTGCCAGGAAAGATAACATTCTATGCACTCCAGCATCTAGTCAAGCTTGCCACATGAACTTGGGAACATCTGCAAATTCAGACAGTGCAGTAAACGGAGATGAGCACCGCACCCCTAGAGTCAGGCACGAATGGCTTTCGAGCAAGGGAGACATTTACCTTTAGTAGACAAATGCAAAGAGGTCTGCTCCAGTGAGGTAACACATAAATAGCAGGGTACTCTTGAGTGTGAACTCACCATAACAGTTGGCCTCCCGAGCATACCAACTTTCTGGACACTGAGAAAGGCACTGGCCTTCATGAAGAATTCCAGGAGAGATGCAATCTGAGCAGTTCCCTGAGAATTTATCTGTGCAGGAGAAGCAGGAGGGGTGGCATTCTGCAGCCGAGAAAGAGAAAAGCATAGCAGGGTGTTATAGTGAATCTTAAGGGGAGGAAAGTGGATCTTGAAACTAATCTGCTCCTGTATTTGTGATGTGGAACTGACATAAGGTGACCATGCCAAAAACATCAGGATGCAGATAGGACCCATCCTGAAGCTACCTTTTCAAAATGCAGAATGCTGAGGTACCTTCAGTGCTCAAAAAGAATGCAACCAATTTAAGGTGTTAGCATTAAAAGTACAGTACAACAGAAGAAAAAGCATATTCATAAATTTAATCTTTTTTTAAAAAAAATAACATTTTCACAGCCACATGAGAACAACAGTACCTGTTTGCTTGTCGCCCTCATACAAAAGTACCAATTTCTGATGTTATCATATTGTTTCAAAGCTCTACATACTCTGTTATTGCGAATCATACTGAAATGTTTGGAACTTTCTTAATGTGGTGTGGTAGAAGCATTCAGGTATGTTTATCTGAAGAAGCAAAGCCTGAGGAGAAGGGAGTGTGATGCTCTGGCACAGAAGGCAAGACTAGATCTAATGGACATAAATTATAATTAGTTGAACTTTTGTAGAATGTTCTTAATAGTAAGAGGTGCTTGAGATTGGATTCCATCACTGCTATACAGGTAGGCCTTCAAGAAGAAGCTGGACACCTATATATCTCCTGTATTATAGGTCAGTGATGGCCAACCTTGGCACTCCAGATGTTCTTGGACTTCAATTCTCAGAAGCCCTGATCAACAGGTGTGCTGACTTGGGCTTCTGGTAATTGAAGTCCAAAACTCCTGGAGTGCCAAGGTTGGCCATAGGTCTCCAAGAAGAAGCTGGACACCTATATATTGGGAATACTGTATTCCAGCTCTCAATATCCTACATTTAGCAAGGATTCATGGTGGCACTCACCCTACAGATGTTTTGGACTCTGATTATTTGCCATGTTGCCTGCATGATTTGGGAATTGAACCCAAAGATGCATGGAAAACTCCAGGTTGAGAATTACCGGTGCAGAACACCCTTCTAACTCTACAAGCTGCAAATCCCGCTGTGTGAACCCCCTTTCCAACTCTATGATCTCCTCCTCATGAAAGACCTTGACTCAAACCCATTATATAAACCTGTGATGGTGAACCTTTTAGAGACTGAGTGCCCAAACTCACCTTTACCAAAGACTCATCTGTGCCGCACCCTCACGCCTCATATGAGCCACCTGCCTTACCCCAGACAGGAGAGGGAGAAAGTGCTCCCATTGGGCTGCTGGGAAGAGGAGAGGGTAAACTCTGTGCTGGGGCAATGCCACATGTGCCCACAGAGAGGGCTCTGAATGCCCCCTCTGGCACGTGTGCCATAGGTTTGCCACCACTGATATAGACCAAGAACTTAACAGGTTATCTTTCTCCAAAATCTAAGTTACAAGCTATTTTGTTTGTAATGGAGCATTTTTTGGATGCAAATGCTGAACAGATGCTTTTGAAGGGAACCTGATGCAGCATTGTTAGCAGAAAACCCATGAGAAAAACAAAAAAGGGCTCAGAGATACTTTTAGAGAGGGTTCCCCTCAATAAATGTCAGAACAAACAAATACAGTGGGCAAAATAATTTTTACTAGCCCATTATTCCTGAGCAATTTATTAAACAACATTGGGAGTAGAGAGAGAAGTGATTCAAGTCAGCAGAACCTCTTTCTGATACATCAGCAATGTCTATAACCGTTCAGGATCCGTGCTCTTCCTAAGGCAGTATTGAGCCTATTATGGTTTTTCTGTGGCTTTACTGTTTTCTTTCCTTTAGATCAATTGTACAGCTGACAGCAAATCCTCACCCATTCCTCACTGCTCCAAGTGGCTTTAAAACATACAGGAAAATTAGGATATTTGGGAAATTCAAATATTCCTCATTCCCAAACTGGTCAGAATCTCCCAAACTGACATTTGGGTTGGAACTTAGTAAAGCAACATATCTTTGCCCTTCTCTAAATGCTGCAACACAAACCTTCCTGGCTTAAATTTTAGCTTCAAATACATATTCAAATACGGTGGTACCTCATACAATGATTTTAATCTGTTCCACGGGGCTCGTTGTTGTACGAAACAATTGCTATACGATGCATGCATCGTATGGCGATTTTCCCTATGGGATGCATCGTACAACTTTTTTTTTTTTTGCTAAGTGGTTTTTCCCATTGAAAAATTGCTGTACGATTTTTTCCATAGGGAAAATTGTTATGCGAAGCACCATTCCCCCTGCCCTGCCCCCCCCAAAAAAACTAATTGTTATGCAATTTTATTGCTATATGGGGAGATTGTTGTATGAGGTTCCACTGTATATATAGTGAGAGGGAAAGCATGTTAAAAAACACTTTTAATTTCTTTGAAAGTCCTAATTTTACTCATTTTGATACAGAAATAAAACAGAATTCTGAATAAAAACATAGGGAGGCAGCAAAAACTAGAAACAGGTAGACCTACCCAACCTGACAAATAACTACCTGTTATATAGTAAAAAACTTACTGTAAGTCACAAGATGCTGTTTGGTAAGCTCACTGGTTTTATGTGTAACAGCCAAGGAGAGAAACTTCAACTTTACTGAACCAGACTGAACATCCAGAAGCAACATCTGTTTTCCTAATGCCTAATTACAAAATCAACACTGCCTTTTCATTCAATCATATTTCCCATCCTTTCTGGAATCTGTAATGTTCTCTATATCCTGGCTCTAGATATAGCAATAACAAATATTCTTATATGTTGCCCTGTAGTGTTTAATGCACTCTCTGGGTAGTTCACAGGTCATTAGCATTTTACCACCAACATGCTGGGTACTCATTTTACCGACCTTGGAAGGATGGAAGGCTGAGTCAACCATGAGCCCTATCAGGATCTTTTTTAAAAAAAATATTTTTTTTGTTTAAACATAGAAATTAACATATAACTTCGTAGACAATAAGATATAAAACACAAAACATAAAAACACCCATGCTATAGATTGGAATTTGTAAATAGACATATCCTTCCCTCCTTTTCCCTAATTTTCCCAAAATCTACGTGTTTCCGGGTCTGGCTTAACATTGCTTTCGTTTGTCAAAGCATATACTATAAATAGGTTCCAAATTTCCCAAACACTACTTTTACTTATGATACCTTTTTAAAAATTTAATTCCGTCATTAATTTTTCATTTAGCGCTAGTTACCATACATTGCTATAGCATCTAATTTTACTTACCACAAATTTTTCTTTCCATTCTTTAGCTATCAACTGTCTAGCAACCATTAACAGCATAAGCAGTAGGTCTTTTTTATTTTTGTCCATATCAATTTCCTCTATCTCTCCCAATAAAGCAGTTTTTGGATTCAAATTAATTGTCATATGCATAATTTTTGTCAATTCCACTTCTATAAAGGTTCCAAAAGTTTCTTGCGGATCGACACCCCCACCACATATGTAAATATGTTCCTCTTTCTATCTTACATCTCCAGCAATAATCTGTTTGGCTTTTGTTCATTTGATGAATTCTGACCGGTGACAGATATCACCTCCATAATAGTTTACTAGTACTGTATGTTCCTTTTCTCTTATTGACAGAGATTTCATAATTCTTTGGGTTCATTTGTTATTCCAGTTCATACCTGTCAAGCGCAGCTCCGGACAATATGGGACCTACGCAGAATGGTTCTGTGCAGGTCCCTTCTATACATGCGCAGAAGCCTTCTACGCATGCGCAGAAGGGACCTGCACAGAACAGTTCTGCGCAGGTCCCTTCTATGCACGTGCAGAAGCCTTCTATGCATCCCCTTCTGTGCAGAAGCCTTCTACGCATGCATAGAAGGGTTCTACGCAGAAGGGGATGTGCAGTAACCACTTTCCCCCCACCGTCAAATTACGGGAAGGCGGCGGCTCTGGCCGGGAAAGGAGGGAAAGTGGCGCTAAATTATGGGAAATCCCAGCCAATACGGGATACTTGACAGGTATGTTCTCTTATTTAAGAGCCCTATCAGGATCAAACTCACATCTTGAACAGAGATTTGGTTGCGGTATTGTAGCCCAACCACCATGTCACAAGGGCTCTTTTGTACATACATAGAGTCAGACAAGAAACAACACTGATTTTGGACTCATAAATCCAGTCTTCCCTCCAGTAGTACAACACATGTCTAAGCAACCTAGCTTGCAAACAAAAATTTTGTTTACCTCCCAATGTCCAACCACAAAACAGAACAAACAGATTCGCAAAACGCATCCATGAGAGAAGCGAGGACCAGCAGTGTTTGGATGGTAACACAGTCAAGCACTAGCCCACGTCTCCATATTTCAAGAAACAAGCAGCAGCAAACATAAACTATTAGGGGCTTGGATGGGGGGGGGGGGGGATGAAAACAAGCCAAAGCAGATGGTTAGCACCGGGAATGTAAACAAATGTAAATATCTAGTGGGCAATTAGAGCTCACTCAAATACTAACCACTCCAAAACAACTTGTAAAAATGTGTATATCTAGTTTTACACATAAATGTTCTGAGTAAGTATAAATAGTTCTTGAGTAAGTATAAAGAGCAGCTAAACTAGTATGGAAAATGCTGTACATTACCAATAAGGAAAACAACCTTAAGTAAATATTTTGCATGTCTTTTATTGAGAACTGGTATTGATTTTAATTGCTTGATTATCATAATTTAGTTGTTGTTGAGTTTGCCTTTAACTTATTTTACTGATATCTTATTTACTGATATCTATAAGCCAATCTGGGTGCTATTCCTTAATGGAGAGGTGGGACAGAAAGACGTAACATACATAGTTAGAAATATGCATATTTCTGTTTTCCAGGCTAAGCATTCTGGGCCAAGTATTCCAAGCCAATATGCATATATTTCTATGCAGCTTTCCTTTGTACAGATCTTCCAATGCATAAGCCAAATATTATATATGCAAGACTGTGGACCCTTTTTATTACTATCCAGGGATGTTCCTTTGCTGACCTTTGCAAATCCCATCTTTATCCAGGTAGAACTGAGCTTTGCACTGAGGTAAGCAAATGCCAACTGAACTTCCTCCGAGGTTCATTTCTGGTTGCAGCCCCTCCTCTAGTTTCATGCACCGTATGCAGTGGAAGTATTCCGGGCCAACACATTCACGGCAAGATGAATGGCAACCTGCAGAGAGGAAATTGGCTGTGAATCACCATAAATGCACTATTATCACTGTGGAAAGATGAGAAGACCAAGAGAACCAGTGAGACAGGATTCTGGTCAGCATTTTAGTTTGGATGCTTGATTTGCAATTTCCTTCTCCTATTCCAGGGTTTCTCAACCTTGGGCCCCCAGATGCTATTGAAGTTCAATTCCCAGAAGCCCTGATCAGCAGGAGTGCTGACTTGGGCTTTTGTTAATTGAAGTCCAAGGACACCTGTAGTGTTCTAGTCCCATGATGATGAACCTTGGCACTCTTGGTGTTCTTGGACTCCAATTACCAAAAGCCCAAGTCAGCACTCCTGCTGATTAGGGCTTCTGGGAATTGAAGTTCAAGAACAGCTCGAGTGTCAAGGTTTACCATCACTGACCTAGTCATTTCTCCCAATATTACTTCCCCAAAACAATCAACACAAGGTTCTCCCTCTCAAAGAAGGAAGTCAATTGGATTCAATAAAATATTTAAAAAGTCACAATTTTTACTTTCCTCAGCCTGAAAATGCACATATAATATTTTAGAATCAACCAGTCAGTATATCAGAAATTAAGAAAGAGACAGAGAGAGGGGGAGAGAAATGCAGGCCTTTCTTAACCAGTTACCAAAAAGAAAGTCAAGTTTGTGTCACCTCTGCAGATGGTGTGATCCTGATAAAAACCTTCTCCGCAAGTAGAAAGACACCGGCCTTGATGTAGAGTAAGAGGACGAGCGCAAGAAGCGCACTGAGTTGACAAAGGTCCCACACAGCTGGTGCAGGATTTGTGGCAGACTGGTAGAGAAACAGAAAAAGTTTGTGAGTTGGGTACATACCTGTCAAGTTTCGAGAAATTTCTGTCAAATAAGGGAAATTTCCCGGCCAAAACAGGAAACTGGACAGCTATGCTTAACCTGTGCTGGCCTCCAGTCTAACTCCAGTCTAATTGCAGTCTAACTAATACGGGATGATGGCGGGAAAGAGTGTAAAATACGGGGGGTTGACAGAAATTTTCCGAAACTTGACAGGTATGGTTGGGTATTATTCATATCCCTCCCAGCCACACTGATTAGCATGCTGTTAACATTTTCCATACAGAGGAGAGAGAAAATATAGAAGCCACCATGGCTAATTGAGGAAGGGTATGCTAGCAGCATGTCTGGACTCATGACTAGTTGCATGATTTGTATGCAACTGGCACCTCTTTAATTAGCAGTGGCTAATTTTGTTTCTGGACAAAGAAAAAACCCATAAGATTCTTGTTACCCATTTTCATTAAATTTCTCATTGAAATTTGGTTGCTTATTTCCAACTTATGATGATGCCAGTAGGATTTTAGACACATGGTTAAAGGAACAATTCACCATTGCCAACCAGTGGTGGGATTCAATTTTTTTTACTACCTACTCTGTGGGTATGGCATGGTGGGTGTGTCCAGGTGACCATGTGACTGGGTGGGTGTGGCCATGTGACTTGCTCTTCTCTTTTGGAGTGATTTTTCAAATGTGATGGTCTTGGAGGGGGGGGGGAGAAGGAAGACCACCAGGAGGTTTAAAAGAGATTCTACCAGGCACAGAAGGGGTTAAGGGTACCGTTGAGGATTCCTAGAAGGGAAGGAGACCAGATGAGGGTGGGGAACAGGAAATTTTCCTTTTTCAAAAATTGTCCCTTCTGGTGGGCGGGGCCAGCCAGAATTTCTACTACCGGTTACGGGCGTACTGGGGCGTACTGGCTGAATCCCACCACTGTTGCCAACTCTCCAAAGTGAGTTTCCAAGGCGAAGCTAGGATCTGAAACCAATGGATTCTAGTCCCAAACACATCACTATATCACACCAACTCTCATAGGCAGCAGAAGCAAGAAATTTATACAGCAAACAAACAAACCAAGCTTGCAAAAGATCCAGAATTTAGAAAACTACTTTTTAAACATAATTTTAACAGTATTTGAAAAATACACATTGTTATGCATTAAAATGTTACTTGCAATGCTGGCAGGGCCGTAGCCAGGGAAAATATTTGCCCACCCACATCTAGAATCCTGGCTACAGCCATGTATGCTGCTTATTATATTTAGCTTACTTTTAGAAGAACTTAATGTAGACAACTGAATAGCACAAAACTTGAAAAAAGCCTCAGGATGTTTCTAAAACACCTTAAAATGCTCTCAAATGGACCCTTTCCCAAGCAACCTGAAGACTTCTTCCACCAATAAAGTAACTTTATTTCTGCTCATGCTGTTATTTTTTTTATGTAACTTCATTCCCCAAAAGTAATTAGTTATAGATAAGTTATTACTTCCAAGGTTAACGTCCAAGGATTAAGAATGGATTAGACAAGTTCATGGAGGTCAAGGGTATCAATGGCTATAATTATGGATACCTAAGGACAACCTCCAGGTTGGAGGATATCTCTCAATGCCATTTCCAGTGAATCCTAAGCAGGTGAAGGCATCTGCTTGGGAATAATACCCTGAAGCAAATGGTGAGTTTAGTGTATGGGACCAAAGACAATGAACAGCCGAAAGGTTGGCTTAACACAGGTTTATTGCATGATGATCCAGGGGGAACATGAGGTAATGGCGGATGGGTAGCTCAATATATACAGTGGCTATACATTTGAATGTGGCTCCTCGACAGTCTATTGGTTACTGTCCGCGTGACGTCACGGACGGTCACGCCCTTCTTGTCCAGGTGTAGGTGATGGCGGGAATCTTCCCGCGCTGTTGTTTGCTGGTGAGTCTGGGCCAGGAGAGCTTGAACGCTCGCTATTGCCACCAGGTGGTCATTAGCTCGCGTCCTATTGCAAGGGCTACAGTTAAGCAGCTGCTGGTTATAATGTTACACAAGCATGGTTACATTGGATACACGTGAATGGATACATTGTAAAAGGTACAGTCATAGAACACAACATCCCTCCCCCCTAGGATGGGACGAAGTCCCTCAGCCAAGATGGCTTATTGCAAACGCGTTTGGGCCGCGATGTGGGCTGACCCACCCCAGGGGCGCTACTGCTTCCTCGTTCCCTGGTCCCTTGTCCTGAAACGGGAGAGGGAGACTTGTTAGAGGCTTGCCGTGGTTTGGCGGTTTTGGGGGAAGGGAAAAACTCCATTGTGGGCAGACCGGAGACACTCGGGGCTAACGAAAAACCCCTCTTCTCGCTTGGACGGGTGGGGGACCACTCCGCAAAACTTCCCCGGTTCTGGAAATCAAAATCTAACTCTGTTGGGGTATCCGTATTTGTGGAGAGATCCCGCGGGATATCTATGAGATCGGGTTCCCTTCTCTCTGCTGACCGATCCCGCAAGATATCTACGAGGACAGATTCCCTTTCCTCCCCCCTTGGTGGGGACCCATGGCCCCCCTTTCCTCCCCCTTGGGCTGAACGGGTGGGGGAGAACCCTAACGCTGAGTCTTGTGTCCCGCGGTCCGTGCCCTGTTCGCCGGGAATCCTGCGCCGGAGCTGGTCTGCGTGCCGCCTCCAGAGTAGACCTGTGCCGGTCTCGACGCGGTACGAGACGGGGCCGGTCCGCTCTAGGATGACGCCCGGTACCCAGGCCGGACCCGCGCTGGCATAATTCCTGCAATACACGGGGGCACCCACGTCGAAACTCTTTGTGTCCTCTATCCCAATGTTCCTCCCCTTTTCCTCTACTCTCATGGGGTCTAGCCTAGTTAGTATGGTGGTCAGCTTCCTGCGCATCAGCAGCTCTGCGGGGGAGTATCCCGACGCTAGGGGAGTCACTCGGTAGCCTAGCAGAAACTGGCACTCTTGATGGTTTAGGTCCCCGGGGCCCATGCGCCGCAGCGCGTCCTTGGTGGTGCGCACAAGGCGCTCTACTTGGCCGTTTCTGGCAGGGTGAAAAGGAGCGGAGGTGATGTGCCAAATGGCGTTGATTTCTGTGAATGCCCTGAACTCAGAGGACGTGAAACAACTTGCGTTGTCGCTTATGAGGGTGTCGGGTAAACCGAACGTGGAAAAAACCCTCCGCAAATGCTTTATGGTTGTGGCCGTGGACGTGCTTGTAACCGGAATGACCTCCAACCACTTGGAGAAGGCATCTACCACAAGGAGAAACAGCGTCCCACGGAACGGGCCAGCAAAGTCTACATGAACTCGGGACCACGGCCCCTTCGCCGCGTCCCACTCCCTGTGAGGCAGGCGGGCTTCTTCTGGCCTGGAACTTTGGCAGGGCTCACAAGTGCCGACCATGTGCTCGATGTCGGCGTCTAGCTGGGGCCACCAGAAATAGCTCCGTGCCAGGGCTTTGGAGCGCACAATCCCAGGGTGACTGACGTGCAGGAGTTTGAGTACCCTCGGCCGTAAGGACGCCGGGATCACTACTCGCTGGCCCCACAGAAGGCACCCCCTCTCAAGGGACAACTCTAACTTCTTTCGGAAGAACTCCGCTGCCGGGGAGGACGCTGGCCACCCTTTCTGCACCCAGGAGCTAACCCTTGCTAAAATGTTGTCCTTGCCGGTCGCCTTGGCGATGTCGGCGGGCAGTATTGGGGGCGAGTCGAGGACTTCTATCATCAGCACCTGATGGTCTGGCTCCTCCCCGCCCACGTGGCTGTTCTCTTGGGGAAGGGGGGACCTCAATAGAGCGTCCGCATGGCTGATCTCCCTCCCGGGCCTGTACACTAACGCGTGCTGATACGCGTTGAGAAAAATGGCCCACCTAAGCATCCTAGGGGACAGGATCTGTGGCGTGGGCTTATCTGCAGTAAAGATGCCTAGCAGGGGCTTGTGATCGGTTACGATTGTGAAGGGGCGGCCATACAGGAAGTCGTGGAACTTTTTTGTTCCCGCAATTATCGCTAATGCTTCCCTGTCTGTCTGGGCGTAGTTCCTCTCCGCTTGGGACAGGGACCTGGAATAGAACGCTATCGGGGCCTCCCTCCCGTTTTCCAGCACGTGGCACAGCACCGCCCCCACCCCCACCAGGGATGCATCACAGATGAGGACCACTGGCCGCTTGGGGTTGAAATGGGTGAGGATGGCGTCAGATGCCAGAAGCTGCTTTAGCTCACTAAATGCCCTCTCTTGCTGGTCGCCCCACTTCCATGCCTCGTCCTTCTTAAGCAGCCTGTGCAACGGCTCGGCCACGGCTGCTTTCCGGGGAAGGAAGGAGTGATAAAAGTTCAGCAGCCCTAGGAACGACTGCAACTCGGGCTTGGAGGTGGGGCGAGGGGCTTGCTTGATGGCGGCTACCTTAGACTTGGAAGGCCTTATTCCCTCAGGAGTGACACGGAACCCTAGGAATTCTACCTCGGTCGCGAAGAAGACGCATTTGTCTTTTCGCAGTCTCAACCCCGCCTTTTCGAATATCGCCAGGACCTTACCCAACCTCTTTGCCAATTCGGCCTGACTCCCCCCCCGTTATCAACACGTCATCAAAATAGGGCAACACCCCCTCGAGCCCCTTCAGGAGGCGTTCCACGAGTGACTGGAAAATTCCAGGCGCCAAGTTTACGCCGAATTGAAGGCGCGTCACCTGGAACGCCCCCTTATGGGTGACTATAGTTTGTGCAGCAGCGGCAGCTGGGGTCACCGAGAGCTGCTGGTAGGCTTGTGCTAAGTCGAGCTTAGCGAAACACTTTCCCCCATGTAACCTGGCCAGCAAATGGCTGACTACCGGCACCGGATACACATTAGGGCGAATGGCCTTGTTGATGGTGCACTTGTAATCAGCGCATATGCGCACCTCCCCGTTGGCCTTTAGTGCTGTTACAATTGGAGTTTCCCACTCCGCAGAATCAACAGGAACAAAAATCCCCTGGCCCACCAATTTGTCCAGTTCCGCCTCTATTTTGTCCTTGAGCGCGAATGGCACCCGGCACGGTTTGAGTCTTATTGGGCGGACCTCAGGGTCTAGGTCGAATGCTACTGGGGGTCCCTTATATTTCCCAAGTCCCTTTTTGAAGACTTCGGGGTGCGCGTCGCACACCTCCTGTATCGGGTCAGTCCCAACGGCAACGGCGTGCACCCCCCCCCAATGAACAAACCCAGGGGCTGGAACCATTGAGTCCCGAGGAGGCTGCAATTCCCCCCTTTGAGAACAACTGGGGGAAGAGTCGCGGCGTGTTTCTTAAATTGGACCTGAAAATTCCCAACCCCCAACACCGGAATGCAGTTCCCTTGCACGTCCCGTAGCGTGGACCTCAAAGCTTTGAGTTTGGGCCGCACGTGGGGGGCAATTTTCAGGAACTCCTTCTGGGGAATGATGGAATATGAGGAACCCGAGTCAATTTCCATCCTAATGGGGGCCCCTTGTACTAGTACCTCAACAAAATAACGGGGGTGTCCCGCGGACACGCTGAACACCGGTGCGTCGTCCTCGCTGTCGTCGGCGATGCGGCCCATGCCGTCTCACTTCCTTGTGGCCTGGGTGCCGTCCTTGGGTCTCGTCGCGCGGTCTCTCGAGCTCTTCCGGGACTCGCGCCTTTTCCTGCAGACCTTGGCGATGTGCCCGCGGCGGCCGCAGTTGTGACACTCGGCCTTTCTGAAGGGGCATTTGGCGCGGTCGTGGTTCGCTCCGCAGCCGTCGCAACGCCGGCCTTCTTTACGGACCTTCCGGATGTCCTCGTCGTCGCTGCTCTCCGCGGACGACTTCGAAACTCGCCGGGCCGCGTGCACCGAAATGTGCACCGAAGTCTCTGCCTTGCCCGTCTTTGGCCACCAGTCCTGGAGCTCCTGGACCCCGGCCTTCGTAGCTTCCGCGGCTTGTGCCTCCTTCAGAACCTCCTGCAACGTGGGGGGTGGCTCCCGGTTCATCAATGTGCGCTGAGTTTCGGCATCACTCAGGCCGCACAGCACGCAGTCTCTTAGCGTGATCTCTACGTTCTCCCATTTGCATGGGCCGGCCGCCAGTCGCAGGGCCGCTGCGAAGTCGGCGACCGTCTCCCCGGGCGCTTGGACTCGCCTCCAAAACGCGCTCCGAGCGGGGAACATTGCCGTCGAGGGCCGGAAGTACTCACGCAGCATGTGCATGAGCTCTTTCACCTTGAATTCACTCGCCCTCCTCGGCGCGATCAGGTCCACCAAGACCCTCTTGGTGTCTGGCCCCAGCATCCGGGTGAAGATGGCCCGTTTCTTTGCCTCATCCGTGACTTCGGATTCCACCAGGGCTCCCTGGAAGTCCATCTCGAAGATGTCCCAGTCTGCCGGTCTCCTGATTTCGAAACCGGCGCATGTCTTGGTCCCGTGGGCAGCCATATCCCACCTTCGTCGCCAATTTAGTGTATGGGACCAAAGACAATGAACAGCCGAAAGGTTGGCTTAACACAGGTTTATTGCATGATGATCCAGGGGGAACATGAAGTAATGGCGGATGGGTAGCTCAATATATACAGTGGCTATACATTTGAATGTGGCTCCTCGACAGTCTATTGGTTACTGTCCGCGTGACGTCACGGACGGTCACGCCCTTCTTGTCCAGGTGTAGGTGATGGCGGGAATCTTCCCGCGCTGTTGTTTGCTGGTGAGTCTGGGCCAGGAGAGCTTGAACGCTCGCTATTGCCACCAGGTGGTCATTAGCTCGCGTCCTATTGCAAGGGCTACAGTTAAGCAGCTGCTGGTTATAATGTTACACAAGCATGGTTACATTGGATACATGTGAATGGATACATTGTAAAAGGTACAGTCATAGAACACAACAGTGAGCCACTGTGTGAGACAGAATGCTGGACTGGATGGGCTCCTGTGGTCTGTTCCAGCAAGGCTGTTCTTATGTTCTTAAGGTTGTTATTGTGAGGAACTAAGTTGAACAAGTTTGTTCTATAGACTGTTCCAAGTGGAGATGTGACCTCAAGTAAGCATGATCTCTTTGGCATTTTTAGCTTAAAGAGTTTGTTTGCCTTCCTCTTTAGCACTCTACAAAATAGGTCAGTGGTGTTCTCCATTGTGTTGAGAGAATACATGTGTTGGCTAAAGAAGATTTAGTAGAGGGAAGTGAGGGGGGTCCGTATCAAGGGACAGCTTTGGGAGTTGAAGCGTACAGACTGGCTGAAAAACTGCAAATGGAGGAAGTTTCCTCTGATGGCAAACAAGCAACTGCAAAGTATTGCTGTTGAGTAGGCCATTGTGGCAGGGAAAGTTGACCTACTGGGAGAAACATAAAATGTCATACTCAACAGGAAAGAAGGGTACATCGTGTCGCTGGATGATTCAGCAGCTGTGGTACCTTCCAATAGGGACTATTAATCCTATGGAACCTCTGCACCAGGTATCTTGGGCACAGATCTTGGAAACGAGACTTTTCTGGCTGTCAACTTCAGTCTCCAAATTGTTTTAGTATTTTTATGTCAAGCTCTGAAGGGGACCATGCAATTGTTGCTGACACACAGATACAGCAGAATTACTCTGCCACTGGGATGATGAATTGACATATCTCTGCATGAGTTTCTATTCTTAGCTTTTACCCTTTCAGTTTAACAGCAGGCCCAGGTTTAGGTGACTCCTCCGAACAGGTGAACAGTCTTATCACTGCCTGTTTGAAAATGGAACTTTTTGATATTCAGAACTGAGTGTTCCTTCCAATTTTTAATGCAAGATGATGCAAATGTAATAATAATGGCTTTCGAGCAAGGACATTTACCTTTACCTTTTACCTAAGTTTCACTGAGTTCACTATTTATTTATTTATTTATTTGCTTTCATACGGAGTATGACTAGGATCACAACATAAAACTGCAAAGCAGTTGGAAATGTGGGGAATACTGTTCCGTGCTGAGTTGCTGAGTGGATGTAAAAAGATAGGATAGCAAATAACATCACTAACATCACAGTAAAACTGGGATAGAAAATCTGCAGCCCTCCAGATATTGTCAAACTTTAGCTCCTCTAACTATTGGCTAGGCTTCCAAGGGCTAATGGGAGCTGGCATGGAAAAAACAGCTGGATTTCCCAGACATGAAGTAAAGGAATCATCTAAGCAATTGGCTGATTGTTCATCCTTTTCTCAACTAGAAAGATGCCTTTGGGTGCAATCAGTGATATGGCTCATATTTTGAACAGCTAGAGGTATGGTCTGGCTTGAGCTATTTTCTGGAGACTGCATGATGTATAGGAATGCCCAAACCAGCCCTATCCTGCCTAATATGGACCTTTCAGTCCAGCAGCAAAGTTTTTTAGACCTGGGTTGAAACATTCGGTACCAGGTCACGTGTGCACAGAAGGGTTGCTTTAAAGGTAATTGCAGCCAACAGAGAAATCCTTTTCAGTTTCATCCAACACAGTCTTATATTGCTATCTGATCAAACCTTTCATCTTTATTAGTCAGCTATTTATCCTGGGTATTGCAAAGCCATACTCCATCTCAAAAATCTCCCTGCAATTTCTTAGTGGCTGGGATAAGCTTGTTTCTTTCCTAAGAAAGCACAATGACTTCCTTATTTCTGAATTACCGTGGGAAAATTGCTAGACACAGCATCAAAAACAGAATAGTCTTACCTCTGCATCGCTGAGAACTATCTGCGTAGTAGCCGCTCAGACATTCTAACACACAGTTCTCACCATGCAGAACTCTGCCTGAAGCACAGTGTAAACATGCAGGACGGTCTGGGTAACACGTTTCACAACCTTTATTGCAAGCTATCAAGAAAAAGAAGGGTGTTAGAGAGCAGCATTTGTCAGAGGGAAAGTGACAGCACTTGGTAAAGTTCCTTTTTTGACTACAGCGCTTAGTAACGTTCCTTTTTTGACTACAGCTTCCAGACTCTTCTGGAACCATTTAGAGACTATGCCCAAACAGAGGGGTGGGGTGAACTCTGTGGTGGGGAGAAGGGAAGAAGTGTTCCTGTTGAGCCACCGAGCACAGCAAACTCTGTGCTGGGGCAACGGCATGCATGCCAACAGAGTGGGCTCTGCATGCCCTGTCTGGCATGCATGCCATAAATTCACCACCACTACTCTAGCCAATATGGATGCTGGATCCATATGGCATATAAGGCCACAAATGATGAAGATGTGAAGGGTTAGGGGCTGCAGACTATAACTGGATTTGAGGACTTCATAGCTGTAACCAGAAAATCGGATACCTGGGGCAATTGGCACTGTCTTCCACCCATTCCTCCCTGGCACAACCACAGAAGCAGAAGGTTAATATTGTATTTATTTTCTGTCCAAAAAGAGGATTTCTCAAACAGGGGCAGACTTTTAAGTCTAAGGAGTGCCTGACACAGGCTGAAAGTAAAAAGTAAGAGCTCAATGCAAAAAGTTTGTGAAAGTGATAAAAAAAAGTTAACAGAAAGGTGGTTACAAAGAGTGGCCACAATAAGAGGCTGTGGCTTTATCCTATATGTTGTGCCTTTGTTAGTGGTGAGCCACTTTTCCAGGCATGCCAAACTTTCAAACACACCCACAAATGAACCACCAACATGGATAGGAATTCCGTTTGAAGAATTCTAGGTAGCAGATCTCTTTGACAGGAGGTAGTGCTTACCTTTGCAAATGCCATCTTTGACATAGAAGCCCTGGCCACAACTAGCAACACAGACACCTTCCAGTAACACATGAGAGGGATCTCGGCAGGTGGAGCAGTTGTACGCAGTGGGGCCCCAGCAAGTACCACAGGAGTTGTGGCAAGCTGCAACCAAGAAAGTGTTTGCAAGTCAACCAAGAATTGACACTCTTCAACTAGCTGTTGAACATCAATCTTCCCTTATAAAGCATCAACATTTAAACCAACCTTCACACCTACCCTCATATATTTTTTGGTCACATAAAGATAAAAGCCAAGTTCAGATTATTACAGCTGATTATTTAAAGATAAAATGGCTTGGTTATTCTGTTTTAACGGGGGTAGGGTGGGGGTGGGTTGTTGGTTAATGATGATCGGTGTCTTTAATGTTGGTTTTAACTGGGGCTGTTAGATCTGTTTTAACTTTTGTTGCTTAATTGTTTTTATTGTAATTTTTATTATGTTGTTAGCCGCCCTGAGTGGTGTACCCACCAGGAGGGCGGGATATAAATGTGCAGAAATAAATAAATAAATATAAATACATATAAATAAATAAAATAAAGAGGGGAAAGTACAGAAACTTTTGACTGAGAAGCCTTGGAGGTCATCATCCGTTTAAAGCTACCCCATCCAAACTCAAAATAGCTCAGATGACATTGAGCTTCTGATAGGAGAGGAATGATAACAATACAAACAGCTCCAGTTAATTACTTAGCAACTACATTCTGGACCAGCTAAAACTTTCAGGGCAGGCTCTCAGACAGGATGAAGCCAGACATGTGCTCTCAGATTAAAATCTGAAATAAAATGAACATAGCTGGCCCACTTGAATAAAACACTTCCTTCACAGTCACAATTAACTAGACATCCATGGATAACAGTTAGTTTTAGTAGCATCCCCAGAGTAGGAGCATGGATATTAAAAAAGGGATATAACTTAATGGCAGACTTTTTTTTCTTCTTCTATCGTGTCCAGATGAAATTTTGGACTGACAAAATGAAGCCACTTTCTTAGCTTTATCATTGGCCAAAGTTATATCTTCATTGTTACATGCTTCTGGAAGTAATCAGCAGACCAGTATCTCTCCACATCCACACACCATGTTGTTGACTGTCAGCAGCCCCCAATTGAGCATGTTGGTCATAGATTTAGTTATTCTGATCCTCAGCCTATTCAAGGTCCTCCAAGTAATAAAGGGAAGGGAAAGTTCCTCAGCTCAGTTTAATATTGTTCCTTATCCAGTGAGTTCCTTCCTCCATCTTTTAATTTGGTTTTGCTCTTGTGTACCCTCAAGAATGTTTATTCTTGCCATAAAGTTCTTCCTGGATCTGAGGGCAGACTTGAGGCTCATATCCGTTCAAAAGGTATCAAGGGTAATTCTCTTGCTTAGTTTTCTCAGTGTCTGCTGCTCCTCTCTCCTTGTTTTAGGTGGAGTGATATCAACAAGAGGATATATTTTCTCAACTGGTGTAGGTGTGAGACATCCTCTCACTATACACACGTTGCTCCATTAACAACAATGTCAATTTGTATCATGTGTAGTTTCACTTATAGTTTGTGAGTTTCGTGATGATGCTATTCCTCATACTAGCTTTAGCTTTGGTATTCAGAATGGGACATAAAAAGCCCAAAATATCTATCCCCAGTTCTCCTGACCAGGAACGCTAAATCATTACTACCCCAAAACATTGATTCCAAGCTTCCACAGATTGTAATGGAAGGGAGAAATGCAGGTGAGTGTCATCAGAATATTAGTGTAATACCATTCAAACTAGACAAGTTACTTCTCCTGCTGTCAGAGCTCATATCCCTCTCTCAACCCAGCCATCCTCTGCTTCCATATAGGTTCTTCAGGGCCACTGGGATAGGCAAAGTGTCGTCACACCAGGCATTTCAACAGCGTGGTCATAATCCCCCTTTAAAACGTTGTTCCCGCATACTGTATCTTCTAATGCACTAAGAGCCATTACCTTTAAAAAATAGTTGCCAGGATCGTATTGATCTCTTATGCTAGCAATAAGTGCAATGGTGTAAACTACAGCTGTGAACAGCTGCTTGTTAAGTTGTTGCCTGGATCTGTCATCATCTCCCAGTTGCAACCATTTATTCACTATGCAAGATATAGGCAGTTACTCACTGACAAGTGATAATCCACCACTGGAATTTATACCACTGCATTTATGCCAACAAAACTAAACAATTGGATTCTGTTCAATATATAAGCATAACACAGACAAACATCAGCTGGTCAGCTTGGTGAATTGTGTATCTGGCTGCCCAGTGAGTGGATGCAAGTTCAATTCTTCACTGCGTCTCTCAATAAGAACCAGCCTATATAGCCTTGGGCAAGATCTTGCATTATGATGTTTATTACTGTATTATACTGATTTTGTTTTTCAAACATTCAAATTTTAATTTTAATTTTAATTTATATACCACAATTCTCTGCCCAAAGGGCGACTCAATGCAGTTTACAAGGTACAAATTACAGCATAAAAAATAACAAAAAAGTACAGTGTGTCACAATGCAATACAGTAAATACAATAAAATACAATTACATAACAAAATACTTCAATTCAAAGACAAGTACAAACCTTAGCTTACATCATAGCAAGGTCCGGGCTGAGCACAGAGTACACTTCCTCGAATCAATGGGGAAGAAACAGAGACAGAAATTCCTTGGGTGCAGCAGCAGGCGCACCTGGCTCCCCTCTCCGGAGCACTGTGGTGGCCCCGGAGAGAGAGAGCCCAGAGGGCCTCCGGTGCAGCGTCCATGTCAGCTTTTCTCCCCTCTAGCCAAGCAGGGCTCAGAGGGGGCGGAGGCAGCGGTAGGCAACGGACGCACCTGGCTCCCATCTCTGGAGGTGGGGAGCCACTTTTGGGGACATGGAGAGGCGAGCCCCAGGTGCGGCAAGTTCTTTCCTCCCCGCCTCCTCCGGTCGGCTGCCGGTCGAGCTCCGTGGGGCCTCCGAGCCCGTGTCGGTGGAGTCCATTGGAGGCGGGGAGCCACTTTTGGGGCCGCGGAGAGGCAAGCCCCAGGTGTGGCGAGTTCTTTCCTCCCTGCCTCCTCCGGTCGACTGCCGGTTGAGCTCCGTGGGGCCTCCGAGCCCCAGTGTCGGTGGAGTCCGTTGGAGGCGGGGAGCCACTTTTGGGGCCGCGGAGAGGCAAGCCCCAGGTGCGGCGAGTTCTTTCCTCCCTGCCTCCTCCAGCCAGCTGTATTTATGCATTGTTTTTGCTTTGTTACTTTTATATTGTAATTTTGATGCTGTACTCTATTTTTGTTTTGTTGGTTTTTGAACATGATGTGAACCGCTCTGAGTTTGTCGTTGACAAAGGAAAGCAGTATATAAGTTCAAATGTAAATAAATATAAATAAATAAATCACCATCATTATCATTGATCTGCAGAGCTGGAGGAGACCCTATAATAATAATAATCTTTGATCTGCAGAGCTGGAAGAGACCCTATAGATCCATGGTTGCCAGCATGGGGCACGCACCCGACAGGGGGCAATTTGATTTTAAGAGTGGCAATTAGAGAATGAGTTAGATCAAGTTAACGGCCTTTTAGGATTCCTCCACATGAATCGGGGAGTTTTTGAATAATAAGAATTATATGTCACGCCGGGGTGGGGAGGCATCAGAATGTTAGAGATGCTTAGGTGGGGCATGGCCAAAAAAGTTTGCGAACCACTGCTCTAGATCATCAAACCTAGCCCCTGTTAAGGTGATGGAGATAGTAGGGAATCAAACCCCCCAATCTCTGATTCCACCTAATTCACTGAGCTATTCAGCAATGGAGCAAAAAATAAGGAACTTGTGGAATTTCAGCTGTTGACAGAATACTGATCTCATAATCTCTGGTCACTGGACATTTTAGATGGCATTGACGGGAATATAAATTCAGTAACATCTAGAGAAGACCTAAGCCTAGAAGAAAGGTGGGAGGGATGAAAACTGATGATAACTCCCAACAAACACAGATACTAGCCTGGTTGATAAAGGATTCTGAGAATTGTGGTAAATAAAAGGCAGTGTCTTGTGATGGTTTGGGAAGACCACAACTTCCTTGTATCATAAAATAGAAGCTATTACAGACATCTATTAGAAGCCAAGCAGAGGGAACACTGGGTGGAAGTTGCCATGGACTCTGATTCATGCAGGAGATTTATTTTACAGTATTCAGAATGGTTATGGCTTGTTATGTCATGTCCAAACAGCAGTTACAGAAACAGTCTAAACTCACATTGTTTTTAAGATACATTATTTTTAATTACGCCCACATTTTGTCCTAAAGATGTTCTGAATTTTTATTATTCCTCAACAAGGCACGTACATGCTTGCTGATCAAATGGGTATGAAAACCTAGGAGCAATTTCTCCTGACTTCGGTGGGGTGGAAAACAGACACACATGAATATAAATCCCTCAAGGTAGGCGAGAGAAGAATCCTAAATCTGCAGTTCACAGGATGTGTAAATCTATTTTTGGCACTTAATAAATGATATAAACCCATGGTCAGCCACAGCTTCCAAGATAATACAATAATGATTTCTTTTGGTTTACGATCTGAGGACATAGATTGTTCATGCTTTATTAAAGCAAAATAGATTTTGGCCCCTATTAGCCTCTGGATGGCAGACCTGCTGGGGAATCCATATAAGACAATTAGAGATTCCCCAAAGGAAGATGTGAGGAATGAAACTTTTTGAAAGAAATAAGATTACCATGTTCTTACACTCAGCAGTATAAATCTCATCCTCTGGGACAGCGTCCAAGCAGAAATTCAACAGCTTAGGAACCTTGATCTCTTTTTATTTTTTATCAATAGCTATACTGGCTATTGATGTCCACAAACATGTTCAAAATGGAAAATAAATAAATAAAATATTTTTAAAAAAAATATGAAACATTCCTGATATAATAGTTACAGCAAAGATGATTGATCAGCATTGTTCATGGAAAACCATCAACATGACTGACAACAACTCATCAATGTTTTAGGCCAGGGATTCTCAACCTGTGGCTCATGTGCCAGATGCGGCCCACGGCACCATTTCATGTGCCCTCCCCCCACTGCCAGGAAGTGCCATGTGGTAGAGGAAAGGCAAAATGGCCATCTAGCCCCCGAAGCTATCTGAGGGAGCGTGACCCCGGCCCTGGCTTTAAAAGGTTGAGAAGTCCTGTTTTAGGCAGAAGACTCACTTTTTCACCATCACTTGCAAACAGATGTTTTTAATTGGAGATTAGAACTAGGATCTCTTGTGTTTGCAAAGCAGTGAGTGCTGAGCACTCCCTATGACCCATCTATAGATCGGAATGTATAATGAAATATTTTTATACTCCTAACAACAGTGGGGCTTCACAGTTGGGAACTGGAATACAGGGCTCTCTGCCCTAAATTAATCTACAAACCCAAACAAGAAATTAGAAGGAATCTTGACACAACCACAAGGGCAGGTTGATTACCTGGGTTAATTGGATTCAGGTTTTAAATTTCAAGGTTGCCTAGGGCAACCTACTCTGGGAAAGCTTTTGGGAGTCTTGAGATGGCAGGAGGGAGCCTGTAATTACCCAAAATTGCAGTAGTATTGCCACTGGCAGTTCCAATCCCAGAGCTCTAGCCCAGGAGTTCTCAACCTTTTTAAACCAGGGGCCGGGTCATGTTCTCTCAGACAGCTTCAGGGGCCAGATGGCCATTTCCCCCTTCCTCCAACACATGGCACTTCCTGGTGTTGTGGAGGCAATGGGGGCCCACATGAAATGGTGCAGTGGGCCGCATCTGGCCCATGGGCCACAGGTTGAGAATCCATGCTCTAGCCCTTTGTTTTTCTCTTTCACAAACATACAGAAACATATATCCCCCTCTCTCTTTGTCATCTCTCTCTCTCTCTCTTTTAACATCTCTTTACCTCTGCTACCATATTTTCTCTCATTGCGATCCCTTTTCTCTGTCTCTCTTTCTCTTACTTCCTCTTCTATCCTCCTCTTCCTCCCTGCCCAGCATACCACCAAGATAGAGGCACAATGCCCTTGCCAAAGGACTGAATCGGTCTCTTGCTGATTATGCTTGAAATGAAACCATAGGCACATGATGGCGAACCTTGGCACTCCAGCTGTTCTTGAACTTCAATTCCCAGAAGCCCAAGTCCCTATGAATCCACATGAATGGGTTTATTGCGCATACACAGGATTCACAGAGACTTGGGCTGCTGGGAATTGAAGTTCAAGAACAGCTAGAGTGCCAAGGTTTGCCATCACTGCCATAGGTCATCTACCCATAGCTTCATTCATTGTAGGCGTGAATGTAACTTTTGATGGGAAAGCACATGCCCTTTCATTCCCCCATGGGAATTTTTCTGACTTTACAATCCAGCTTTAACAAGCTTTGGCAATTTCAGATACGAATTCCTGTTTCTTATGTATCATAGATATTTGCACCTGTCACTAGGTGTATTTTTGGTTTGGTTTGTCACACATTGTAAAAATGTGGATTTTGGAACACAAACTGGACTGTGTCAGAAGATAAGAGGTAGATAAATCTGCAGTGAAACCAAGCCTCAAGTGAATTAATTCTTCACACATCCATTCTCCCATCTGGCATCACATCAGGTATTCTGTGCCATAACCTTTGTGTTGATGGCTAGTGACAGGGAACTCAGCAACCATCTTGTGTTATCACAACTATGTCTCGCTCAAGTAAGGGATGGGCGAATACTCTGAATGTTTGGATCTGGTGCTGGCACAGGGACATAAAAATAACAGGGGATGAAAAGAGAAGTTTGAGAAGGAGGGAGAATCAGGATAAGTTGCCAAGTAGATGGGATGAGAGAGAAGTAGGGGATAGAAACAAGAAGAGGGAAAATAAAGTAACAGAATGAGAGAAGCAGGAAAGGTTATCCTGTTTCCCTTTGCCTCTGGTTTTACCCCTGCCTGAACTATACTTTTTTTCTGTAGACTATATTTACCCTTCCCA
This sequence comes from Bradypodion ventrale, assembly GCA_035047345.1. NCBI lineage: Eukaryota > Metazoa > Chordata > Lepidosauria > Squamata > Chamaeleonidae > Bradypodion > Bradypodion ventrale. Next base: position 12,054,848 of record JAWDJE010000005.1, on the reverse strand, counting down.
ATGTTTTGTTTTAATGGCCTCCACCTGTTTTGCAGTCCCTGATGTGTGTGCATGTACATGTATTATTATATTATTGCTATTAGACATATAGAAAGAAAGATATGACTCCAGAGCAAGTGGAAAATATTTTTAAGTGTTTTAGGTTTGCAAACCACAACTGAACTATAGGTCATTTCTAATGTTTTTAAAATGAAGTTCTTGAAGGGATATAGTCTACAAGGAGTTCTACAGGTGCAAAGGAATCCACAAGGAGTTCTACAGGTTTAGATTGACAATGCTGGTGGGGAATATTTTGCTAGCCAAGGGGATCATTATGAGTGAAACAGAAGGAAACTCGGAAGCTCTGAGTACAGTTGTCAGAGACTCACAATTAGAAGTGTCAGAAGTAATCTGTTTGGAGGAAACAGCGATAATTAGGCTGCCCCAAAACCCATCACTATGTAGTGACAGCCTCTAACACTTCTCATGAGTGCACTGGGTAAGACTTCTCCTCTCCCTTTATTTGTCATTATAAAGTGTCAGATGTTTGTCCAACTGTGAATACGTATAGCTCTTTTGTTCTCACACTCATGATTAAAATTATGGGAAGCCACTTATCTTAGCCTACTTTTAAATTAGGAAAAGAAAAAGGCAATACAGAATCTTAGTAACTAGTGATTTCCCTCTGCAGCGTATCTTCTCCACTTGTATGTTAAAATCTAAGGGGGAAATGAATCCATAGAAATGAAGTGGGCATAAGGATAATGGCTGAATGGTTTTGGTTAGGATGTTCTTTGACAGATGATGGGATGGGAGTTGCCATACCACTACAGCAACACTGAGTGGCTGTGGGTGAGGGGACTCGGTCCTCATAAGGAGTTATCACAGCTGGTTTGGGATGGGGCATCATTGCCCCAATCTGACCCGGTGCGCAACCTGGGGGTCCTCCTGTACTCGCGGCTTCTGCTCCAGGAGCAGGTTACAGCCATGGCCAGGGGGGCCTTCGGGCAAGTGTGTGTTATTATGTATTTTTACGGACCATAAGACGCACCTGACCATGAGATGCACACAGTTTTTAGAGTAGGAAAACAAGGGGGGGGGGAATTCTGAACCTGTACTTTCACCACCAACCAGTGGTGGCGCTGCAGGGGAAATGGGCGGGCAGGCCAATTGCACTAAAGCAGGAAGCAATGCTCTAGGCTACCCTCTTGTTCTCCCTGCAACCAGGAAGCATTGCTTTAAGAACATAAGAACAGCCTTGCTGGAACAGGCCACAGCCCATCCAGTCCAGCATTCTATCACACACAGTGGCTTTTCCCCTCCATTTTGACCATCTACCAGGGAAACCTGGAGCAGGAACAAAAAGGTAAATGAAACTCTTTCTTTTTATGCACAAGTTTGGTTTCCCACTTAAATGCATTGGGAAAATACAAACAGAAAAGCTGATTGTTCTCCAATGCATTTAAATGGAAAATTGCAATTTTGCCCTCTTGTGGTCACCTGTGGTAATGGCCCTTAAAATATGTTTCTTCCCCCCCCCCCCCCCTCCTTTCTTCCCAGGCCGGAACAGCTTTGGGGCGGCAGTGGATATCTCCCCCCAGTTGGGGCTGTTGTAAAATATCCTTGTACAACAGCCTTACTGGACAGCATTTGGACTATAAGACGCACCCTCATTTTCCCCCCCTTTTTTTGGGGGGGTGCATCTTATGGTCCAACAAATATGGTAATCAATTGTGCCCACTACTGGATCGGGAGGCCCTGCTCACGGTCACCCATGCCCTGGTCATCTCCTGTTTGGACTATTGTAATGCATTCTACATGTGGCTGCCCTTGATGACCATCCGGAGACTGCAGTTGGTCCAGAATGCGGTGGCCCATGCATTAGTGGGATGTAGTCATTTCGCCTGCACCTTGCCACTGCTGCAGGAGCTGCACTGGCTGTCTATATGTTTCCAGGTGCAATTCAAGGTCCTGGTTGTCACCTTTAAAGCCCTTCGTGGTAGTGGACCGGGATCATACCTGTCAAGTTTTGGATTTGGAAATAAAGGAAAATTTTGGCCACACCCCTCTGTGGGTGTGGCCAAATCTTTGGGGATGGCCAAACATAGCCATGTGACTTGCTGGGCTCTAGTCATGCCTGCCACATGGACATGAAAATGTCTGCAAATACAGACAGCACTGGCTCTTTGTCTGTAAATGGAGATGACTGCACCCTAGAGTTGGATACGACTGGCAGATTTTACATTCTTAGGATCAAAGATCGCTGCAGATGGTGATTGCAGCTGTGAAATAAAAAGGTGACTGATGCTTGGGAAACAAGCTATGAGAAACCTGGGGAACATAGTTAAAAGTAGAGGCATCACCTTGCAAACAAAAAATTGCATAGTCAAAGCAATGGTATTCCCAGTGGTCATGTATGGGTGTGAGAGCTGGACCATTAGGAAAGCTGAACGCAGAAAAATAGATGCCTTTGAAATGTGGTGTTAGAAATAGGTCAATCCTAGAAGTAATCAACCATGACTGCTCATTAAAGGTCAAATAGTAAAAATGACGCTAAAGTACTTTGGACATCAAATGAGAAGAGACGATTCACTTGAGAAAGCCTTGATGCTGGGAAAGGTGGAGGACAAAAGAAGGGGGTGGCCAAAAATAAGATGGCTAGATGGTATTGTAGATGCAATGGGCACAAAGCTGTGTGGGCCAAAGAACCCTTTCCCCATCTTCTTGGGGGACTTTTGTTTTGTTTTCTTTCTTGTTTACTCATTTTTAATTATTTTTTTTCTGGGAAGCAAAGTGCAGAATAGTAAACCAGCCTCCTAGGGTTACCAATTGCTTGTAAGCAGCTTGGCTTTAATGAACTAGCCCTGCACATGGATAGACACCACCACCACCCCAATTAGGGTGGAGGAGCAAGGGATTAATTCCCCCAAATTACAGTGGTTCCTCACTGCAACCAATTGAAGCACCAACACCTGAGAATGTCGGATCCAGATTAAGGAAGGGAATTAGTAAAGTAAAAAGCAACCTCTGTAGCTTCCAAGCCTCCCAGTAGCTGAGGAGTTAATCTCCATATATGAAATATTGCTCACCTAGACTCCCGTCCCATGGTGGCTCCAACCAGCAGCAGCAAAAACGAAGCCTCCATGACCATGTGGCAGGGAAATGAAAGAAACAAACTACAGAAGGCCCCCACCACCACCTTCTCTCTCCCCTTCCACAAGCGAAAAGCCACAGCAACCTCTGGTGGCAGGAAAAACACAATGCAGCTTCACCTGTGAGGGCTCCGATCAGGATTTTTTTTTTAAAGGGGATATTACGGGGAAATTAATAAAATGGGAGGGGGCGGGAAGAGGGGTAAAAATAAGGGGTTTTCCTGGGGAAAACAGGATACTTGACAGGTATGACCAGGATACCTCAGGGACCGCATCGTCCCTAGGACATCGACCTGTCCCATGAGAGGGCACCCTTCAGGTACCATCTGTTGGAGAGGCTCGCCTCTCCAGCACAAGGAAAAGGGCCTTCTCAGTCGTAGCCCCCACACTATGGAACCTCCTCCCGGTAGAAATATGCCTCCAGGCCCAGTTGCTACCATTTAGGAAAGAATTGAAGACGTGGTTGGCAAAATGAGTATGGGCTGGGATTGTCAACAAACTCTCCTTTCTGGCTCACCTGAGGCTCCCCCTCCTGTAATTATTTTTTTTAATGTTAAGGTCTTGTAGATTTTATATTTGTTTTTAGACAGTAAATGGCACAGCTGGGGGTAATATTGCTATGCTTTTAAGGGTTTTTAATTGTCTTATATTGGTTTTAACTTGTGTACACCGCCCAGAGTCCATTGGATGGGGCAGTATATAAATCTATTTAATTAATTAATTAAGGTGGAGAAACATGGATTATACAAGGAAAAGAAGTAAGAATGGAGCCTGACAAGGCTGGACAGCAGCCAGTTCCAAACTGGCTTTCATGCCAAATGCATTGGAATACAACCCCTTCATCTTCACAGCTCTGATCCTGAGTACAGCTCTTAACACAAGCCTGTAGCAATTTCCTCTTACAGACCCAGAGAGGAGTTGTGAGGCTGGATTATATTGACCTCACTGTCTCAGATTTCAAATTGTGACCCATCCACCCAACTCCCATCCAGCAGTGGTAGGAGTTGTAGCCTAGCACATCTGGAGTCCAACGCTGTGACGACAATCACAGTCAACTGCCTGGAATCCAAACACATTTTTAGAAGGAACACACCAGGTTGGAGAAGACCTTCTTACAAGGGGTGGAAAGGAATCTCTCATTCAGAGATCTCAACCATATCAATTTTAAACAACAGCTTTGACTTGTTCATTTTTGTGCAACTGTTGTTGGTTATATATCCTTGTCTCCTTATTTTTAATGGCATAAATTATTTTACAGCCCAATTTTAGTCCTCATTCAAGCAAAAGCTTCTTTTCCCCCCTCCTTAGCGGAGTTGGAGAAGTACAATTGTCACAATATCCAGTATTCTATAATCCTGGTCCCTTTCTTTCCTTCCTTTCCTAACCTTACTAATCATCTCTTATTCTGTGAGACACCCTACTGCAGGCTTGTGTTAGGAGCTCTGTTCAGGAGCAGTTTATAAATCTATCTCATTATCAATGTCCCTATGAAATTTAAATTAATAGCTAAGATCCAACGGACGTTATGGGAAGGGGGAAACTCTCTTCTAAACCAGGCAGTTTTATCCCTATCTCCATACTTTGCTCCCTTTGTTACCCTTAGACGCCATGAATATTAATCACACAGTTAATGTTTCTGACACATTTGCAATTTCCCCTTTTTAATGAATTTATAGTACTTTAAAAGAAATGTAAGTCAGGAAAGAAAGAACCATAACAAATTAGTTTGAACTGAGATCATCATTTCAGAAGAAAACCTGTTGAAGTGGTAGGGACAGGAGGAGAGCAAATGATTAAAGGGGAAATGAGTGGTGGCCTCTCGGGAAAGAATTTCAGGGACATGATAACACATAATTCCCTGCGCATTTAAACCCACATCTGACATTGACCTCCAGTTTCTTGGGAAAGAATCACAGAATAAATGAGCTGGAAGGGGCCTTTCAAGTCCAAGCCCCTGCTCAATGCAGGAATCCAAATCAAAGCAAATATGACAGATAGTTGTCCAATTCTCTTGAATGCTTCCAGTTTTGGAGTGCTCAACTCCTCTCGAGACAGTTGGTTCCACTGTCGTACTGCTCTAACAGTTAAGAAGTTTTTCCTCATATTCAACCTACATCTGGCTTCTTCGAGTTTGAGCCATTATTACACACCCTGCACTCTGGGATGATGGAGAACAGATCTTGCCCTTCCTCTTTATGATTATCTTTCAGGTATTTGAAGACTGCTATCATCATATCCCCTTCTCAGTATCCTTTTCTGAAAGCCCAGTTCTGTCGGTCTTTCTCATACGGCTCGGTTTCCAATTCCCAAATCATCCTTGGTGCCCTTCTCTGTACCTGCTCTAGTTTGTATGTATCTCTAGAACTCATACCTGATACTCAAGCTGTGGTGCTGTATTTAGGTGGATTTTATTGAGAGATGGTTTTCCCCCCCACTGAGGAAGTGGCATGGTGTCACTGAGGAAGCTAAAGTAAATCCTCCCCCAACATCGACCCCTCAGAATAGAAGGCACTCTGGCAGCAACACCCAATAAACTACTGTACATGACAAAGCCACACTATTTGCCTTTGATTATTTTCAGATGCTGTACTGCCGTGATGGCGAACCTTGGCACTCCAGATCTTCTTGGACTTCAATTCCCAGAAGCCCAAACCCCCATGAATCCACACAAATGGGTTTGCTGCAATTCATCTTGCCCACCCCGCCCCCGTCGCTCTTGGAAGTAAAAAATGCCCAAAATGTCGACTGCAACTTTTTTCAGCTGTTGTGTGGCCCAAGGATGTTCTTGGAAGGTGGGAGTAGCACAGAAAAGGTAATCCCACCCTCCCAGAAACTGCTGGGGAGGCAGAGAGCCAGAAACATGCACTCAACGATGGTGATTTTTTATTTTTTTTTGCCCCAAACAGCGTGGAAAGGTAGGAGATCAAACACGATACACCGGATAACACTAAAATGGTGTTATCCAGTGAAAATCTTTTCTCAAAAATTACCATCGTTATCCAGTTATACAGTTTTACTGTACTGAGATGTATGTGCATCCAGGTGGAAAGCTGGGAGCTTTACTTACCCTGTCACATGAAAAGAAAAATGTTACTGCCCTTGACTGGATTTTTGATAGCACCTTGATATATTAAAAAAAAGATACTTCATGTTAGCATAGGACAGGGGTTTTCAACCTATGGCCCACAGATCTGACCTGTGGATCTGGCCCACAGCACCATTTCATGTGGCCTGCTGCCCTTGTTCCCACCGCCACCAGAAGCAGTAGAAACAGCCATAAATGCTTAAAATGTGTTTACGACAACCGCATCCACATTTACAGCAGTGTTTACTGTGGGGGGAATCACCAGTCCGGCACACTCAACTGTCTGAGGGTGCATGACCCGGCCCATGGCTTTAAATGGTTGTGAAGCCCTGGCTTAAGAGGATGATACCAATGGTGACTGTCAACTCATACAGTTGTAGAAGTAAATGATCTTGACTGATCCCACATTAGTTAGGCAGAAAATAGAGGATTAATTTTAGTTTGATATTCTTCCTTCTTTTTTGTGCCCTAAGCTAAACAAACATATAATGGGGAAGAGGATAACAATCAAGTCACAAGCAAATTATGAAACCTAATGCTTACTCTATGAGCTTTTGTTTTTATGCAGAAATGTGCAGTCAGGCAGAACTAAAGCAAATTACTTGAACTCTGTGGAGAAAAGTCAGAAGAAAATTTTCCAGCACTTTCTCCCCTTGACATGCATGAGTGCAAACATGGATGAAATACAGAATGAGTGAGATGTATTCAGTAATAAGGTGAAACAAATAGCTATCTTTGACTGTGGGGGGTGGAGAGTCATTGTCAATTAGAGAAGCCAAACATGACTGAGTAGGAAAATGTAAAATGTAAGAAATGTAGACATTTCAGCCAAATGGAGGAAGCTATCTTTTAAACATATAAACACTGAACTTATATGCATCTCCCATGCTTTTCTGAGTTCACTGGACAAAAGCAACAATGGGACTTTGCTACAGATGTAGTGTATTTTCAACATAAATGTATGTATTCTGGAACTTCAAACTACAGGTTTTGTTGAAAACTTCATGTCCACAGAATTTTAGCTTCCATTCTTCAAATGCTCAATTCTCCTACACTATCTAATGGTTTTAAAGGAAACCTTGCAAAAAAATCATTTCTCACACAAGGCAAGGTTGTTGCAACATGAATGGTATTTCTTGTAGTTATGTAGCCATCAACCAATTTTTAAAGGAAAAAAATTAAAAGGGAAAAAAGTTTTTTAAAAACTTGAACTCGCACATTACAAAATGTGAGCCAGTATTTTAACTAATTGTGATGTTTATGACCTGGCACCCTGATAATGATTTCTGACCTTACTGTAGTAAATAATTGGCAACTCATTTGCATATTTCTGAAGTCACATTTATGGAGCATTGTGCAACATCTACAAGAAATGGGAAATCATGAGAAATACTGCCCGATGTTAATACTAATATCAATATTGTAAATGGACAGCTGTTTCAAATCTGGGATTTCATCTCATCCAAGGCAGTCTTGACTGTTGGACCAAACTTAGAAGAGTTACTTTTTGGGAAATAACTCCCAGAATTCTTCCACCTCCTTGAAATCCTTCACTAGCACAGAGGAACCAGAGAATGAAACATTCACCTAATTGAAAGGGGCTGCGGTGGCTCAGTGGTTAAGAAGTTTGCCTTATTAGCTGGAAGGCTGGCAATTCAGCAGTTCAAGACCCGGGTACTGCATGACGGATTAAGTGCCTATCTCTGTCCCAGCTCTTGGGGACATGAAAGCAGCCTCATCCGAGCATCCCCTGAATGGAGTTTCTCCTGCAAAAATCTTTTCAACCCAGAATAATTTCTGAATTATTATTATTATTATTATTATTATTATTATCATCATCATCTACAAAGCTTCTCTTCACAGTGTCTATGATGTCTCCTCCCCTTCCTTCCCTTAGTCCTCAACTGCATCATCCCTTGCCAAAACACATTCTAGATTGATGTTAATGGAAGAAAAGTGAATTATTGTTTTACAAGCCCATGCAACTGTCCTCACTTTAGAAGATGTGATTTTAACTACAGAATTAACATTTCTTCATCAAAAGACAAAAACCAATTGTCAAGATGTGTTAACAAGGGCCGATCTAACTTTGGCACACAATTTGGAAAATAACAGATGGCAAATGAAATGAAAAAGGATGTGTGTACACAGTCAGGTATACACATACATACACATCTTCCTATGGATAAGTGTGAATATCATTAGATCACTCACACACCAGAACTTGTTTGATAAATCAAAGGCAATGGTAAGTTGGAAGACACTGAGCAAGACAGCACATCTGGGCTTTGGGTAGAGCCTGTGAATGTTACTTTTTGAACTACAAGTCCCAAAGCTGGTTGGCGGGGGGATGTCTGGGATTTTTAAACCAGGAAGACTTTACGTTAGGACAGTGGTGGCCAATCTTGGGGCTCCAGCTGTTCTTGGACTTCAATTCCCAGAAGCCCAAGTCAGCCCACCTGCTGATCAGGGCTTCTGGGAATTGAAGTACAAGAACAGATGGCACACCAAGACTGCCTTAGGGTTCATTTTTAGTTCAATAACAATTGTGGTATTATGCATCTTCCCCTCTCTCCCTCAATTTTCTACATTTGTTCATTGTTACCAAACTCATCTTTTACCTATTGGCCACAACCTGATTGGATCTACGCAGTGTAAGCAGGCAACAGCACAAGAAAGAATGTCATCAGGACAATGTTGTGTTGCATCCAAACCAGTCTCCAAGATTATTTAAATCAAAAAAATTCTTCTCCTCTTCTTTCCTAGTTTATCTTACTTGGAACTACTTGCAATTCCTGTTCTACCTAAATTCTAATATCATCTCAGTGACAAAAACCACAAGATTACCTGTACACTGGAGTGGTCCTGGAAAGAATCCCTTCTCACATGAAGCCACACATCGGCCATCCTTCAAATGTAGTGGATCCTGGCATGATGTACACATGTACCCATCATGACACATAGAGCAGGTCTTTTCACAGGCTGCCCAAGGCCAGGAGAAAAGAGGAAATAATGTTATGCTTCTATAAAATGGCAAGCTGAAATTAGTGGCTGGGGAGCTTAACCTGCCCATTTTCAGCAGTACCTTTTAATTCCACCCCTAGATGTGGTCTTGTAGTTGATGGATGGAGATTTAAAAACATCATGCAAATATCAGCCATGCAGAGAAAAAGCTAAACTATGTCTAAGGGAATCTGGAAATCTAATTTTTGTACACTACAGAATTCACAGAATCATTCAGCTATACACCCTAAAGGGAATACTTCAAAGCAAGAATATATCAACATGACTGGGGAAGCTAGAGGCAAATGGTACCTAAGCAAAGACCATCTTCCTGATAGAACCCAGGTCCACAGCTGTCCACACATCGCCTGTTCTGTAGCTGCTTAGTTGTGTCCCGGCAGATATCACAGTGATTGAAAGACTGTGAACACGTCAGGCAGTCTGGATGACACTGGCCTGTTGTGAAGAAGAGTGAACTCAATTTCAGCACTTGAAAGCATATGATGCCAATGCATACATAGACATATCTAACTATCTCTATTCAGAGGCCTTCATCAGCAGCGGCTTCAATACAGTGTTTTCCCCTGTGGTTCTTTAAATTAGTTTTCAATGAGAAAGTTAGTCATGGCAGATGAGTTTCTTTGAAACCCAGCAGGCTGAACGCTACCCACGCTCCTCCACAATACACAGCCATGGGGAGATATTGGGAATATTCTAGGTAATAGTAGCAAGCAGGGAGTAGAGTCTTTTTGTTTGCATTCAAATAACAGCCAAACTTATTCAGACTTTCTCTACTAGAATGTGAGCTGAATCACAATGATCTATTCTATTTCACGGTCCAAATTTTGCTATGACATTCTCCAACCAAAAAAAATGTCTATGAAAAGACACCCAGTAGACAAATTAGTATGCAAAAGCACATACATTGGGCTAATTGTGTACTAAAGGGTATATATTACAGAGAAGTACTGGCAAGAGACAGATTGAGAGGGGGAAAGGCTTACAGAAAATGCATGCAAATTTTTGTGCACATAAAATACTTTAAGAACTTCTGAGCAGCAGATGGTATAGAAAGTGCAAACAGATTTATCCACCTGGGTCTTGATGGCCCAAACTCAACTGACATGGGACAACAAGAAGACCCAACAGACCAGCTAATGTCCATTGAGGGTGAGCCTGAGAAATCATATGCTGTATTATGAAATATAGCTATATCTTTCTAACGTTACTTTTTTGACATTACCTTGCCTGACAATACAGAGAAGATAAATTTGACCTATGGCCTGGTAAGCTTTGACATCAGGATTATTTTTAGCTATATTAAGTCACAGCTTGGAATTTCATTTTTATAAATGCATTAATGGTATTTTAAGTAGAAAAAATGCTATCTGTGAGCGGTTACTGGTTATACATCACTTTACAGGTAGCACATTAATAGTCCATAAGCAACAAGTTATTCTTTTATTTTTTAAAGAAATGTTTATGAATAAGGAAAACATTCAGAATCCATTTAAAAGTCCCCTGCTTCTAATGTTTTGGAATTGCAAGTAATCGTCTCTCATTTCAAGGGAAACCCAAACACTGTAGGAGATTGTCACAGTATTATTATTTTTTAAATAATATTGTTCTGCTCCCCCACTGCTCTCAAAAGTATTGCACTGTAGGGAGAAAAGTCAACTTTAATGTATTATAAAGTCTCTTTGAACACAGAGAATAAAAATGTGATTATCAAAATGTACCCAGGATTCTCTGAAACATAAAAGCTTTTAGAGCACATTTGTTCCCCTGCAGACAAATTTACATGGAAATGGTCCCTTCAGCTCAAGGCATTTAAAAAGTGCCCAATTACAGGAAGTAGATGGAAGCAATCCAGTCTGGCCAGGTTATCCTGCTATGGTATTAGTGTAGACCATACTGCCAGCAACTCAATGTCAAGTGTCAGGCTGCAGTTAACTAACCTGACAACCCTGAGGACTAATTGTTTGGGTGCCAAGGTCCACAGGGAAGGGTGATAGTCCCCAAATGGATTAAATCTCACTTGAATCCATCTTGATGGAGGGCAGCAGCTTCATCAATCCTGGCCTGGGGCTAATGAGGACTTTGCGTGCCAAAAGGGCTCAGGACCAGAAAGTGACTCACAGAACTGGATCAGTGGTACGGGGGTCACACTGCAATGCAGAAGGCAGGTGAAAGGCCACTACATTATATTCTCAGGACAGTCTTCATGGCTGATCACCACGAGGATCACCTATATTTCATTTAGATACAGAAGAAGATGGAAGCAAGGAACTGCCCGATCTGCCACAATGAGGGGAGGTACTTTCCCCCCCCCCCTTCTTGACATGAAAGCATCTTCTTCCTTTTCAAGAGAGGTTGCCTCTGTACAGACAGTGATATCCTGACTCAACATGGAAGCCAACCACCAGTTGTTCAAGTTTCCCAATGGCCCTCCATTCCTGGTTTTCCAACGGCCCTCCATTCCTGGAGGGCTGGTGAAAGGAAGGTCAAGGATTCAAGGACCACAATGGGAAAACAAAGATCAGTTTGTAAGTCAGTGTTTTAATGGTAAAGATAATTTATCTTAATGACAACAATGCTAAAAAAAAGATGGAAGGGCAACATAAGAAGAAGGAGACCAAGAAGGAGATGGATTGACTCAATAAAAAAACACCACGCCCTTGAGTTTGCAAGATTTGAGCAGAGCTGTCATCGGCGAGACATTTTGAACACCATTAATTCATTGGGCCACCATAAATTGGAAGCAACATGACTGCATGTTAACAACAACACTGCCAAGTATTCTAGACCAGAGATGGCAAGCAAGAGCCATACATACATACATACATACATACATACATACATACATACATACATACATACATACATACAGAGAGAGAGGGAGGGGCAGGCATTCATTCTGTTACCCCCTAATTCTCAGCTTGGTTTCAAAGCTGGTCTGTTGACTTCTTAACTCATATATATTTGCTTGTTTTCTATCCCCAACCCCACCCATTCATTCATTCAGACTCACAATGAAAAGCTGGAATTCAGCAAGGAGGGAGCATAGAAATGGACCTTTGACCCTTCATCTCAAATGAAGAGAAAAATAGAAGTGCTCTGTTTGATGGGATTGTAGAACCAGAATCTATGTTGGATCTGCATCCCATTTGGCCTGATGAATTTGTCTTCAGATGTATGGATATTTCTAAACATTGGGTTTCGGGGTAAGTTGGATTCAAAATCAAAAGTGATCAACAAAAAGCTTAATGATCATGCCTTTACCTGGCTTGCACTGAGGGCAACATTCACCCGGCACTGTGACAGGCACACTGCCTGGGGGACATGTTGGACAAGAAGGAGTGAAGCAAAGCACTTCAGAGTCACGACATTCACATTCACGACATAGACCTTCCTTCCACTTCTCACCATTCTGTAGGTGACGAAACATACAAGGCAATGAAACACAGTCTCTTTAATAAAGTGCTCAAATGACTAACGCAATGAGGAAAATGACACATAGGCTTTGCAACTACATTTCAAAATGCAGGCTTGTAAAAGTTACTGTCTTGAACTGTGCCTATCAGAAAGTGATTCTCAACCTTGGGTCCCAGATGTTTTTGGACTACAGCTCATACCTGTCAAGTATCCCATTTTGGCTGGGATTTCCCGTAATTCACTGCTTCCTCACGCTCCTTCCCGCCATCATCCCGTATTTGAAGAGCTAGGAAAGGGGTTACTGTGCATGTGCGCTGCTGCCTCTGATAGGTATGCATGCGCAGTAACCCCTTTCCTGGCCAAAGGAGTTTCTGCGCATACATGCAGGGGTTACTGCGTGTTGCGTGTCGCTGCCTCTGATGTCAAGGTCCACAATTCTGGAAATTGCTTGGTATTTTCTCAGACAACCCCCTCTCTATCCCCCCAAAATAATAATAATAATAATAATAATGATGATGATGATGATGATGATGATGATGATGATGATGATGATGATGATAATAATAATAATAATAATAATAATAATAATAATAATAATAATAATAATAATAATAATAATAGTTCCTAACTTTGCCATTGTCTGCTGCAAGATCTGACTCTGGAAATAATCTATATACTTCTAAATTAGAAAATTCCTTTTGAAGGACAAACTTCAAAAGCAAAGAAGTTCACATCTGAATTTGCATATGCTCAGATCAAAAACCATTCCTAGTCTTATGGGAAAACACCTAAAAGGCCCACTTTGAGAAACAGCTAAATTGGTCATGCCTGTAATCTTCAAAATGTAGTCTTCAAAATGGGCCCCGCCTGCAAACGCTTTGATGCTGGCTTGGATGTCACCGTTCAGGCAAAAAAATGATACCACCCCCACCCCGTCCTGCTTGCTATTGATTACACTGTTAGGAGCCATTCAGCTGTACAAAATGCAACCAGTAATGTTATCTTTCATTTGCCAGAATAAGGCAAATCCTCCAAATTATAATAAAATAGAACATGTTTGAGAGAAAGGGAGTCATAAAAAATATTGAATGATGTAATCACATTTCAATAAAGCTAGCAATCAAAAGAAAAGGTATCTAGATAGCTTCTCAGTGCTATCTCTTGGAACTGTTTGTGTCTACCCTACTCAATTTCTCCCTGTGACTTCTTCTTCCTCCATGTCTAGGTCAGAGGTGAAACTGCCAGAATGAAGGCACCTTTGGTGAATTCATTCCATTCCTTGAACCTGGTCTAGCCTTCTTGGTGATTGTGGTGTTTTTGAACCACAGTTGGGTGTACTCCAGGCAATAGCAGCCTTGTCCTGCCAGTTAATCTTTCTCACACTAGGTCCCTCTGACTGACCATATCATATAGTCCTTTTAATCTTCCTTTGGGCAAGGGGTGATTGGACACTTTATTGGTATGTGCTCTTGTGAATGTAACTGTCTTGTTATAATCCTTGGCACTCCAGGTGTTCTTGAACTTCAATTCCCAGAAGCCCTGATCAGCAGGAGTGCTGACTTGGGCTACTGGTAATTGTAGTCCAAGAACACCTGGAGTGCCATTCATTAAGCAGTCGGGAGGAAGAAAGAACTTAATGATTAAAATCCTGTTGCAGTTACACAAATGGTGTCACCTTTAGACGCAAATTGTCATAAATTAAGTTCTCTATAGAACTTATCTGTTGAATGCCATGCAACTGATAATGTCTATGGAGCTATCTTAACTGATGGCAATTCACTTCCAAAAGTTATGTCATCTGTAAACTGTCTGCCACACTGCTTTCCATGCATGAACCACTGAAGCAGGACACTTGATCGATGCATGTAGGTGTTTTAGGTCCTCATCGCTCCTGGAAGCAGAAGTAAAATGCGCCCGTACAGAGGAAGGGTTAACCCGGAAGTGCCTTAACCATATGGGTGCATTTTACTTCCGCTTCCAGGAGCGACGAGGGCGGCATAGGCTGGGTGAATCGCAGTAAACCCATTTGTGTGGATTCACAGGGGGCTAGGGCTTCTGGGAATTGAAGTCCTAGAACATCTGGAGTGCCAAGTTTTGCCATCACGGCCTTAAGGGGGTCTCTAGGAGAAACAAAAAGATATTCACAATACCTGTACTAATACTACTAGTAGTAATAATATTCTGGGAACTATAGTCTAAAAAGTGATTTTTCTTCAAACTATGCTTGAGATTCTATGCTGGCAACTCTTCTTGAGCTCACACTCTCTTTTTAAGCAATCATCCACCCAGAATGTTCTACATGCTCCAAATTATCAAGCCACTTACATCTTTGGTATGTTCTTTGTAAACACAGGGGCCACCTCTTGAAATACATTCAGGACAGCACTTGCCTTCCAAATGAATCTGTTCTTCACCCTGTGGAAAAAGAGGCAGCCACAGTGAGATACTGAGAGTTAGCATTTTTGTAAGTGACACTGGCAGAAGACGACCATGAGAGGTTGGCCATGTTTTATCACAATCCACTCTTCAGGATCCTATTTCTCTTTATCGTTCTTAGCCCATTCCAACATTTCTCTGTCCTTCCCCAAAAGGTATCTTGGTTTAAGCTACTTTTGTAGCTGCAGAACAATCACACTTGAGCCTTGTTTGAAATGCTTGCACTAGGTTGACTCTGGATCGAGACCCAGGAGTCCAGTTTAATGAACAGTATCCAGCTGGGAGAGCTATCATGATCAGTTCACTCAATTACTGTATAGTGCAGTGGTGTTCAACTCCGAAAACAACTCTGGCCTTTCATAACAATTATTTTAAACAACTCTCCCTTCATCTCCATGTTCTCTTGCAAGTGTGATGTGCAAATCCACCCATTTTAATGACCATTGATTATACATCTATGACTTTATGGCATGCTAGTATTAACTTTTGTTTCTCATAAACCTTCATTTTTCAATACCCACCAAAAACTGCCAGTGTGCTTTTGACTTCCCCCTCATTCCCCAGTAATATCAACACTCAACAGCAGCAGTGCTCAAACTACGGCCCACAGGCAAGAACCGGCCTGCAGTGCCAAATCATCCAGCCCATGCCACCCTCACCACTCCCAAAAGCAGAAGTAAAATATGCATGTGCCGCACCCGCGGCTGTCATAAATGTGGCTGGCGGAGTGGTGGCTCCCGCCCATTGGCTCTTCTGAGATAAAGTATCCCTCTTTTACTGATGGGTGGGTGGGCTTTTTAATAGACTATTAATGGGGTTGTCTTTTTAAATGATTTTTAGGGTGGTTTTTATGTTTTGATGTTTGCTGTGGGCCGCCCAGAGTCGCCCTAGAGTGAGGGGGTGGCATACAAATTTAAATAAATAAATAAATAAATTTATGACAGTTACAGGTGCATTTACAGCAGCACTTTGCATGTGTGTGGGCGTGTTTTACTTTCACTTCCAGTGGGGGGAACCACGTGACCAGCCCACTGAACCACATGACAGGCCCTCAGCTACTAATGGGATTATTATTTTTGTAAATTTATCTTAATCGCCCTCCTCTGACGACACCCTTTGAATTGCCATATCCTTAAAAATGTACCTTAGATGATAAAAACAATAACAGCACATAAAAAGTCCTTCTTAGAATTAAGTGAATTATTATCATGGCATGACTTGTTTGATAAAATGGTTAGTGAGACAAAAGACACAAAATGCTGAGACTCGAATGGTATCACATCTCAGTATTAGAACTTTCTTCTAAAGAAAGCTTTGGGTGCAGATATGACAACTATTTTTCCTCTCACAACCCAGCTCTATAAAGTAAGTTTGACTGACAATAAGAAAGTAGTAGTTATGACTGCAAGTCTGGCCAGGTTATCCTGCTATGGTAATAGAGTAGACCATACTGCCAGTGACTCAACGCTGAGCGTCAGGCGGCGGTTAACTAACCTGACAACCCTAAGGACTAGCAGCCTTGGTGAAGTCCACAGGAAAGGGTGATGGTCCCCAAGTGGATTAAATCCCACTTGAATCCATCTTGATGGAGGACAGCAGCTTCATCCATCCTGGCCTGGGGCTAAGGAGAACTTTGTGTGCCAGAAGGGCTCAGGACCAGAAAGTGACTCACGGAGCTGGATCGGTGGTATGGGTGTCATGCTGCGATGTGGAAGGCAGATGAAAGGCCACTGCATTATATTCTCAGGACAGTCTTCATGGCTGATCGCCATGATGATTGCTAATATTCAGAATTTGATACGGCACAAGAAGTAATGAGTACTCAAATTTCCAAATAGTAGTGTTGGACCACTGTCCTCATTAGCCAAATCCTCTGTGCCTAGACAGGTTGGAAGTTTCATCTGAGACTAACCTGAGGCTGGGGACCTAAAGTGCCAGACTAGGACGCAGGAGGCCTGGGTTCAAATCCCATTGGCCATGGAAACTCAATGGGAAGGTGGCAATGTCAAAGAGATTCTGGGCACTTCTTTGTTTAATCCCAATAATTGTTGTTCTGCGACAGAAAATCAAATAGGAAACTTCTGTCTATTCTTATGTTGTTTTTGGCTTTGTGATTACCCAGTGAGCTTCATGAGAAAACATGGTCTCCTGGTCAGTCCAATATACACAAACCCTTCCCCAAAAGGTTTACCTCTGCAGATGTGTTGAGCTACATTTCCATTATCCACAGACAATGTGGTAGAAGAAAGTTATCCAAAGAATTGGAAGACAATGATTTATTATAAAACAAAAGCGCTTGTCACAGTCCATATAATTAACATTCCAGGGTTCTGCTCTTACCTAGGCACACACACACACACACACACACACACACAAGTAGTTCACACTGGATTTAGAAGAGTAGGGGCAACCATGAGGAGGACAAAGACCTCAGCACCAAAGAATGTGCTCATGTTTGCCAAGATTCAGGTTGGGGAAGATCATGGAATAAATCTGTCTCACTAGTTTAACAATAAGGCAGGGGAGAAGCAATAAGACAGCTGGAATGAAATACATGTCAACTGTACTCCTAATATTTCTCAAGCCATGCAGTCAGTATGGTAACACTATGCCCTGAAAAGACAGAGGGGAGAAAGCCATTTGTTACTGCCTTTTACTCTGTCCCTGGACACCACCATTTTTTTACTGTATGTGGTAAGGACTCTCTTACGATTACTAAAAGAGTGCAGTAGAGTGATGTTTGGCATTACAATTCCCAGAATTCCTTAGGCTGGAATTCAAATAAGGAATAATGCCACTGGAAAGTTCACGTGCATAACCTACAGCAGCAAATTGCACCTAGGCAAGAATTCAGTGTTTGTACTTACCATCACATGCCAAGTTACACAGCAGGTGTGCAACACCCAATGAAAACACTGACTTCTTAACTAGCTGTGATTTGCTGCTGCAGCTATCTACTTAAACCAATGAGCAGTAAATAACATAATCTTAGCCTCTGTGACCCATAGTCTAAAAATCAATGTTCACTACTCCGATTACATTGATTAAAAATGGGTGCTATCACCTTCTGGAAGCAAACTCCATAGCTGAACAATACATTTTGTGAAGTGCTTAATCTTAGCTATCCCAAATTTGCCTTCAGTGAACTGCCCTGGGTTCTAATATGATGATGATGATGATGAAGGAGGAGGAGGAGGTGATGGTAGTGGTAGTGGTAGTGGTGAGGATATTGTTTTCCCAGCACAGCAAGAGTTGACAATAAGCACAAAGTTATGGAATCTTCATTGCTTGTCAGCAAACAGCAGCCATTCCTGCTGTTCCTTTGCAAAAGAAGTGCCACCAATGCTCCACTTCTCAGTTTAGACTTGATAATCATGTATCTGCCCAGCCATGGAATTCATGTCCTGTCTGGGATCTTGTAACAGTTTAAATAGGATGATGTGGCTAGGAAAGTTAATTCCTTCTCAACCAAGGATGAAAACCACTAAGCCTTGGCTTCTTCTGGGCTCTGGTTTATTTATTTATTTGTTTGTTTGTTGGATTTATTTAACCACCCTTTTCGCCTAAGCGGCCCACTAAGTGGCAGCTCACAACATCAGTTAAAACCTATACCCAATGCTAGTTAAAACTAAATACTATAAAACTATCTAAAAGCATTTATAAAACCTCCTCAATTCCCTTAAAAAGAAGTGCACCTGGGCAGGAGTAAATAAGAACCCCGGGCAGGGCTAAATAAGCCAGCAGGGCTGGGTTGTGGTACCAGTTGTAACCCACACCTGCTGGCGTAGCCACGTTTTTTAAGGCCTTCCTGAAGGGAAGCAACTCTGCCTGAAGGTGCCATTCAAGTGGCAGGAGGTTCCATAGGGCTGGAGCAGATACCCAGAAGGCTCTCCTCCTGGTCCCAGTGAGATGTGCCTCCCTGGCTGATGAGACCACTAGGGAGCCCCTATGGTCTGCTCTCGTAGGATGGGTCAAAACCCTTGGGGTGATGCAGTTTCTTAAGTATCCTGGCCCACTACCAGGAATGGCTTTAAAGGTCAAAAACAGCACCTTCAATTGCACCCGGAGGCATACTGGCAACCAATGCAGCTCCTGTAGCAGCAGCGAGGCATGGGCATAACGCCTGCACCCCGTCACCACCCAGGCAGCCGCGTTCTGAACCAGCTGTAGTTTCTGGATGGTCATCAAGGGTTTGCTGATGTGGCTATCCTAAATACAGAGTGAGCAAAAGGAGCAGAGAGCTTTTAAAGCAGAGAGATTCTTTGTGCCAAGTTTGTGCCATACTTGTCAAGTTTTGGATTTGAAAATAA
Organism: Bradypodion ventrale; assembly: GCA_035047345.1. Lineage (NCBI taxonomy): Eukaryota > Metazoa > Chordata > Lepidosauria > Squamata > Chamaeleonidae > Bradypodion > Bradypodion ventrale. Next base: position 12,035,448 of record JAWDJE010000005.1, on the reverse strand, counting down.
GGGAAATTTTGGCCACACCCCTCTGTGGGTGTGGTCAAATCTGTGGGCGTCACCAAATATAGCCATGTGACTTGCTGGAATCTAGTCATGCCTGCCACATGGCCATGAAAAGGGCTGCAAACACAGATAGCACTGGCTCCTTAGCTGTAAATGGAGATAAGCACTGCACCCTAGAGTTGGATATGACTGGCAGATTTTACTTTCTTAGGATCAAAGATCTCTGCAGATGGTGATTGCAGCCGTGAAATAAAAAGGCGACTGATGCTTGGGAAACAAGCTATGAGAAACCTGGGGAACATATTTAAAAGTAGAGATATCACCTTGTAAACAAAAAATTGCATAGTCAAAGCAATGGTATTCCCGGTGGTAATGTATGGGTGTGAGAGCTGGACCATTAGGAAAGCTGAGCGCAGAAAAATAGATGCCTTTGAAATGTGGTGTTAGAAATAGGTCGATCCTAGAAGAAATCAACCATGACTGCTCTTTAAAGGTCAAATAGTAAAAATGACGCTAAAGTATTTTGGACATCAAATGAGAAGAGAGGATTCACTTGAGAAAGCCTTGATGCTGGGAAAGGTGGAGGACTAAAGAAGTGGGTGGCCAAAAATAAGATGACTAGATGGTATTGTGCCAGGGGCACAAAGATGTGTGGGCCAAAGAACCCTTTCCCCCATCTTCTTGGGGGACTTTTGTTTTGTTTCTTTCTTGTTTACTCATTTTTAATTTAAAAAAAATATGGGAAGCAAAGTGCAGAATAGTAAACTAGCCCCCTAGGGTTACCAACTGCTTGTAAGCAGCTTGGCTTTAATGAACTAACCCTGCACATGGCTAGACACCACCACCACCCCCATTAGGGTGGAGGAGCAAGGGATTAATTCCCCCAAATTAACCAATCTATTTGTTCCTCACTGCAACCAATTGAAGCACCAACACCTGAGAATGTCGGATCCAGCTTAAGGAAGGGAATTAGTAAAGTAAAAAGCAACCTCTGTAGTTTCCAAGCCTCCCAGCAGCTAAGAAGTTAATCTCCCTCCAGATGGTTTGTTAGAAGGTGGGGTGCCTGTTGGGCAGGGCGGGGAAACCTTTGGCAGCAGCTTTTCCTACTGTAAAAGGAACCCAGCCAGGCAACTGCAAGCAAAATAAACCTCATCTCTCTCTCTCTCTCTCTCTCTCTCTCTCTCTCTCTCTCTCTCTCTCTCTCTCTCTCTCTCTCTCTCTCTCTCTCTCTCTCTCATATAGTGATCAAGCAACATCCCCCCCCTCCCAAGTTAACTCTAGAACAAAAAAATGAAAGCTTCCAGGAGGCAGGGCAGAAACAGCTCAATAAACCATGAGAGTGAGAGATAAGTCTCTGCCCCAGACCAAGAGCTGATTTGCCCCTGCATATATGAAATATCGCTCACTTAGAGTAGACTCCCGTCCCATGGTGGCTCCGACCACCAGCAGCAAAACCGAAGCCTCCATGACCATGTGGCAGGGAAATGAAATAGAAGGCCCCTACCACCTTCTCTTTCTCTCTCCCCTTCCACAAGCAAAAAGCCACAGCGGCCTCTGGTGGCAGGAAAAACATAATGCAGTTTTGCCTGTGAGGGCTCCGATCAGGATTTTTTTTTAAAAAAAAGGGATATTATGGGGAAATTAATGAAACGGGAGGGGGTGGGAGGAGGGGTAAAAATAAGGGGTTTTCCCAGGAAAAATGGGATACTTGACAGGTATGGTTTGTGCCGACTGACAAAATATTACAGAGGAAAAATAGTTAAGTCGCTGCTGTGATAGAATACATTGTTGTTAATGAACAACACTGGGTACACTGGACAAAAAAAATACACACACACACAAGCTAAGTTAACCCAAATTCTATACTGAAAAAGCTGAGTTCTGCAGGTTTGTGTAAAAAATGTAACTATGAAATGTCTCTTGTTTTTGCATTATGTATTCTCAGTCTCTCCCCCCTCCCAATTATTTTGCATAATTGATTCTGTTGAACTGGAGGGTGTGGCAAGTGACCTTGTGAGGTCATGAGACCCCATATCTTCACTGGCAAGGGCAAGGGCTGCTGTTACTGGAACCATAGCCCAAATGCAACTTACAGAGACCGCTAAGGTACATTAGATTCAAGAGGCCTCCATCTCCTAAATATAGTTTATTTATCTTAAAAGGGCCTTTTAACATGAGGAAGCTTCCCTAAGTAAAGGTAAAGGTCACCCTTGCTCGAAAGCCAGTCATATCCAACTCTAGGGTTCAGTGTTCATCTCCGTTCATAGCCAAAGAGCCAGCGCTGCCTGTTTCTGCAGACATTTCTGTGGACATGTGGCATGCATGACTAAACACCGGAGTGCACAGAATGCTGTTTACCTTCCCACCAAAGTAGTATCTGTTTATCTACTTGCAATTTCTTGCTTTCAAACTGCTAGGTTGCTAGGAGCTGGGACAGAGGCGGGGGCTCACTCCATCATGCAGTACTCAGGTCTTGAATTGCTGACCTGCCAACCTTCCATATGTGGCAGGCATGACTAAACACCAGAGGGCACAGAACACTGTTTACCTTCCCACCAAAATGGTATCTGTTTATCTAATTGCAATTTCTTGCTTTCGAACTGCTAGGTTGGCAGGAGATGGGGCAGAGACAGGAGCTCACTCCGTCATACAGTACTCAGGTCTTGAATTGCTGACCTGCCAACCTTCCAGTCATCAAGTTCAGCATCTTCACAGTCCCATTTGAAACTTCCCTAGTTGTAGGTAATTCTAGTACTGCTTTGAACCACAGCTCCTATGAGCGCCTGCCCATAGCAACCTGTGAGGTCTACACATGGGATCATTGTCTTGGACACTAACGAGTTCTCACACATATTAAGGAATCTGACCAGAAAGGTCAGTCACCAGATCTCCTCAACATAAAGAGCTAGCCGCTTCACTTGACCCTGTGGTTCAGACCTTTGACACAGTTTCCAATAACTCACACAACAACTGCCTATAGCCCTGACAATAGCAATCTCAGCGAATCTGATATTCAAGGCTGGTCTTGGTCTTCCCAGATGCCACCAAGCTCTGCTCACATAATTCTAGAAGCACCTCTTCATGGCCATTTCGCCATGACTTCAGCAGTCTGGCCATCATGGCCCACCAAAAAAAAAAAAAAAATACCAAGCACAAACATCTCTTGTCATATGTTTGACTGAGATCCATGTGTCTGGAGCAAGACTAATACAGTAAAACCCCTACTTATGAAAAAAGGCCGTTCCGTAGCCTTTTGCTTAAATCAAATTTTTATGTTACTCGAAGCAAACCCATAGGAAAAATTATTATTTTATGTAACTTGAAGCAAACCCATAGGAAAAATGAAATGTTTATGTAAATCGAAGCAAACCCATAGGGAAATGAATTTTTGCATAACTCGAAACAAACCCATAGGAAAAAGAATCTTTATGTAACTCGTAGCAATCCCATAGGAAATTGTGTATATCGGGACATGGTTTTAGCACAAAATCATTATGTAAGTTGAATTTTATGTAACTTGAGGCATTTGTAAGTCGGGGTTTTACTGTACTCTTAAGCCTAGCTCAGTGCTGGAACAACAGACCTCCTTCCGCAGGCTCCACAGCACAGCTACCTGGTGCATCAATAGAAGGCTCAACTGATCCTCCTGAAAGTGCTTGTGAGACCATGAGAATCTGCACCTCCAACCAATGCACTTTCCTTCCACTTTCTGGCAAGGGTTGCAGTCATATCATGGTCAGAAGTATGAAAGATTCGGCAGAGCTTGGAAACATTACCAGTTTGGACTACAACCTCCACAATCCACAGCCAAGTAATATTTCCTGTTTTTGCCTTTTGGTGCCAGGAAGCCTCATTTATTCTGAATTTTAGGGACTTTCATTCCCACTCTTCCTCTTATTGCACAGACACTCTGGTTATTTGTTTCACTGCTGGCTGATGTTATCATTTCTAACATTATTATTTATCTGTTGAATTTCCCATTTCTAAAATTGTTTTATTGAAATATTGTGTGAGCTGTCTCAAAAGCTTCAGGAAATGCACAGGTTGGATTTTTTTTTTTAAAAAAAGACAAAAATAAATGGTTAGCTTGTTGAAACTACAATGGTTTTCTTACCTGGGCGCACTCCACTTTGGCACACTCTGCATTCCAGCAAGCAACGTGACCTTCCTGACATATGCAAAATTCGCAGGAAGTGCCACTCCACATCTCATCGGAGTATCTGGTGGTGCCGTTGTGTACACAGGTCCCTTGAAAAGAGACGCACTCCTCGCAGCATGTTCCAGGACGCTGGACTTTGTTTTCCTCCTAGGAGTGTGAGGTTCAGATACCTTATGAAAAGAGGTAATGGGCAAACTCCCAAGATCACACAGGCAAGCATTTAAACTCAAGACATACCTTCCGACAGGTGAGTGGGATGCAGGTATGTCTCAAGCACCTGGTCTCGCCTCTTTCACATACACAAGTTGTGCAGGCCTCTTCCTTCCATCGCTCACCATGCTGAACAACATAAAAACAAGTTCTAACTCTTCAGTTTACCCCACTGTTGGTGCTTGCATGGACTTGGAACATTGAAACTGTTTGCCTTCCAGAATCCTGCAATCCAGGTTACCAACCACGTTGACTAGGACAGCCTAGGACAGTGGTTCACAACATGGGACCCTTACCCCGCAGGGAGACTTCAATCCCCAGAAGCCTAACTCAGTATATTGGCTGATCAGTGCTTTGAGGAATTGACTTAGGCTTCTGGGAATTGAAGTTCAAAAACCAAAGGTTGGGAAACAGTGGTCTAGGAACTGTAGTCCCCAAAAGGACTTCTAATGCTCTCTCTATCTTAAAAAAGAGCCCTTCCTGAGAAGACCTAGTTAGAGATTGTCGATTCCATTTATACCATCATTAGGCTTTATTCCAAGCTTTCTCAAAGATTTCAGGTCGTGGGCCTGACCACAGCTCCTAGACTGCTGATCAGGCCGATCACGTGGTTCCTCCTACCCACAAGTGGAAGTAAAATGTGTGCCGCGCATGCGCATAATGTTCTGTGTGGAACATGTCTTAATTCCGCTTCTGGGATTGGCAAGGGTGTCGGGGGCCAGATGAATTGGCGTCAGGAGCCAGGTTTGGCCCACCAGCCGTAGGTTGAGAATGCCTGTTTTATTCTGAGGATGTCTGTCAATGGAGGCCCTTGAATAGGCTGTGGATTGGAGTGCCAACATGCTCAAGTGGGGATTGCTGGAGGACAACAACACGCTGTGTGAATGTGGGGAGCATGGCTCATTTGCTGGTCTGCCGATTACTGCCGTAAACATGTACTGATGGTGATTTAAGGTTGGCCAACCTCAAAGCTAAGAAGGTGACTTCATTTTTGGTAGTTAAAAATCTGATCTGGACACAAAGGCAGAAGGCTTTATTTGAATGTGTTGGGGTTTTATTTTTAATGTTACCAGAGTGGGTTCTAGACAGTTGAAAAGGGATTATACTGTATAACAAATAGTAAGAAAAAGAGGAAAGGGAAGAAGCAAGCTGTGGAGAGCAAGCAATCAAATTGGTACCAGACAGTTTCAAATCTTTCGAGGGTTGATCTTTGGGAACACAGAAATATAGTTTTCTTATTCAGAAAGCATCTCTAGAAGCAGCTGTTCTGAAAAACCAGAAAATGTGGCACCATACAAATTAGCACATTTTATCTGGCACAAGCTTTCGTGTCACTGGTTTCCACCTCTTCATATGAACAGAGCAAATAGGTATTTTCCCTTACTTTAATCTTCTGCAAGGAGTTACATAAGTTCAAGCACAGCCGGTCTATAAGACAAGCATCTCTATTATCCTACCACTGAAAAAGTCTCACCGAGAACCACTGGGCATTTTAAAAAGGCATTCTACGTTTTAAAAATAAAATCCTTTTTCCTAATACCACTTTGAGACTTGGTCTTATATCTTTGGCTTCCTTACGCGTGGTGCTGTTCTCCCTAATTTCTCCCTTGACAATGTAAATGGGATGGCAATAAAAAAAATATTTAATTATGCACTGCCTGTACCATAGCTACATTTCCTCCCACTTAATTAATTAAAGGTAAAGGTAAAGATCTCCCTTGCTCGGAAGCCAGTTGTGTTCGATTCTAGGGGGTAGTGCTAATTCCCTTTTATATCCAAAGAGCCAGTGCTGTATCTGCAGATTTTTTTTCTTTGGTCATGTGGCAGGCATGACTAGACACCAGAGTGCATGGAATGCTGTTACCTTTCCTGCCGAAGTGGTACCTATTTATCTACTTACAATATCTTGCTTTCGAACTGCTAGGTTGGCAGGAGCTGGGACAGACGATGGGAGCAAAATTCATGCAGCACTCAGGTCTCAAACTGCTGACCTGCCAACCTTCCAGTCGTCAACTCAGCATCTTACCCACTAAGCCACCATTGCTCCTACTTAATTAATTAGGGCCACCTAATTAATGTGTCATTAAGTTGATTCCTATATATGGTGTGCCTTCTAGGGCTATATAGGGTTATAAAGTACTCAGAAGTAGATTACCACATATTCTGTTTAGTGGTGGTGGTGGGGAGTTTGCCCAAGGCCACACAAGTGACAGGGTATGCATACTCCAGAAGATCACAGACGATCCATTTCCCAGTGGAGATACAAACTCCCTACCAGGTCATATTTACCTTAACCATGTAACACGATAACACACAGAAGCAGGGAACATGAGCTACTTCAGAACTACAAGTCCCATATCTCTTTAGTATTTACAATGCTGGCTATTGATTATGAGTATAGCAGTGCTACACATCCTATAGCAATGCTACACGTCCTCTAGCTATAGTATAATGTAACAAATCCCTTCCTGACTGTAAAAGGATCATCCATCACGACCTTGATTACTCATTTTTTTGCTACTCACTCCATTTGTCCAACCCCCCAGTCCCACTTTACAAAATATGTTAACAAAAATAGTCTTATCGCCATGGCTTGTGAGCTGAGTTACTTTTCACAGGCACATTCCTTTTTAACTTGAGTCCTCTTCAACTCAGGCTTCAAGACAAAGAACTTAAGTGGGTTTTAAAAAATAACACTCAATTTAAGAATGTGGGCAAAAAAAAAATCTCAATTGCTGGAAAGAATAGAACTCATCTCAAGTTGGATCTTGCGAGTTACCTCATATGCCCTTCCAGATACGAAGCAAGATTTTGGAACACATTCTGGGCAGCATTTTCCAGTAGGTACAACCGCATTTTCATCCTAAAGCGTCAACAAGGGAGAAGGGGAGAAGAGGGAAAAAAGAAGAAACTAATATAAAAGACAGAAGGTACCAAACAGCTTATGTTCGAAATGTTCCTCTTTGAAAACTGCACATCCAGAATTCCCAATGATAATGTCTATCATTTTTTAAAAAATATTGGAGGATGTGCCAGCTGAACAGAAGAGGGCAAACATTTCCAGGTTTCCTACCAGTTCTAATTATTTCAATGTTTTGTGATGTTCATGATTTGCATGTTTGCCTTATAGCAACCCTTTTGAATTACATTTTTTAAAATTCAATATTGGACAGTCTTGAACAGCCTCTCCCTACCATGACAGTTACCCTCTAGAGACCCTGAAATAAATATCAAAAGGTTAAAACATCAGATCTGAAACTGAGCACTGGTTGATTGGAAAGGAAACCATTGATTCCAGAGGAGAAAGTAAAATGGAGGCAATTCCCAGGCCATGTCCATGATAGAACTTGGGGAAGTCAATGTTTGGGAATAGAACTCCCATAATTCCCTAGCAAGGATAATCACTGATCATGCTGATTGCAGGATTCTGGGATATATAATTTGAAAAAGTAGCATTCCTAAGTTTTGATCCATTATATACATACTGGCTGGCAGGGCAAGTGTGGGGCCCTAATGAGAACATGGTCCCCGCCTGCTGGCTTATGTAAACAATTAAGAACCCTCTCTTCTTTTTTATAGTGGGTGGGATGGGTGGGTGGGATATGGTTTTTTTTAAAGTTTTTTTATATGTTTTTAGAACTTGTTGTAATGCCGCCCTGAGTTGGGTTCTACCTGAGTGGGCGGCATATATAAATATGACTATTAAATTAAATTAAATGTGAATATCAAGAATACTTGTTCAACCTCTTGTTGAGAGGGAGCACTTCTTTCTTATCAAGGTTTCTGCAATTCACTCAAGATATCTGTCACACTTTGGCAAACAAAAATTCACATAGTCAAAGCAATGGTATTCCCGGTGGAAATGTATGGTTGTGAGAGCTAGACCATAAGGATAGCTGAGCACAGAAGAATAGATGCCTTTGAGATGTGGTGTTGGGGGAGAGTTTTGAGAGCACTCTGGACAGTGAGAACAACTAGGTTGATCTTAGAAGAAATCAACCCTAACTGCTCCTTAGAAGGTCAAATAGTAAAGATGAAGCTAAAGTACTTTGGTCATCAAATGAGAAGAGAGGATTCTCCTAAGAAGGCCTTGATGCTGGGAAAGGTGGAGGGCAAAAGAAAAAGGGGGCGGACAAAAATGAGATGACTAGATGGAATTGTAGACACAATGGGCTCAGAGCTGGGTGGGTTGAGGAGGATGGTGGAGGACAGAGGCGCCTGGCGGGCAATGGTCCATAGGGTTGCAAAGGGTCGGAGTCGACTGTGTGACTGAACAACAAAATTATATGTTCCTATAAGAAGCAAAATGCAGAACACACACAAACACAGAAGAACTTTTAAAAAATATAAACAACCCATCCAATGCTTCTAATTTAAAAATCCATGTAACAAGGCAGCAGAAGCTTCAGTTTTACACAGCTTACGTGGTCTGTGCAATTTTTTTGCTAGTGGCACAATTTGGTCAAGTTACCTAATTTGCACAAAAATCATTGAGTCAATAGTTATTTTGCTCTTCTGCCGGGCAAGAAAAATTTGTAATTCTTCATTCTTAACTGTAAGGATGAGACAGGCAGTTTACATTCCTAACTAGAAGCCCTCCGCATCTGCCTCTCTTCAAATCCCTCACTTTTGAACCAACACTTTTCTGGCATGGGAATAAATAACACTAGGCAGAAGTGGGGAGGGAGAGAAAGAGAAAAATGGGCAGAAAAAATTCCCATTATTAAGATTAATGCCAGTTCCTGCAGAATATCTGGTTATGGAAATCTATCAGAGATACTTAGAATTAGCTAAAGGCTAGAAGTAACGTTACCGTCACTGCATTGTCACAAGATTTGTAGTCTGAGTTTCACACTCTCATTGTGTCATCTGTAAATTTCTTCCATACCTGGATGACAGTCTAATGACTAGCTGATAAATATTAGAAGTGATCCATTGTAGAGTAATCGTATGTGGAAGGGAAGGAGTAAAGAGCAAACATTTGTGTATTTTCCATGAATTTGTTCGAAGGCTCATTTCTTTTAACTCCTCATCTTGGCTGCTCAGCTGAGCAAGAGCAAAGAACATTTTATTATGCCTCCTCCAGTTTTGAAAAAGTAAAAAGTTTATATACCTTCGTGAAAAAAGGAGCGAGTATAACTAACATGAACATCTGGCTCCTTAAAACTTAGGTGGGAGGATATTACAAGAGATAGGGCTAACGGCATGAATGTGATGATTAAGAGATTTGCTGTCTGCCGATCCAGCCCACATTTCTGCTAATAACCTGGATGGCTAATAGCAGGCATCAAGCAAGCAATTTCAGTTAATGTTTTACTGAATACGCTAAACAGCAAAATAGGAAAAGCCTTTCGCAAAAACCAGCCACTTCACATCAATGTTAAAAAAAGAACTGAGCAGGTTTGGAAATGAACAGGATTCTACTGGTAATTTCCCAAAGATTAGAAAGATTATCTTTTTGGATAACAAATTCCAGACCTTACAGAGATTTCATCACTGGCAAAATGCACTTCAAGAGTTTTGAATACTTAAGACCAGTACTATGCTCCGATTTCAAGATTTAACGCTGCTACAATTATATTGGTTTACAGTTCCAATATATACTGACTGCTGATAGGAAAGTGTTTTCAGTTCCCCTTCACACATCATCTCAAGTCAACCAAATATTTCTGTGGCACAATTCATGAGCTTTTTAGGGCTGTCTGGTCAAAAAAAAAATCTAAATATTATGTTTGATTATTAAGCTACTTTCAGTTCTCTCCTTTTAAACTTATGATTTCCTTTCTCTGCATCATTAAAAAGATTAGCATCGTAATCCTTGGTCCTCTGTTGCTTTCTGGGCATCTTCCCAACCCTTCAGCAGCATCCTCTAGCATGTTACACACATTACAAGTGAGCAAAGGTAAGGTTGGCAAACATCTCAGTGGCAAACCTGAGGCACTCAAACCACACCAGCTTCCTTTTTTTGGCCCAGATCATCCCATTCCTCTTCTGGAAGCTTCTAGAGGAGTGATTTTCAGCTGAGGATGTTTGACGCCCTTCCTCAAGACCCTCCATCTCTCTCTCTCTCTCAAAAAAAAAAAACTAGTAGAAAGCAGAAGCATCCATCTAGACCAGGGGTTCCCAACCTAAGGCCTGTGGGCCGGATCCAGCCCACAGAACCATTTCATGTGACCCCCCCACCCCTCCAAGGGCATTAGAGAAACAAAATGGCCACCTCTTTTGAAGCTGTTGGGACAAAATGCCCACCCCCATTGTGCAGGCAGGGCAAAATGGCCTGGACAGCAACTTCTAATGAAGATATACATCACCTAATTATTGGGTTGTTGTTTTTTTAAAGCTAATAAAATGCAGATAAGTAAGCAGCATGCACAATCTTACCTTGTTACATAATAGAGGCTGACAAAATGCAGTAAAACACTCCACGGTCCCATTCCGACAAACGCATTTGGCACAACGGCTGGGCTGCCACTCTTCAGCATCCTGGAACGTTTGGCCATCAAAAGAGCAGGTCTCTGGAAGAAAATGGAGACATGTGTTGTTGCTTTTTAATGCTCACAGCTATTCTAGAGTTGGTGAGCGCACTCATTTTCACAGAAAAAACTCACCACAATCCTGGGGATGTTTTGTGAGCCCTGGGGTGGACTGTGAGAGGAAGGGGCAGCCTTTAAGACAGGGGTTCTCAACCTATGGCCTGGGGGCTGGATGTGGCCCATGACACCATTTCATATCCCCACCACCACCACCAGTTCCACCACACCCGGAAGTACCATGTGCGGTAGGCAGGGCAAAATGGCTGTTTGGCCCCTGGAGCTGTCCGAGGGAGCGTGACCCGGCCCTTGGCTTGAAAAGGCTGAGAACCTCTGCTTTAAGACTTTGGAAATCTTTTTCAGCTCAACAGCAGTGGCAACAGGAACCTTTACTTCTATATTTGCAAACATTATGACCAACATATGCAAGTTATGGACTGAGAACAGAGAGGGACCAAACATACTGTCTCCATTCCCAATGTCCACACTTCAGCTAAATTGGTGGTGGTGGCTGCTACTTGTATCCGAGTATACATTTTTTTTCCTGAAAATCATTTTCACAGTTGATGGATGTGTCTCTGGTAAAAGAAGAATGACAAACAGGGGAAATGCCATTGATGTGAATTTGTTTAAGGTGGATCCCAGCTTGCCATGAAGTGACCCATCTCCTGCGGCACGTATGAAATGAGACATGCGGGATTTAACACCGGGACTGCAATGGACTGCCGCAGCCTTGACGATATTAACAAGGTGCACCTTCACAGCCAGTCTATCTGGAATGGCCTCCTCTGCCTCCATCACTGTTTGGAATCAGGAAGTGGTTCCTCCTCTGTTCATTTTGCCCTTGTGCCCAATAGGAAGGTTTCCAGTGGCATTTCATCCACCTAGGGGACCATCACCCCTTTTAAAGGGGCTCATCTGCCCATAGCCATTGGCCCCTTTAGAGAGTCAAGTTATTTACCACTGCCCAACACTCAGCATAGAGTCGCTGCCTGTATGGTCTAGCTCATTACCGTAGCAGGATGGCCAGCCAGCCAGAATAACGACTCAGATAAATATTTGTTTGAAAAATCCATACATCTACAGCCTGAATTGCATAGAACTTTCTGTCCAAGCACTTTCTTAAACATACCCCTGGATGCCATAAATTCAAGAATAAAGTACACAGTCAAGGAACTTTATCTTTCCTGCTCTTTCATCGTTTATCTTCCCTGCAACTTTATCTGCTTTACCTCCAGAATTAGAGGCGCTATTGACACCCATGTCTCCAGAATTAGGAGTACAAATGTGTTTACATTCCACGAATTACATTCCTGTGGTTCCTTTTTGATGTATTTCCAGAAATTATATCTTTTTCACCACTTAAGGGTGGACATTTCTTAGATTAGGTATCATTGGGTTGTCTATTGAGGGCATTAGACTAGTGTCCCCCAACCTTTGGGTTTTGGACTTCAATCCCCAGAAGCCTAAGTCAATTCCTCAAAGCACTGGTCAGCCAATGTACTGACTTAGGCTTCTGGGAATTGAAGTCCAAAATCCAAAAATTGGGGAACACTGCATTAAACCATATGTAATAGACATCAGTTTCCCTCCCTCAAATCTTTTCAGAAAGATAGTTTTATCATATAGTGTTGGTCTGAAGCAGTGGCGCGATTCAAATTTGTTTACTACCTACTGTGTGGGCATGGCATGGTGGGCATGGCATGGTGGTCATGTGACTGGGTAGATGTGTCCATATGACTGGGTGACCGTGCCACCCAGGCAGGAGGCAGGCGCAGGCTTATGACCCGAGGCTCTGGCAACCGGATGGGTGGGGCGACCTGGAATTTCTACTACCAGTACAGGCATACCGGGGTATACTGGCTGAATCCCACCACTGGTCTGAAGGTATATGCAACAACAAATTCCATACATTTCCAATATGTAGCCCATCCCTTTCCCTTCCTTCTCTCACCTCCACTCCCAGTACACTGTGGGCAACATGCTCCTTGACTTGTGGCCACCACTTCACCCCGTTCACAAGAAATAGCAGGACAAGGTTTTGGGGTGCAAATCACTTCCCCACTGACACAAGTGCAGGTTGTACATTGAGTGCTGGTCCATTCAGTACCATACTAGAAGAAGAAGAAGAAGAAGAAGACAACAGAGAAGTGAGACATATTACACAAAGTTGACAACTGAAAGAGAGAGAAAAATACCTTGGGGCCTTGATCTGCCCTTTCCCCAACTCCACAATGGACAAGTCAGCAGAAACATTCTAGTATAGGTTTGCATTGTTTCCAGTTATTCACATGACTGTAATTTCCTTTGGTGTGCGACGGGAGATCACTTAACATTGTTCTGTGATATCTAAGAGGATGACTACGCAGGCATTTGGTTAAACCTCTGTACGGCACCCAAAACTGCTGATGTTGTGAATCCGATCTAAAGGGTTGACTCAGCCTTCAATCCTTCTGAGGTGGGTAAAATGAGTGCTCACCACGTTGGGGGCATAAATGCTAATTACCTTGTAAACTGCCCGGAGAGTACACTAAACGCTATGGGGCAGTATATAAGTATAATTGCTATTGCTATTCATTGTTCAATTGCTAATATCCTGATAGAGCTCAAGAAGGGAGCCACTTCAGGATATTGGAAATGAAATACTTCCTTGGCTCTGTAGAGAGACTGAGGAAGTGGGGGAAAGATCTTAAGTGTTTAAAAGCAGGGCATATGTGCTGCATAACTGAAAAATAATAATGAAAACCAAATTGAAAACTTCCTTCTAAAAGTAGGAGGAGACAGGTGAAAAAAATGAGGGAGAATTTGTTTGCTTTTTAAGATTAAGCCTAACAGGGTTTTCAAGGTAATTGAGGTATCTAAAGGTAAAGGTTTCCCTTGCTCAAAAGCCAGTTGTTTCCGACTCTAGGGTTCAGTGCTCATCTCTGTTTCAAAGCCGAAGAGCCAGCGCTGTCTACTTCTGCAGACTTTTCCGTGGTCATGTGGAAGGCATGACGACACCGGAGTGCATGGAACGCTATTTACCTTCCCACCGAAGTGGTCCCTATTTATCTACAGTACTTGCAATTTCTTGCTTTCGAACTGCTAGGTTGGCAGGAGCTGGGACAAAGATGGGAGCTCGTTCCATCCTGCAGTACTCGGGAATCGAACTGCTGACCTTCCACCTCCTAGTTAGCATTTTAGCCACTTAAGCCACTGCAATCCCAATTGAGGTATCTAAGGAGTGGTTTAACCAGTTTTCAACTCCCCAAGTGAATTTCCATGGCAGAGCTCAGGAATTGAACCCAGATCTCTTGACACTTAGTTCATCACTCCATTCAGTGGCATGAGATGCACCTTATTGGATCCTGGAGCAACCAGCTATACCTTTTCCCACACACATCCATTCCATTCATCCACACCACAACTTTTCATTCCCCTCTCAAAAGAGTTCTGGCCGTTCAAGTGTATTCATGTCTTTATTCAGCTTTCCGTCTGCTTCTCCAACTCTTAGCACGTTTCCCTCTTCCACAGACTGATTCTTCCCACCCCATGCTTTCTAAGACTCTGCCTGGAACAAAAAGGTTTCTTGGAAACGATACACTGATTTTGGCAGTAAAAATGCCAAAGGCCATTTCTGTGACCTAGTTGGCAGCAAGAATATGCCCGTGCTCCCCCCCCTGCTCCTCCTCTCTACTTTGCCCCGCTGATCTTTGGGTATCTGGCCAAAAGTTAATTTGCAGCAATAACTGTGGTGAGGTCATGTGTGAAGCAGCATAAGATTTCTCTGACCTAGTTCCCTGAACAAGAAAATTAGACAAAAAATAAAAAGCTGCCAAAGAATTAGCCAAGGAAGGCAACACTTTATGGGTATGCATGAGGCCAATTTACAGACCATCAGGATTCTAAGCAACCCTTGCTCCCTATCCAAAGCCCCAATTTAGCTGTAATCGAACACAAATGTCTCAGAATGCGTTTCTTCAGAAGCTACACATGTTCTCATGAAAGAAGCAACACAGGAAGTACAAAGAGAGAGCAACATGTTGAAAGGGAAATGTAAGAAAGTCTTACCTCATGGATTTGTCCATCATGCTTGCAAAATCCATCTGTTTTGAAAACACACTGAGGGCAACAAGTGTTGGGTGCAATTTGAAGTATCTCCCCCTAAACCAGAAAAAAAAATACAAAGTGGGTGTCAGAAATCAATTTATCTGGAAAGGCATTCAAGCAACCTGTTCCTTCCAAATCTAGAGTCCAGACTGAGGAATTCAGTAACCTGTTTTAATTAATTAAAACAATTTTGGGTGATGGTCCCCAAATGGATTAAATCCCACTTGAATTCATCTTGGTGGAGGGCAGCAGTTTCATCAATACTGGCCAGGGGCCAATGAAGACTTTGTGTGCCGAAAGGGCTCAGTACCAGAAAGTGACTTGTGGAACTGGATCAGTGGTATGGGTGTCATGCTTTGATGTGGAAGGCAGATGAAAGGCCACTGCATTATATTCAGTGGATTGCCAGTATTTGGATTCAGATATGGCAGAACAAGAACAAAGCAATTTTAATGGTATGCAGGTTTGTGCTTCTGAACTGCTACTCCCAGATTTTGGAACTACAACTCCTGTGCTGAATTCCTATGCTAACTGGAGAATTCAGGGAGTTGCGGTCCAAAGTCAAACTTGGCACACTGCTGTACAATACATAACACTACAAGAAAGGAAGACTATAAGCAGGCACTTAATGTACCTCTTTAGTTAGGTGAGCGACTTCAACATCAGCGTTCTCCCTTTTTATGGCAGAAATAGGAATTGTGTGCCTTTCGACTAGATCTCTTAGAATACTCCAGAGGCTACGTTGGCTGAGATAAACGCAACCTTAGAAACATGCCTTCCATCTCTGTCCAATGGCTCATTAGCCTGTTTTTCAAGCACACTTTGACCAGGTAGTACATCAAATAGAGGTGGTCTGCAGATAATGAAGCATCTTCAGACAGCCCTTCAAATCAATGGCAGCTCTTCATAAAGTGGGACGCATTTCCACTACTAGCTGGAAGTCTAGGAGGTAGCTGAGATCACTTCCCCCATCCCCAGGTGTAAGGAGCTCCCATGAGACAGAGACAAGGCAATGGTGAAGGAAGCCACACATGGATAATTTAGTATATGAAATCTTTCTAATCCAGTGTCCTTCAATAATAATAATAATAATAATAATAATAATAATAATAATAATAATAATAATAATAATAATAATAATAATAATAATAATAATAATAATAATAATAACAACAACAACAACAACAACAACAACAACAACAACAACAACAACAACAACAATAATTGCATGCTGCCAAGTCAATTCTGATTCATGGTGACCCTTTCCAGGGTTTTCTAGCTAGACAGTACTTAAAAGTTGTTTACCATTTCTTTATTCTCAAATTGCCCTGGGACTATGCAGTTTACCCATGACTACACAGGTTGTCTCTTTTCCTGAGAGGCACAGTAGAGAACTGAACTCCATACCTAAACCACTGAGCTATCCAGCCATAGTAAAGGTAAAGGTCATCCTTGCTCAAAAGTCAGTTGTATCTGACTCTAGGGTTCAGTGCTCATCTCTGTTTATAGCCAAAGAGCCAGTGTTTTGCTGGACAAGTGGCAGGCATGACTAAACAGTGCATTGAACACTGTTTACTTTCCCACTGAAGTGATAGCTACAGTATTTATCTACTTGCAATTTCTTGCTTCCGAACTGCTAAGCTGGCAGAAGCTGGGGCAGAGACGGAACTCACGCCGTTGTGCAGCACTCAGGTCTCGAACTGCTGACCTGCCGGCCTTCCAGTCATCAAGTTCAGCATCTTAACCACTAAGCCACCACAGTCCCTAACAATACAGATCTAATAACTGAGATCAGTAAAAACAGTCTCAGGTTTTGGAAGCAACCCAAGAAAACAAAAATGATGTTGCAGCAAATTAAAGAGAAACAATTTGAAGTGAAAATAAACTGCTGTATACCAAGGCACACTACTGGTCCATGTAACTCAATAACTGTGTATATTAGCTCACAGTTGTTTTCCATAGTTTCAGCTCAGGGCTTTTCTAATTCACCCTGGAGATGCCAAGTTCAATGCTAGATTTATCAAGACCCACAGAGAGAAGCAAACCACTGTCTCTGACAGATGTGATGGCAGGGCTTGAAACTACATTCATTACAGCAATCAGAATTAGGGTTGGCTAGTACTAAAGCTCTGAAAAAGGCTGGGTAGGTCAGTGATTTTAGGTCTCTGGCTGCAGAAGCAAAGACTGGGAGTTCAGTTCCCCACTGTGCATCCCAGAAGGAAAGTCAGTCTGTGTAGCCATGGGCATGCTGTATAATACCAGGGTGGCCCCAGAAGAAAGTATTGGTAAATCACCTCTGTGTATTCTCTGCTCGGAACACCCTGAGAAGAGTCCATCCAAGTCAGAGTTGAATTGGTGGTGCCTTACAGGTTAGGAGGGACTGTGGTAGCTTAGTGGTTAAGACGCTAGACTTGATGACTGGAAAGTCAGCAGTTCAAGACCAGAGTACTGCACAATGGAGTGAGCTCCCGTCTCTGTCCTAGCTCCTGCCAACTTAGCAGTTTGAAAGCAAGAAATTGCAAGTAGATAAATAGGGACCACTTTGGTGGGAAGGTAAAAGAATTCCATGCACTCTGGTGTACTAGGCATGCCTGCAACATGTTCACGGAAATATCTTCAGGCTGTGACAGTGATGGATCTTTGGTTATATATGGAGATGAGCACCAAACCCTAGAGTCAGATACGACTGGTTTTTGAGCAAGAGCAACCTTACCTTTACTACACGTCAGGAAAGCTCAGAAACATTACTTTTTTCAATTGTATCTTGCAGAAACCAACCTGGTCACATGGGCTTGGGATTTGTAGGAGGTCTACTCCAGAAAAATAACTTTCCTATTAGACGCATGAAAAATTCTTGGTATCTATCATGTCTTGATATTTTTAAGGCTTATAGCCAAACTATACAGCATTGTTAGATTTCATGTTTTGTTTTCATTCTATTGCTTGCAGAAAAACAATTATATCCTGACAAAGAAAGGTTATTTTGAAAAACTGGTGAACACCGGAACAGTTTTGATGAATGTGATGAATGTTATTTTTCACTCCCTTGTAGTTTTGGAGTATAAGATATTTGCAAGATAAAGATGAATGTTATTTTTCATTCCCTCGTATTTTTGAAGTAAAAATATTTGTAGGGAAGAGATGAAAATCATTTGAGAGATTTTTCTGCCAAAAAATGACTTGTATAACTTTAAGTATAATGTATCATCACTTGGGTAAGCAGTGCCAACATTTGCTGTTCCATGTCAGGCAGCAAAATAACTTCCCTGGCAAAGGCTGAACCTAAAACATTTCTCATACCAAGTGTGCACTCGAGCATGGTGATACCATGTCAGCAAGCATTGGTTCACCCAAATGCCGCCCATTCAGAGCACTACTCAGTCGGAGCAGAGACGTCACGCTGTTGCCTTACCTTCCGAAAGTTGCAGCGCGGGTTTTTGCAAGCGACGGCTTCACATAGGGTAATGTTGCCACGGCAACGGCACTCCTGGCATGCATCTGGTTTCCAGACCGTGTTGTTCTACAAACAAGCCAAAGCTCTGAATTAAAATTGTATTGCAAAAAAATTGTTAACACTGCATGCCATTCTGGTAGAGCAAAAAAGAGTTCAAATGAATTTAAAGAGGGGCAGTTTGTTAACCAAAGCACATTTGGCATTATGGTCTATGTTATTCATACCAATTAGTACCGGTGGCTAAAATAAGTGCATAGCTATTCATTTCATACTTCCAAAACATGTAATCAAAAGACTTGGGCTCAAGATGAAAAACATCCAATTCCACCTGCAACGCAACTAAGTCCCGGTAGGTATAACCTGATTAGCGCTTGCCTTTCCCACACAACGTTGGCTTCTATAAACAGATTCAGGCTGGGAAGTTAGCAGCTGCCAAAAGCATTTTTGACACTCAATCTGTATTAAAATTAATGCACTAGAAAAATTATCTGGGGTGTTAAACAGCTACTACATGATACAGGGGAAATTCGGAATTCACTGTGTGAATAAATATATTATTTAGCCATTGGTAGAATATAGCATATGATTGTTGCACGGTTGTAATATAATGGCCAGAAGGTTGTTGATGCAGCTTTGCAAACATAAGGCTGATGGGAACTTCAGTCATAGCCTGTTGTATTTAATTAACCATTTTCTAACATCCATACCCCAAAGTTTTGAGCCTCCCTAGGGATCTCTTTTAATCTGGGGAAGCTTTTTGGATTCTGGGATGGGAGAGGAACCCTTAATGTTCAGATATTGCCCTTAGGCCCTAAAAATAAATGATTTTGATAGTCTGGGACATTAGACAGAAGTATCTTCAAAAGATGGCATTTTACCCACCAATGTAGCTGGTAAGAGTCATGTCTCAATGCCTTTGCAAACTCTGCTTACAGATCTGTGGCTAATAGGAGAGCTTACAGAAATATTTAAGAAGACTTGCCTAAAGCATCAGCTCATACATGCTGCTCTGAAATGTGCAGGTGTTTTTAGCATTAAATTTCTCAAACATATGAATGTAATGGCTAGAATACTAATGAAAATATATGCCATTACTGTATATACATTCATAATTTTTTTAAAAACCACAGATGCCAATTGCTGCTAATTAACAAGTTGCCACTTACATGCCTCATTATGTAACATTTGTGCTAACATGCCATGTAACTAGACGTGTGAGTGGCAACTCCTTAATTAGTAGCAGTCTGCCAGCAGTTTATGTTATTACACTTAGTAAAGGTAATGGTAAAGTTTTCCCTTGCTCAAAAGCCAGTCGTATCCGACTCTAGGGTTCAGTGATCATCTCTGTTTCAAAGCCAAAGAGCCAGCACTGTCTGCTTCTGCAGACGTTTCTGTGGTCATGTGGCAGGCATGACTAGACACCGGATCGCACGGAACGCTGTTACCTTCCCACCGAAGTGGTCCTTATTTATCTACTTGCAATTTCTGGCTTTTGAACTGCTAGGTTGGCAGGAGCTGGGATTAAAAAATCCCTGCAGAACACTGAACATTGAAACAAACACTAATTTCCCTGGAAATTCATATACGCTTTTGCACACATTTCTACCACTGAGTGATGTTTGTGCATTTCTTTCAACAGCATTGTTCAACATTGAAATACCTCAGTGTGACACTTGACAGTAATTGCTGTTACTGAAACAATGCACATAATGATGGAATGCTTCAAACCTATACTAGTTGAGAAAATATATCCTTGGTTTTGCTCCACCTCAGGTAAGGAAAGAAGTAGCAGTAGACAGACACCAAGAGAACTAAGCAAAAGAATGGATCTGTACCTCAAGTCTGCTGACTCAGATCCAGAAAGAGCTTTATGGCAGGGGAAAAAACCATTCTTTAGGATATACAAGAGCAAAAGCAAATTAGAAGATGGAGGAAGGAGCTCACTGGACAAAGAATAACATTAAAGGAGGACACTGCTGAGGAATTCGACCTCCCTTATGTCACTTGGAGGACCCTGAATAGGATGAGGGTTCGAGTCCCTAAATGTAAAACTAATGCGCTCAAGTGGGGGCTGCTGGCAGACAACAACACCAAGTGTGATTGTGGGGAGATACAGAATCTGGCTCATTTGCTGGTCTGCCAATTACTATTGAAAACATGTACCAATGAGGATTTAAGTTTGGCCAACAACAAAGCCAAGAAGGTGGTTTCATTTGGGCAGTTTCAAGTTTGATATGGACATGGAAGAGGAGATGGGGACGGGGAGGGGATACATTAGCCTGCCCAAATAAAGGATCAGAATGAAAGTGATGTACAGTGGTATGACTTGGGTGAGGGGAAGTAAGTACAACCTTGCTCCCCATCAACATTACCCATCAATGTGCATTTACATATGAAAACCTCATGGCCAGAATCTTGTTAAGAAATGGGAACCCAACACGCCGTGGACATAGTACTTTGTGTGATCTCTGACTCACTGTTGTGTGAGTCGGAAATCATCCTAACTTACAGCCACCTATTAGAACACTCATTTTCTCTGGGTAGCATCTGTCTGTAGATGGAAGTGTTCCCTTATGCATCACATCACCTTTTTAGATAGAGTACCAACGTATATGTGAAAAAACAGTACTTTCTTCTCAGCAGGACCATCTATAGAGGCCAGCCCTCTCTAATAAAGCTGATGAGAATATTAAACCTAAGTGCTGCCAGAAATCGAAACAAATTTACAGCCCTAGAGTTCAAGATATAAATGATCCTGAGGAGTGGCTGATTTTTTACTCTGATGACAAAACCGGCCCACCCCATAGATATGGTGGTAGTAACAGAAGGTAGGCTGAGAAAACTGTCTCCCTTCGGCTGATTTACTGTACTGCTGTAGAATCAATTTGGGCCATGTTATATGGGGTGTTGAGCTCTCCCTAGCTCTCTTGGCTGTATTTAATCCCATCCTGCTCCTTGTGGGTTGGGGGACATAAAGCTGATTGTGTGTGAGACACAGCTTGTATTAAAGGCGCCTGGTGCCGCCATGACTTGCCTCAGGGCCCCACATACCTTCCCGCTCTTTGGAAGAGTGATGTCTCTTTTCTCCACACTGGAATAAGCTACCTTACCTGACTTTTGATTTCATTCCGCCATCCTTACTTACGCCAGCAATAAGAGAGGAGGTGGGAAGTCAATACAAGAAAAAGCGTACTAGAGGAAAGCCTAATGTGATTTGGGAAGTTGCTACTGAACCTCTCTCCCGCTTGCTGCAGAGTGATAATTCCATTATCTGGAAGGGAAGCAGCTGCTTGTTATAAAGTTGGCAAGTCTTGGTCTATCACCAACCAATTTCTAGAAGACCACCCAGTTTGCTGATTGCCTTTTTCTTGCAAAGAAAATGGGACTAGGCAGGCTGCTAGGGTGACCCTTGCACTGTGGTGATTATTGTACTTTTTAAGCAAGAATGCTTAAACCTTGACACTCTAGATCAGTGTTTCCCAAACTTTAGTTTGTGGACTTCAATTCCCAGAAGCCTAAGTCTATTCCCCAAAGCACTGGTCAGCCAGTGTACTGACTTAGGCTTCTGGGAACTGAAGTCCTTCATGGGGCGTATGCCCCACTTTGGGAACCACTGCTCTAGATGTTCTTGGCCTTCAATTCCCAGAAGATTCACAGGGGCTTGGGCTTCTGGGAATTGAAGTTCAAGAACATCTGGAGTTTGAAGGTTCACCATCGCAGACTTAGGAGATCTATGGCTGAGTAGTGCAGGAGAAAAAGTCCTTAAACTAAGAAATAAAGCTCCTACAGGCAGCATCCATGTTTGTTTTTCTAACTAAAATAGAGTAACAAGAAGAATCAAGATTTCCTTTTTTTGCCAAAGCAAAATAATTACAATTATATACAGCCCAGTAGCACTTAGTGCATTCTCTGAGCAGTTCACAAGTTAATTAGCATTTTGCCCCCAACATGCTGGTTACTCATTTTACTAATATCAGAAGGATAGAAGGCTGAGTCATCCTTGATCCCTGGTCAGGATCAAACTCACAACCTTTCAGTTGCAGTACAGCAATTTAACCACGGCACCACCAGGGCTCCTTGTCAGTTTAATTGCAAAATATGTAACTTGTTGGTTGACTTCAACTTTTTTCCACATCACTAAGCTTGCTCTGGCCACATGCCATTGTTGGCATGTGACAGTGGTATCTTTCCTCCCAGGAACCAGATATACACCAAAGCATACCCGTCAAGCGCGGCTCCACAAAATACAGGAAATTACTGTGCATGCATTTAATGCGCACACTCAGTAACCCGTTTGCGCATGCGCACCGTGGCCACGCATGCGCAGTAACCTGTTTGTGCATGTGCACTGTGTCCGCACATGTGCAGTAACTCATTTTCGCATGTGCACGGTGGCTGCGCATGCGCAGTAAGCCCTTTCCCCGCCGTTCAAATATGGGACGGCGGCAGGAAAGGGGCGGAACGAGCACAGAAAAATGGGAAATCCCAGCCAATACAGGATACTTGACAGGTATGCACCAAAGTGCCACACCAAAGCCTTGTTAAACGACCTCCCAGCTTCGTGAGGAATGACAGATAAGAATGAGGCCACGTTATCCATTTCAGCATTCAAGAGGAAGCATGCAAAGTTACCAAAGCCACGTCCTACTTCATGTTTAGCTACATTCTCTTCTGTGCAGCTTTCTAGTAGAAAGTATTGATGAAAAGCCGGGTGTCGGGTGTCTCCAGATGAAGGATAAGAGACTGGCTTTGTGAAAATCTCAAGGCAGAGCACAGTGCAGGGCAATTATAACTTCTTGTACAATTACCAGAAGCCTAGCTTTGCTCTGGCCAAGCGAGGAGACTTGGCAGCTCCATAATACCACTTTCCATTTCTTGTACTTCCACCCCAATTAACTGACAATACCAGGCAATTGGCAGGATCGGTCCAATCCCCAAGGGATGCAGGGAATCACAGCCGTGGTGGGGGATATGTGAGCTGCCAAAATAACAGGGAAAGGAGCCCAAGGGAGGATCCAGGGCAGAGTTTGCCAGAGCAGAGCTGCAAAAGGTTACTTTGGGAAGATTCCAGATCCTCAGTGGCTAGGCCAGCTAAGGGGTTTGGGGAGTTGCAATTCGATAAAGCCGGAGTTCTCAACGTTTTTCAGCAGTGGGCCGGACCATGCCCTCTCAGACAGCTGAGTGGGCCAGACTGGTGGTTCCCTCTGCTGTAAATGCTGCCATAAAATGTGTTCGCAGCTGTCATAAACGTGTTTATGATAGCCGCAGACTCATTTACGGCTGTCGTAAACACGTTTACGACGGCCGTAAATGAGTCCGCATCCGATTCCGGCAACAGCAGTGGCAGGAGCAGCTGGAGCGAAGTTGGGGGCCAGATTATTTGGTGCTGCAGGCTGGATACGGCCCACGGGCCATAGGTTGTGAACACCTGTGATAAAGTAACAGTGTCATTGTTCAGGATCAGGGACAAAGGCACAAGTTCTTGTCCCCATGGAAGACTGACAAGAGGAATAGACCTGTTCATACAAAAGGCAATGCAGCAGTTGGAATATTGGACTGAAGTTTGGGAGATACAGTTTCTAGCCCTCAGTGTGTCCGAAACTCACTGGGAGACCCAAGGCAAGTCATTTGCCTTGAATATTGTATCTTTATGTAAACCCTGTGGGGTATCCCAGGGTCATTTATATGTTGTTAGCCGCCCTGAGTCGGCCATGTGTTGAGTAGGGCGGGATATAAAATTGAATAAACATAAACAAACATAAACATAAACAACATTTCCCCCTACTGTCTGCCCAATCTGTCTCTACAGGTTTGTTGCGAGGATACATTGAGGGGGAAGAGGAAAGCCACAAATGCTGCTTTGAGCTTATGGGAGGAAAAATTATATACAGTAAAACCTCGCATTAAGAGCGCCTCGCTTAGAGACTAACTCGCTTAAAGAGCAGAATTTTCTCTGAATGGTCGCCTTGCTTAACAACTAAAACCAACCAAAAACTCGCTTAACAACTAAATCAGGGTCAAAAACTCACTTAACAACTAAATCGGGGTTCACAATCCCCCCCCCCCGCCAGAAGTCACAATTGGTCACTTACAATGGTGTTTCGCTTAAAGAGCAAACTCGCTTAAAGAGCAATCCTGTGTGACACATTATGCTCTTTAAGCGAGGTACCACTGTAACATAATTAGTTATTAGTTATTATAATAACAGAGACAGAGGAGGTACATGCAGTTATCAAATACTTGAAAGATAGTCATAAAGAGTAGGAGGAGGATCTGTTCTCAATCATCCTGGAGTGTGGGACTCATAATAATGGGATCAAATTACAGGAAGCCAAATATACAGTGAATATCAGGAAAAGCATCTATTAGAGTAGTACAGCAGTGGAATGAATTATCAGCACTGCAATGTTGGAGGTGTTCAAGAGAAAACTAGACAATCATCTATTGGATCTGCTTTGAGCAGTGGGTTGGACTCGATGGCCTAAAAGTCCCCTTCCAACCCATCTATTCCTTGCTGGGTAATGATACTCCCATTATCAATCTTCATTTTAAAATATGGTAAGGAAAGGAATTCATTCCAGAGAAAATGTCATGGGAGGGACCTCAACTGATAGAAGTTTTTTTTTTAAAATTCCCATCAATCCCTAATCAAACTATTCCCCAGAAAAGAGAGGAACACCACTTTGGCTATTTTAGCCCAAAACATTTGGGCAGAGTTTTTCATCCCAATGCTAGAGTCAGATCACAATGACAACATGAGAGGGCATGAGAAGGTGCTTTTGTTTAAATGCACGCACATATTCCATTTGGGGAAAAAATCTGAAAGCTCTTCCCCTTCTCTCTGAGGTATGTATATATCATCATTTGCATTTGATCTCTTCTATAATGAGTAATAACAATTTTTATGTAATATTATTACCACATAGTAAAAATCAGAGGGCTTAACTTGGCTGTAAAATCTCAACCAAGGGTAGAACTAGAGTGGAAGAAAATAAGTATGCGGAGTCTTTCTTTCTCTATTTGGTCGTGAGGTCTTACTTAAGGTATTTCTTGACTGTCAAAGAATTGGGTTTCCATTCTTATTTTTCGGTTAAGACCACATAATGTTTGTGATGTCCTTTTAAAACCTTGCCCGAACTGTCATGGCATTACAGTATAAATGTAAAGGAACCATTTTGGCACTGCAAGGAATCCTGCAAACTTTACAGGGCAAACTGTATGCACCAATGTGCACAGAGAAGAATGCAATGGTTCATGAATCAGTGCAAAATAAATGACCTCTGAAGAGTGGTTCAAAATAAGTCACATTTTGGCAGATTAATGTGCACTTCAACTATGTTGTGTATTCCTCATTCTTTGAATAATTTCAAAGTTGGCAAAACCAATGTAAATGCAGTAATTTTTGCTAATCATGGCACACCTTGAGCTAACTAGGAAAACAGAGAGTTAAGTATGTATGGCCAGCAGGCTAGCCATAAACACTTATTATGGTATAGGTGCAGTGATGCACTGAAGCACGTTCTGTCCTGTTCAGGAGAACCGGTAGCGGAAATTTCCAGGCAACACCCACCTGGCTGGCCACGCCCACCTCTATACCCTATTGTGTTGGCCATGCCCACAGATTTGGCCCCACCCACAGATTTGGCCCCGCCCACAAAGGTGTTAGTAAAAAAATTGGGAGTGCATCACTGGATAGGTGAAAGGATATGATGGTTTGGATTACTCTCAGTCTTGTAAAAGCAAACTTTTTGAAAGAATCAGCAATAGTACAAAAGCTCCACTTGGAGAAGTTCCTTTGTTTGGACTAGAACTCCCCAAAATTTCCAATCAATGCCGCAATGTTATCAAAGAAATTTGGGCAGTTGGGAGGAGTCTTATTGTTGCTATGTACCATCACATTGCTTCAACTCTTGAAGTCACCTTAATTTGGGTTTTTATGCTATGTAAAGTATTCATGGAATATTTCACTATTGCCACCTGCCAATGAGTTTCCATGCAAGAAGCCAGATTTCAGTTGACTATCAGGAAAAATGTCATAACTGTTAGAGATGTATGACAATGGAAACAACTACCACAACAGCTGGTAAGCGCTCCAACAATGTAGGCATTCAAGAGAAAATTGGACAACCCTCTGTCAGATCTGCATTGACCTGCATTGAACAAGGGGCTGCACCCGATGGCCTCATAAGTCCCTTCCAACTCTATTATTCTATGACTCTATGATTCAGGACTTTGGTTTCCTGAGTCCTAGTTTGGCAATCTAGATATTACACCATACTGGCAGATGGCAATCTTACTAAGATGCAGTAAATAAGAACCATTTATCTAACTGATATAGGTTACTCCCCCAACCAAACTGCCTTCCAATGTTTTGGAGTACACCCAGCATCATTCCAAGTCATCCTGCTAAGGAAGATAAAAATATAGTAATACCTTGGATAACGTTTGCATCAGATAATGCTAAAACCGCATAACATTAAGCAATCTGTAAAAAAAAAATTGCATCGCATAACGTTAAAATCCTGTGAGGTGGATCAGATAATTTTCGCTAAAGCCTGTGTTGGTTACAATGTATCTCTATGGAGTTTTAACGTTATCCAATGCATCCCATAGGATTTTAACGATATCCGATGCATGCATTGGATAACATTAAAAATTGGATAACACTAAGACTTATAGAACCATGTTTTAGCATTATCCGAGGTTTTACTGTATACATTTTAACACATGTGGGGGGCACTGGGTTGAAAAAAAGGCTAATTTAGTTCCCTCCCACCACCACCACCACCACCACTTGAGCATTTGCAAAAAGAATGAAACTCATGAAAAGATTCAGAGAATGTTATGTATGTACAATGCTGCTTAAGAGATGTATGAATGTAACCTTGTACGCTGCTTTAAGAAATGTATGAATGTAACCTGACCACAATTACAATGTAACCCAGCTGTAAAGGAACGCGAGTAAGCTGCCCATAGAGGGCAGCTGCGAGCGTTCAACTCACATGGTTCCCATTCCTCAAATCACCTGCAGCCGCGGGAACTCCCCCCAATAGCAAACTACTACTGATCCACCACTGAAGATGGGCGTGACCAGGACGATGTCACGCCGGTAGCAGCCAATGAGCTACCGTGCAGCAAGATTCAAATGTATTGTACCTCTGTATATAATGTGAGGTATCTCCGCCATTACCACATGTTCATGCTGACCATCAATGAATAAACCTGTGTTAGTCCTTCCTGCGACTCCTTCTTTGTCTTCCGTGCAAGACACTAAATTGGCGACGAAGGTGGGATTGATGGCGAATCCCAAGGTCAAGCCGTACCAGTTCGATGTCAGTGAGCCCGAGCAATGGGAGCTCTATGAGTGCCAGTTTCGGCATGCCATGGAAGCTGCAGGTGTCGACGCCGCCGCGAAGATGCGCTCCCACTTCCTGGCTCAGGTGGGGCCGGCCACGCTGCGGATTCTGATGACCCTGGTGGCCCCCCGGAAGGTGGACGAGGTGCTCATCGACCGTATCCTGGAGAGACTGCGTGAGCATTTCCAGCCGCCCGTCTCGATCTTCCCAGCCCGGGTTGCGTTCCACAGGCGAGACCAGCGACCGGGCGAATCCGTGTCTGCCTACGCGGCGGCCCTCAGGCTTGCGGCGGTGCATTGCCAGTGGGACGACCTGGACCAGGCCCTCCGTGACCGCATGCTGTGCGGTTTGAGGGACGAGGAGCTTCAGAGGAGGCTCATGACCCGCGACCATCGCCTCACGTTCAACGAGGTACTGCGGGAGGCCCAAGCAGCCGAGGAGGCCAGGAGCGGAGTCCGGCTGTTCAAGTCCCGAGGGGCCACATCCGAGAGGGCCAAGTCACCAGTGCAGGCAGCCTGGCGGACACCAGCGAAGATGGCCTGGCGGGCCCCCAAGCCGCCCTCCGCTGCACCAACGTTGTCCGAGGAGTCGTCCACGACAGCGGACCCCTACTCCAGCGAGGACGACGACGTCCAGAGGATCAAGAGGCGAGGTGAGAAGCGGCAGACCCGTGAATGGCAGGACCGCCGCTGCGACGGTTGTGGGGCGGCCCACGACCGCACGAGGTGCCCGTTCCGAAAGGCCGAGTGCCACAACTGCGGCCGAAAAGGACACATCGCCCGAGTATGCAGGCGCGGGCGAGTCGAGGACAAGGGCAGTTCCAGCCATTCCCAGACGCACCAACGAAAGGCGGCCGGCACCAGGAAGGTCTCAGCCAGCTACAGCGAGAAAGGCGTGAACCGTGTGGGCCTGGAGCACCGACGTTTTTTTATAGAGGTACTGTTGCAAGGGGTCCCAGTGAGGATGGAGATAGACTCGGGGTCATCTTACTCCATCCTGTCCCAAAAAGAATTTATGCGCATTCCCCCAGAGAAGCGGCCCAAACTGCGGGCAATGAGATCCAATCTACGGGACGTGCAGGGAAATGGGATCCCGGTGTTGGGGGTGGGGAACTTCAAGGTGAAGTTCAAGAATTACTCCGAGAAACTGCCCCTAGTGGTCCTCAAAGGGGGGAGGTGCTGCCTTTTGGGAACGCAGTGGTTTGCTCCCCTGGGGATCGAACTGTCCGGCATTAACGCCATCGAGACTGACCCAATGCGGGACGTGTGCGACGCACACCCGGACGTTTTCAAGAAGGGGCTCGGGAAATACAAGGGGGCCCTGGTTTCCTTTGAGCTGGACCCAGAAATCCGGCCCATCCGCCTCAAGCCAAGGAGAGTGCCCTTCGCCCTCAAGGACAAGATCGAGGCGGAACTGGACAAATTGGTGGGGCAGGGGATTTTGGTTCCAGTTGACTCGGCGGAGTGGGAAACGCCAATTGTTACAGCCCTCAAGTCAAACGGGGAGGTCAGGATTTGCGCGGACTATAAATGTACGATAAATAAGGCCATTCGGCCAAATGCATACCCGGTGCCCGTGGTCAGCCATTTGCTGGCCACGTTACATGGGGGGAGGTGTTTCGCCAAACTAGATCTGGCCCAGGCGTACCAGCAGCTCTCTGTAACCCCGGCTGCTGCCGCCGCACAAACGATCGTAACGCACAAGGGGGCGTTTAAGGTAACGCGCCTTCAGTGTGGCGTGAATTCGGCCCCCGGAATCTTCCAGTCCCTCGTGGAACGCCTTTTAAAGGGGCTTCCAGGCGTCCTCCCATACTTCGACGACGTGTTGATAACAGCGGGGAGCGAACTAGAGTTAGCAAAGAGGCTAGATGGGGTTCTCTCAGTGTTCGAGAGGGCAGGACTGCGATTGAGGAGGGACAAGTGCTTATTCTTCGCGAGGGAGGTTGAGTTTCTAGGGTTTAAGGTAACCCCGGACGGAATCAAACCCTCCGAGTCCAAGGTTGCGGCCGTGAGAGACGCCCCTTGCCCCACCGCGAAACCGGAGCTACAGTCATTTCTAGGGCTCCTAAATTTCTATCACTCCTTCCTGCCTCAGAAGGCATCGGTTGCGGAGCCACTGCACGCGTTACTTAAGAAGGATGCGGTTTGGCGGTGGGGGGACAAGCAGGAGAGAGCATTCAAAGAGCTCAAGTCACTCCTATCTTCGGATGCTGTCCTGACCCACTTAGATCCGAAAAAGCCAGTGGTAATAGTCTGCGATGCGTCCCCGGTGGGGGTGGGGGCGGTCCTGTGCCACGTGTTGGAGAGCGGGAGGGAAGCCCCGGTGGCGTACTACTCAAGGTCCCTCTCGAAGGCAGAGCGCAATTACGCGCAAACAGATAGGGAGGCCCTAGCCATAATTGCGGGAACAAAGAAGTTCCATGATTTCCTATACGGCCGCGAGTTTACGGTGGTGACGGATCACAAGCCGCTTTTGGGGATCTTCACTACCGGCAAACCCACCCCGCAAATTCTATCCCCCAGGATGCTGCGTTGGGCCATTTTCCTCAACGCCTACCAATATGAACTGGTCTATCGCCCAGGGAAGGAGATCTCCCATGCGGACGCCCTGTCCCGATCCCCTCTCCCTAGCTTAGGGAACCCCACATGTGAGGTAGAGCAGGAACACCAAGTCCTGCTGATTGAGTCCCTCGACTCACCCCCAATTGTGCCAGCCGACCTCGCCAAGGCCACGGCGGCCGACAAGATCTTGGCCCAAGTTAGTTCCTGGGTTAGAAAAGGGTGGCCCACCTCTCCCCCCGAGGAACATTTCAAGCCGTTTTTCAGGCGCAGAGTAGAGCTTTCTCTGGAAAGGGGCTGCTTACTCTGGGGCCAGCGGGTGGTTATCCCAGAGAAGCTGAGGGCCAAGGTGCTGAGGCTACTGCACACCAGCCACCCCGGGAGCGTGCGCTCCAAGGCTCTGGCCAGGAGTTTCTTTTGGTGGCCCCAGATAGACGGAGACATAGAGCGTTTAGTGGGCACGTGTGAGAGCTGCCAGAGCTCTCGGCCCGAGGAGTCCCGGTTACCCCATAGGGAATGGGATACGGCCCGCGGACCATGGTCCCGGATCCATGTCGACTTCGCTGGCCCTTTCCGCGGGTCCATGTTCCTACTGGTAGTCGACTCCTACTCCAAGTGGTTGGAGGTAATCCCTATGAACAGCACTTCCTCTGCCGCAACCATTAAACAGTTGCGCAAGCTTTTTGCCTGCTTCGGCCTGCCAGACGTCCTTGTTAGCGATAACGCGAGTACCTTCACGTCGGCAGAGTTCAAGACGTTTATGGAGAGGAACGCCGTCAGGCACATAACCGCTGCCCCGTTTCACCCCGCCACAAACGGTCAGGTAGAGCGCCAAGTGCGCACTACGAAAGACGCACTGCGGCGCATGGGTCCCGGTGAGTTGAACCTGCACCTGTGCCAGTTCCTCATCTGCTACAGGACAACCCCCCTAGCGTCAGGCTTTTCCCCAGCCGAACTCCTCATGAGGAGGCGTCCGGTAACACTCTTTGACCGGATGGATCCGTCCAGGGTGGAGGATGAAGGGAGAAATATAAGCATAGGGGGAGAGAGCTCCAAGAGTTTTTCGGTAGGGGACCCGGTTCACTGCAGGAACTACGCGGCCTTGGGGCCAGCGTGGGTACCAGGGACAATTGTTGAGCAAACGGGGCTGGTATCCTATAAGGTCGAGACTAGTTCAGGTCTACTCTGGAGAAGGCACGCCGACCAACTCAGAAGGCGGGTCACCGGTGAGGGGGAATCAGCATTAGGGTCCTCCCCCACCCGCATTACCCAAGGGGGAGACACGGCGGAACCCGCGGATACAAATGCATATCCTGGGTTCCCGACCACAGAGGAGGATACTTTCAATGAGAGGGATCAGTTTGATGATGACTATGAGTTGCAGTACCAGGGGGGTGTAGCGGAGTGGTCCCCCACCCGTCCTAGCGAGAAGAGGGGTTTCAGTTCAGCCCCTGGTACTTCCAGTCCCCCCAGCCCCTTTGTGTTAGAGTATACCATAGCTCCAGCTCCCCGGAGACCAACACCCCCAAGACAGGCAACGGGGGCAAGTCCGCCCACCACAGCCTCTAGAATTCCCGGACAGGCAGCGGGGGGTGGCGAGGCCACGAGGGCCTCTTCGTCGGTCCCGAGATTCGTGCTGGGGGGGTCCCCAAACTCCTCAAACGGTAGGCAGGGATTCACTTCCCAACTATTCATTCCATTCCCGTCCCCCAATGCGAGGTTACCGCAGACGCCACACCGAGCCACTAATGAGTCCTCCCTTCCCATTGCAGGGCAGGGCTCCGCAGAACCAGGAGCCTCCGGCTCCCCTGTGTTAAGTCAAGCGGCCGCACGACCCAGGCGCACGTGCGGCAAGCCACTATGGTTGAGGGACTTCGTCCCATCCTAGGGGGGAGGGATGTTATGTATGTACAATGCTGCTTAAGAGATGTATGAATGTAACCTTGTACAATGCTGCTTTAAGAAATGTATGAATGTAACCTGACCACAATTACAATGTAACACAGCTGTAAAGGAACGCGAGTAAGCTGCCCATAGAGGGCAGCTGCGAGCGTTCAACTCACATGGTTCCCATTCCTCAAATCACCTGCAGCCGCGGGAACTCCCCCCAATAGCAAACTACTACTGATCCTCCACTGAAGATGGGCGTGACCAGGACGACGTCACGCCGGTAGCAGCCAATGAGCTACCGTGCAGCAAGATTCAAATGTATTGTACCACTGTATATAATGTGAGGTATCTCCGCCATTACCACATGTTCATGCTGACCATCAATGAATAAACCTGTGTTAGTCCTTCCTGCGACTTTAAACCTTCTACTATCTTTGTCAATCTTGGCCTTTGAGCCAACAGCATTCCAGCTCCTTTCTCTTTTTCTTCTCCCTAAGATTATGGGAACATTTAAGGCCCCAGAGGCTGGGTTTATACTCTGTCACTGAGAATGACTTGTAGTAATTACTTGTACTTTGCTTGAAATGAAAGGACCTCATTCTTGGATCCATGCCTAGCACTGAGAGAGGCACTTCTCTCTCTGGAGGGACAGATGTTGAATGGGAACTGAACACACAAGAAACCTTGACATGTTAATGTTAGTGGAGAGGTATGAATAAATCAAACAAAAGGTAATCGCTAAATAAATCTGCAGGAACATGTTGTTTAATTCTCTACAATTAAGGTGCACATCACATTGGAGAAGACGGTGGATGAGAAGTTATTTTAGTAGAGTATAACAATCCCCTTTGGCTTAAAAGAAGGCAGCCTTCCAGAAAGCATGTGAAACAACCAATTAATACCAGTTTCAAAGGGGGTAGTTGTACTAGCCTGCTGCAGCATCTGACAGGCTAGCCAGCATACCAATCTTTTCTGTGGTCATTAAGGATGATGAATAATCATGTCCACATCAAGATCTGTGCCTATCACCCTACCCTTCAGCAAGATGACAAATTACTTGAATGCTGACTGATAAAACCTTTATCACACTGAACCTTTTGTATTCCATTTCATATTCTCCCTTTCTGCAGGCTCATATAAACACACCTTGCATCTGATGAAGAAACTAGGTAAAGATAAAGGTCACCCTTGCTCAAAAGCCAGTCGTATCTGACTCGAGGGTTCAGTGCTCATCTCTGTTTACATCAGGGGTTCCCAACCTAAGGCCCACAGGCCGGATCCAGCCTGCGGTGCCATTTCATGTGGGCCATGCACCCACCCCTCCAAGGGCACTTGAGAAACAAAATGACCACCTCTTTGAAGCTGTTGGCACAAAATGGCCACCCCCATCATGCAGGCATGGCAAAATTGCCATCTGGCCCTCAAAGCTGACTGAGAGAGCATGAAAAGGTTGGGAACCCCTGGTTTACAGCCAAAGAGCCAGCACTGTTTACATCTGCAGAAGTTCCAGTGGATATGTGGCAGGCATGACTAAACATGGAACACTGTTTACCTTCCCAACAAAGTGTTACCTATTTATCTACTTGCAATTTCTTGCTTTCAAACTGCTAGTTTGGCAGGAGCTAAGACAGAGATGGGAGCTCATTCCATCATACAGTACTCGGGTCTCGAACTGCTGACCTGCTGGATGAAGAGGATACACTTCACCAAAGCTTATGCCAAATGAATCTAATAAGTCTTTCAAGGTGAACGTAAGAACAAAAGAACAGCCTTGCTGGAACAGGCCACAGGAGCCCATCCAGTCCAGCATTCTGTCTCACACAGCGGCTCACCATTTGCTTCAGGGTATTATTCCCAAGAAGATGCCTTCACCTGCTTAGAATTCCCTGGACATGGCCTTGAGAGATATGCTGCCTATCTCTCCAACCCGGAGGTTGTCCTGAGGTATCCATAATTATAGCCATTTATACCATAAGCCTTTTTGTTCATATCACTGCAGAAAACAAACAACACCTTCAAATCACAATCCAAGATGTAGGGTTGAAGCAACAGTATCTCTAGTGTAGTCCCTGGAAGTGTTACTTTTTTGGGCTATGCTACAATTTGTAAAATAAAACCAAGCACAATCACTTTGAAAGCAACTCTTTTAAACTCTGTATTAGTGGCTTCATTCAAACATAACTTCAAAATAAATAGGTTGGATCCAGACCTAGTCATACTTACAAGAGACCCACTGAAATCAATGATCTAATCTACTTGCTTGTCCCAACGGGAGTAAAACCTATTATATCATATGGTGTTGGCTTAACAAATTCACTTCATTCAATGGGTCTATTCAACTTAGTTCAACAAAACTAAATTTACCCACTTCCATTTATTTCAGTCATATGAGAACCATCCAGCTATGATCATGTAGCCCAGGGATCAGCAAACATGGCTCTCCAGATGTTCATGGACTTCAATTTCCAGAAGCCCTGGTCAGCAGGTGCACTGATTTGGGCTGCTGGTAATTGAAATCCAAGAACACCTGGAGAGCCAAGTTTGCTGACCCCTGCTCTAGCCACTACTCAGATTTTCATGCCCAGGGTTATTAAATGCACTCTTCCACAATCAATGGCACTCTGTGGATTTCCGTTCTGTGTCCATAAATTGGTTACTTTGGTCATAAAGGAGACGGCTGCCTTCATTAATTCACAGAGAACATTGGGTTTCAAAAGCTAAATAACAGCAGGCAGCTACTGCCTTTTGAGCAACTGCTGGAGAAATTAACACAGCTTTCAAATAAGTTGGGACAATTAAAAAAACAGCTTTAATTCAATGCAGAAATTAACCTTGAACTGCAAATTCTAAGGAAAACAAGAATGAGTTGCATTTACTCTTATTTCAGGAAGACACATCGCAGAATCATTTGGCTAGATCAGGGGTTCCCAATCTTTTTACATCACAGGCCTGACCATTCACCCCAAGACAGCTGAGCATGCCGGATGACACCCCTGAAAGTGGAAGCAGGCACATTTATGACTAATGTAACCATATTTATGACAGCTACGGATGCATTTACGGTTGATATGACTGCATTTACGCATGCCCGGGTGCATTTACGAATGACGTAACTGTTTTTATGTATGCGCAGGCACATTTACAGCTGACGTAAATGCATCCACTTCCACTGCTGGGCGTGGCAGGGGGCCACATGAAAAGGTGCCGCGGGCCATAGATTGGACACCCCTGGTATAGCTCCACCAATAACATGATACAAACAGGAGTTCCCAGAGAGATGGGCAGCTTTAAATTCATTCTGTATTGTGCTCCTGAAATACAGCAAATACCAGGGCTTGAAATATCAGTTGCAGCTGGCCATGACAGCAAAACTATTGATGGAATAAAGCTTTTGATCCCAGCTCTCTAATAAAAGAAGACAAAAAAGCCCACACTCATTAAAACAAGTCATAAAACTCCAGCAAGTTCAGTGAGTTGCTTGCAAATCTATCAGAATCTGTGCCCTTTCTATAATGTTGTCCTTGAGTCCACTCCCTTAGGTGGACAAGAACAATGAGGTTCCCTAAATGAAAATAGTGAAAGGTCAGACCTCAATCTTTGTTGAAGAATTCTGCATCTTGAGAAATTTGATGTTCACTTTTAAAAGCAACCAGTGCTGGGGTTAAACTTTTGTTATATAGGCTGTGCAGAACAGGAAGAGAAGAAGAGTTGGCTTTAGGGTCGCCCTTGTATACGGCTCTAAGATTCAGTGCTCATCTCTGCTTACAGCCAAAGAGCCAGAGCTGTCTGTGTCTGCAGACATTTCCGTGGACATGTGGTAGGCCTGTCTCAACACTGGAGTTCATGGAATGCTGTTTACCTTCCAACCAAAATGGTACCTATTTATCTACTTGCAATTTCTTGCTTTTGAACTGCTAGGTTGGCAGGAGCTGAGACAGAGACAGGAGCTCATTCCATCATGCAGTACTCAGGTATTGAGCTCCGACCTTAAAGTTGTCTAGCTCAGTGTCGTAACCACTTGAGCCACTGCAGTTCCTGCGTTGAGTTGAGTTGGCTTTACGAAGGCTCAAATCCTATTGCAGAGCTCCGCCTGAGTAACAGGAATGACGTTATCCTCAGTGGCAGATTGCAGCTGATGAAGTATCTCCTTTTTTCCTATTTCATGCTGTGCACTGCTTGCACACAATAAGACAAAAAATGCACACAATAAGACAAACAATTGCACACATCCTGAAACCAAAGGAAGGAAGACTTTAATCCAGCCAATCTGCAGGTACTGCTGACATTGATGTAATTCCCATTATGAAAGCAAACCCACACAAAATGATTTCAGTCAATATATGTGAAATAGCCCTAAATGTCAAATGCACAGGGGGATCCTGCATTTTATTAAAGTGGTAGATTTTTTTTTCATTTGAACAAAATCCAGATAAAAAAGCTCCCTATGCTCTCAATCCAAATATAAAAATAGGAACTTTTTATCATTAAGTATAGTTACACTTTTTGATTTGTTCCAAGACACCACAAAAAAATTTCCTCCACAGAAACTGCCTTAGGGGATTGAAGGGCAGTGATGATCACCCTGCAGCTCTCCAGATATCACTGGATCACACCTTCCATCATCCCCAATCACTGGACTTGATAGCTCAGGGAGATGGGGGTCCATTA
Source organism: Bradypodion ventrale (assembly GCA_035047345.1). NCBI lineage: Eukaryota > Metazoa > Chordata > Lepidosauria > Squamata > Chamaeleonidae > Bradypodion > Bradypodion ventrale. Next base: position 11,998,537 of record JAWDJE010000005.1, on the reverse strand, counting down.
ATATCCACTAGACTCTGAACATCGGTGCTTGACCTTTCTTGTAACAAATTAGACTGAAGGAGAAGCAGTTTATAACCAACCATGATGATTAAAACAATCCTCCATGTTTAGAAGCTGTCTATCTTTGAAGGAGGCCAAAGAGGAGGGAGACAGTAGTACCTATTACCCTTTGACCATACTTATGAGCTTTCTATTCACCACTGTTTGCAACAGGATGTTGAACTAGCCCATACCTGTCAAGCGCAGCTCCGGAGATTACGGGACCTGCACAGAACGTTTCTGCGCAGGTCCGTTCTACGCATGCGTAGAAGGCTTTTATGCATGCATAGAATGGACCTGCGCAGAAACCTTCTGTGCAGCTCACTACTACGCATGCGTAGAAGGCTTCTATGCATCCCCTTCTGCACAGAAGCCTTCTACGCATGCGTAGAAGGGTTCTACGCATGCGTAGAAGGGTTCTACGCATGCATAGAAAGGACCTGCTCAGAAGGGATGTGCAGTAATTCCTTTCCCCCCACTGCCAAATTATGGGGTAGTGGCAGCTCCGGGCAGGAAATGGAGAAAATCGGCGCGGAAATACGGGAAATCCCAGCCAATCTGGGATACTTGACAGGTATGAACTAGCCACCTTTGGTATGAATCTGTCAGAGCTTGTTCAAATTGACTTTCTGCACTGCAGCTTCCAGAATATCCCAAAATTTCAATCCAGCAAGACTTTGTTTCTGTTGTTTCTTCCTTTCACCTATATCTGCATTCAAGCCAACTCCAACTTCAGGTTTCAAAGAGGAGGAGGAGGAAAAGCCCACTGAAGAAATCTTGTACAGTATAGTCATTAATCTCTGGGAACAAGGGAGTCTGTTAACTGAATAAAATGATTAGCAATATCAGCAGCAAGTAGGCTTTTGGGAAGCTTTCTTGGCAACTTCTAAAATGGCAGCAGAGCTAATTCCACCTGCCCCCGCCCCACTCCACATTCCCCATCATGAATGTCATGCTCTAAAGTAGATTGTATTTTTACAGTCAACCAAACTGCAATTGGTGGCAGCAAAAGGTCTAGAATAGCTTGGTATTTGCCTTCAATACACTTCTTCTTTGAGTGCCATATCAGATTTCAGATATTGGCTATCCTCATGGCAATTAGACACGAAGATTGTCCTGGGACAATATGATGCAGTAGTCTTCCATTTGCCTTTTGCACACCCATACCACGGATCCAGTTCTGCAAGTCACTTTCTGGTCATGAGCCCTTTTGGCAAACAAAGTCTTCATCAACCCGGGGCCAGTATTGATGAAGCAGCTGCACTCCATCAAGATGGAATCAAGTGGGATTTAATCCACTTGGGGACCATCACCCTCCTCGGGGTTGTCAGCATACCTGTCAAGTATCCCGGATTGGCTGGGAAATCCCGTATTTTGGCATGCGTTCCTCCCCTTTCCTGGTGCCGTCCCATTTTAGTACAATGGGGAAAGGGATTACTGCACACACATACACACACACGTAGAACCCATCTGTGCATGAGCAAACATGTTCTGTGCATGCACAAAGGGGTTCTGTGCATGCACAATGGAGTTTTTCCTACCACCTGACAATCAGCATTCAGTTGCTGGCATATGGTCTACTCTATTACCATAGCAGGATAACCTGGCCAGACTCAACTTCATCTTCAATACACAGACTCTGAAATGCCATCTGCTAAAAAAACATGACTATGCAAACCATTCTTGCAGCTACTGCTGCTGCAAGTGAAACCTACTGCAGGTTCTGCACCTAAACGGGGAGAGGTTTTTCCCATTCTAATTTCTCAAAAGTCAAAATTGGATTATGCTTTCTGGCACCAGATGTCTACCATGAAGCTCTCCTTTGACATAGGTAGCCTTCATCAGATTGTGGAAAAGTTACTTTCTTGTACTATTACTCCCACAATTCTTTAGCCAGTTTGGCTACTAGAAAAGTTTACTTTTCTCAGCATCGCTATTACTTTGGTTACAGTCACATACTGTATCTTAAGAAATCATTTTCTTCAGGCCCAGAACGTCTTGGGTGGCTTTGGAATCCTTTCCTGGATGTTTGTACAAATTCTATTGTTTGAAAAAGATTCAGTCACAGGCAATCTTCCTCCTCTCATTTTGGTGATCTGTCAATTGTTTGGACCTGCCAGTGGGCTGGCCATTTACACATCACCAAAAAAGGAGAAATATATCACTTTAAAAAGGACAATACAGCATACAAATTTGCTTGCTTGCTTGCTTGCTTGCATATACTGCTCATCTTGGATATTGCCCACTCCGAGTGGTGTTCAACAATGAATACCATGTAATAGCATTTGACTTTAAACAACAACAAAGTTTGCATAAGATCCATACTTTCAAATTTGCATGTGCACTGAATCAAGCCCAAATCCTCTCTAGGAGCAAAAATGACAAAACTGAGGCTATCTTACTTTGAACACATCAAGTGAAGACAAGACTCAACAGAAAAAATATTATTATTATTATTATTATTATTATTATTATTATTATTATTATTATTATTAATAATAATAATAATTATAATTATAATTATAATTATAATTATAATTATAATTATAATTATAATTTGGACTTCTATGCCGCCCACTCGCAGATGTGACTGTTGGAAAAGTTGGAAGCCTGCAGGAGAAGAGAGGGATCAAAGAAGAGATAGACTGAATAAAGGAAGCTGGGCTCTTGAGTTTGCTGAAAGATGAAAAAACAATGGCAGCAGCAACAACAACAAAAATGCTCATTAAAACAAGTCATAAAACTCCAGGGAGCAAGCTCAGCGAGATCCTTGGACAGCCAGCAAAATCAGTGCCCTTTCTATGACCTTGTCTTTGAGTCCACCTGTTTATAAATGATTTTGGAGTTCATTGATGTATCAGGGCAACCAAAATGATTAAGGGACTGGAATACCTTCCTTACCATGTGAGGTTGCAACGGTTGGGCCTCTTCACTCTTGAACAACGGCGTCTAAGAGGTGACCTGATTGAAGAGTATAAAATCATGCACGGTGTGGACAAAGTAGATAAGGAAAAACTGTTTTCCCTATCGCATAACACAAGAACTAGGGGGCACTCCATGAAACTTTTGGGTGCTAGTTCTCAAACAAATAAGAGAAAGTACTTTTTCACCCAGAGGATCACTGGTCTATGGAACTCCCTGCCAGAAGAAGTGGTGACAGCTGTGAGTCTTGACAGATTTAAGAAAGGATTAGACAAGTTCATGGAGGACAAGGGGATCAATGGCTATAATTATGGATACCTAAGGACAACCTCCGGGTTGGAGAGAGAGGCAGGATATCTCTCAATGCCATTTCCAGGGAATCCTAAGCAGGTGAAGGCATCTGCTTGGGAATACCCTGAAGCAAATGATGAGTCACTGTGTGAGACAGAATGCTGTTCCAGCAAGGCTGTTCATATGTTCTAAGATTGCCTTAAGTCAAAGGCATCTTGACAGCAGATAAAAACTTACCCAAATAGATATACATGTTGAATTTATGAACAAAAACCTAATAACACA